>CM032454.1:152333844-152933844 GCA_019049505.1 Pachyrhynchus sulphureomaculatus | reverse complement strand
ACCCATCTTATGAAATTCCAAGTAGGAACACGATTTCATAAACCTTGATACCAGCAAAATATGCAGAATGTCTTTTAAAATGTAAAAATGCAATAGCAAACGTAAGAAGAATCTGTGTCACTACTGATTGTTGGACGTCTATAAAATTTAAGTCTATGTTACTTCAGTGTCAAGTATTACCTGTTCAACATACTAGTATTAATTTAGCAAAATCCTTAAGAAAAATTACAGTGTACTGGAATATACAAAACAAAATTTTTCTAGTAGTATCCGATAATGTTACAAGCATTAAAAATGCTGTTACAAAAGAACTTGGTTGGAAACATTTTGGATGCTTTGCACATTGAATTTATTAGTGACAGATGCCTTAAAATTAAGCTCCGACATTACTTCATTGATCGATAAAATAAAAGTCATTGTGGGCCACTTTAAACGAAGCACCCTTTCCAAGAAACTCATGACACATCAAAAAAATTCTGGCAAAGAACCACTGAAACTTCTTCAAGATGTTCCTTACTTACTTACTTCCTCTTCTGATTAGGCCGCAGATCTGTTCTACTTCGTTATTAAGCCTCTTGTAATTCGGATGTCCAACTATCTCTCAATCTCTTTGGTGGTCGTCCTTTTGGTTTTGTTTCATGTGGTTTTTTGTTCATACATATTTTTATCATTCTCGTATCCTCCATCCTCTATACATGTTCACGCCACTCTCTTCTTCTCTTTCTTCCCCATCTGACTATATTCTCTACCTTGCATTGTTCTCTTATGGTGTTTTTACTCACTCTGTCTAACAAACACTATTTCGTGTTATCGCTCTCAGTATTTTCATCTCAGTTGTTCTTAGTAGCTATTTGGTTTCGTTTGTGTCTGCCCTTGTTTCTATGCTATAAGCCATTATAGGTCTAACGCAAGTTCTATATATTCTTGTTTTTGCTTCTACACTTAGATCCTTGTTTTTCCAAATTACATCTCTAAGGGCCTCTGATATTGCTGCTGCTTTATTTGTTTGTTATCTCACTTCTTCTGTTATATCTCCGTAGCTAGTAGTTAGTACTCCAAAATATGGAACTTCATTACTTGCTCTATTAATTTCTCATTTATTCCTAATTTACACCTTACTGGTTCTTAAGCTGTTGTGATGCATTTTGTTTGTTGGTATTGACTTCCATGTTGTATCTTTCTGCTACTTGTTTGAATTTATAGAGCAGTCTTTGTAGGCTGCATTCCGATTGTGGTATTAGAACAATATCATCTGCATATCCCAGTACCTTTATTTGTTTATCTCCTAGTTCGTATCCATCGTTGACTAGTTTTACTTCCTCAATGATTTTGTCCATTATTATTCAAAATATTAACGGGCTTAAGCTATCTCCCTGTCTTATTCCTGCTTTTATGTTTATTTCCTTTGTTAATTCGTTATTACTTCTTATTTTTGTTGTGTTACCGTGATTGAGTTTTTGGTACGGAATTAGGTCCTTTATTAATCCTAATATATCTTTCAACTTGGCTCTGTCGAATGCTTTCCCTAAGTCGATGAAACAAAAAAATGCTGGTTTCTGGTATTCTATAGCTTTTTCTCTTATTTGCCTTATTGCAAAGATAGCGTCTGTGGTTGATCTGTTTTGGCGGAACCTTTATTGCTCGTTGTTTATATGTCTATTGTTTTCTATTTCACTTTTCAGAATACTTGTGAACACTTTCATACTACTTACTAGCAGTGTTATTCCTTTATAGATGCTCGGGTATTTTTTGCTGCGTTTTTTACATATCGGTATCGTGATGCTTTTTGTCCATTCCTTCGGTATTTTTACTTCCTGTAATATACTATTAAAAAATTTTTGTCATTTCCGATAGGTAGCTTTCTCCGGCATATTTAATTAGTTCGTTTGGTGTCCCATCTTCTCCTCGTGCTTTTCCATCTTTAAGTTTCTAAATTGCCATTAATACTTCTTCTCTTCCTATTTTGTAGTTTTCGTCTGTTTGTTGTCTGTTGTTTATGATTTCTGCTATGTTCTATTCTTCATTGGACTGGTTTTCATATAGTTGTTTAAAGTGTTGTTGCCAATCGTTCGTTTCAATATTTGTGATTGTCAAGTGTTCATTAATATTGGCTTTTCTTCTTCGTAATATTTTCCATACCTTTTTTTGTCCTGTGTATAAATCTCTTTCCATTTCTTTTGTGAAATTTGTCCATTATTCCTGCTTTATTTTCTTAATTTTTGCATTTACTTCATTTCGTATTTATATGTAATGCTGTCTGTTTTCTTCATTTTTTTGTGATGTATATATTGTATGTGCGCTCTTCTTTTCTTTTGTGCAAGTTCTTTGACTTCTTTGATGAACCACGGAGTATTATTATTTTTTTGTCTCTCACGTTTATTCGTCTTGTACCTGTAGCTTCTTTACCCCCTTGTAGAGTGTTTTTTCTTAATTTATTCCAGCTTTCTCCTACTGTGTCTGTCTCTAGTATTGCGTTGTTCTTAATCTGTTCAGTTATCCTTTTCGTATATAACCGTTTTGTCGTGTCGTCTTGTAGTGCTTCTATGTTCATCTTTTCTACGTATAATGGTTGTTTTCTTTTAAATGGTTTTATGTTTATCCTTGTTTTATACAGTATCACATTGTGGTCAGTTTCTATTTGTTATGATATAGTCGATCACCGATTTTCTGTCATTAGCCCTCCAGGTGTACCTGTATTGTGGTTTATGAGGATAGAAGGTACTGTTTATCCTTAATTGATTATGTGCGCAGAATTCTATCAATTCTTCTCCACTTTCATTCCTTTCTCGTTCATTGCATCGTTCCTTTTTACTTCCTGTTATGTCGTTTCCAGTTTTTCCGTTGAAATCTCCCATTATTATTGTTTTGTTTTTAGTCAAGTTATCTATTTCTTTTTGTAGTTTATTATAGAATTTTGCTCGTTATCCTTTTCCCTTATTTGTATCAAGTGCGTATATTGATACTATATTCATCTTTTCGTTCTCTGTCTTGATCGTCACTACTATAATTCTATCAGAGATGTATTTGAGGTCATCTATATTATCTTTATATTTTTTATTTATTAGCAGTGCCACTCCAGAGGTTGCTTTGTCTTACTTACTTTTTCCGCTGTATATTAGTTCATGATTTTGGAGCTGTATTATCCCTTTTCCTTTCTTTTTAGTTTCGGATATGGCTCGGATGTTGCTACTAGGTGGAATTCTACTATTTATATGATAAAACGCTTCGTGGATCTAGAAGATGATATCAGAGGCACTGTTGCAGACATAGATAAGGATTTACCGATTAAAACAAGAGTGGGAAATATGTCAGCAATTATTGAAAAAATTTGAAGAAACAGCAAAAACTGCAGTGGAGAAAATTAGGCTAGCGCCTCTTTAGTGATACCCTTCGTTAATAGCTTAAAAGCAGTGTGCCAGAATTTGCGGAAGAAAAAATTTAATGTGAGTGTAACGATAGTTGTTCAGAAATTAAATTCTGGCCTCTTGGAAAGATTTCCAAACTTTGAACTGAGTAATATACTTCCAACATGCTCTTTGTTAGATCCTAGATATAAAATGCTAGCATTCTCTGAAGAATTTGTGGTAATTAAGACAAAGAAAAAAATAATCGAGATTGTGACTCTCAAACTTTTAGGAAAACAATAAGATACAGAAGAAACGGCTGTTACAGAAACAGAACAAATAAGCGTTAGTGATAATGATTCCGATGGAGAACTATCCGTGTGGGCACTTTTTAAAAAAACTTTTTGTCCCAATGCAAAGCCTAAATCAACAGTGAATTCTCAAGCCATAATTGAAGTGCAAAGGTACATGAAATGTGATTTAGTGCCTCGTTTGAAAAATTCGTGCGAATGGTGGAATGAAATGAAATATTATTATCCAGTCTTAAGTGAAATTTTTCGTGAGACATTTTGTGCCTTAGCTACCATCGTTCCATGTGAACGCCTTTTTTCAAAGGCGGGACAAATCATTACAGAACGCCGAAATCGAATTCAGTCAAGCAAAGCAAGCATGCTAATTTTGCAAATTGCAATGAAGTTATATAATTTTTCTTTTAGACTTCTCGTTTTTTTTATGACCCATTATTTCTGATATTTTAATATATATGTATATACCGTTATTTGATTATTTTTTTTATACATTTTCGGAGTACTTTTGTTGTTTCATTAGTTTTTTTTTGTTAGCATCTTTCTGCCTAAATATACGTATGGTATATAAGTATTTACCAAAGTATATACTTATTATACAATAAAATTTTACTTTGTAGTTACTTGAGCTAATAGCGTTTTGCCACAGTAAACATAAAACACGGTATAGACGCTTAAGAAAATTTTTAGGTCCTGTTTTGTATCACGCATGCGTCCCCTATCGTACCAATAACATTTCTGCCAGCGAGGCCGCGATTTATGTTTACATTTGGATTTTAAGGAGAATCTCTTTATAACATGCTCCGAAATTCATTATTAATAACACAGCCCCACAAAAAAAAGTGGGGTATACTTTTGATGCGATATATCAGATCCGTAGTATTTTTGCCCGCTGATCACGAATCTAAGGTCAGAATATCGCCATCACATCTCAATTTTTTCTAACCTCAAAAAATAGGTAAAAATTAGTAAAAATTAAGAAAAATATACTCCTAAAAAATTGATTCAAGCTTTTTCATGAATCCAAAGATGTATTAATATGTATTCGGACACGCTAAGCTAAGCCATACAGTTCCGTTTTCTTTCTAACCTCAATAAATCAGACAGATATAGTGCTTCTCGAATGCAAAAACGAATTCAAATTAAAATTCAACCGATTCTTACCAAATTTGGTACACGGGGTTTTTTTGGGTTGCTGATCATGAATCTGAGGTCGGATTTGCAAAATTCAAAATGGCGGATCCAAGATGGCGGACAAAATTTTTGAAAACCAACCGATTCCTACCAAATTTGGTATACAGTTGGGGAATCCTCAAACCTGATACTCTTAAACCCTAAACCCTGAAACCTTAGACTCCCACACCCTGTAACCTCAAAAAATAGACCTCAATAACCCTGTAACTTTAAAAATGAGACCCAATAAACTCAAAACCAGGACTTTTAAACCATATACTCTCAAATAGTAGACCCTTAAGCCCTAGAATTGCGAAGGTTAGACCCGCGCCTAACTTTCCTTTTTTTGGCTGCATCTTGTTCTTTTTTCCGCGAATGACCTATTCAAAGGCTTTCTGCCCAAACGCTTTTTAGGACTTGTTTCTCTTTTTAGCGACCAGCAATAGTCTGTTAGCATATGGTCATCCCATCGTCCTTGATACCGATTTTCTATGATTTTCAGATCTTGGTGAAAACGTTCCCCTTGCTCCTCACTGTAGTCACCAAGATTATCTGGGAAATCATCAATGTGGGAGTCCAGGAAATGTAATTTTAGATTCATTAAGCAACCTAATGTTTGAAAATTGTTTACCATTTTCTCGACTATTTCTTTGTACTTAGGACTTTTTGTTATTTAACAAAAAGTTTGTTGCGACTTCTTTAAAACTAAGCCAAGCAGCTTTTTCAACTTTATTCATTTAGTAACAAATAATGAATCTTGAAACAATTTTCTTATTTGTGGCCCGTCAAATACGCCTGCCTTAATTTTAGCTTCAGAAAATTTCGGAAATTTTTTATGCAGATATTTGAAACATGGGCCGTTTGTATCTAATGCTCTCGTGAATTGCTTCATAAGTCCAAGCTTAATGTGAAGCGGGGGAATAAGAACTTTTCCTGGATCTACCAATGGTGGAAACAATACATTATTTTCACCTGGAGTGAACGATTCTCTTGTTGGCCAAATTTTTTTCTTATAATGACGTTCCCTTTCTCTGCTATTCCACAGACATTTATAACAGGGATAAAGTGTAAACCCTGACTGTTGGCCAAGCAATATTGTTACAATTTTCAGATCTCCACAAATTTTCCAGTTATGATCAGCATATTTTATTTTTATCAAAAGCTGCTTCATTTTTTCATATTGCTCTTCCATAACTGTGGAATGAGCAATTGGAATGGGAGCGTAAACGTTGGTATTATGCAGCAAAACTGCCTTAATGCTCCGTTTAGAAGAATCAATGAACAGTCTCCATTCTTCAGGATCGTATGAGTTATTTTGAAATTCATCCATTAGACCTTTTACATCGGTACAATATGAAAGTGACAATTCCTCGTCCATTGTGAAATATTTTCGAAATTCTTCATCTCTGTTTCTATAATAAGAAATCGTAGCTTCTGGCTTAAGTAAATGTCTTTTCTTTAAAAAGGAAGCAAGATGCTCTGAACCATCTTTGGATAAGCCTAAATCTCTGACTAGATCACTAAGTTCTGACTGTGATACGAGTATTGGTTCTGGTTTACGGTTGTATGGTAGAAATTCTTTATCTGTGTCACTAGTATATGATAGGTTGTCACTAGAACATTCATTAGTAACAGTGTTTGAATCTTTTTCGACAGTCTCAATGTTTTCGGCATGAACTGATAAGGTGAAATCATTTGTTTCCATAACATCAGCATCAAGTGGTTCAGGAGGCTGAATTAGTTTAGTTGTTCTTGTTAACGGCCGAAACATCGTTATAAGTAATAGTGCTTTTATTTTTTCGGTTATGCCTAGATACAACATTCATACAAAAGTAGCAATCATTTTCACTGTATGGTCTATTCCATATTGCTGGTCTGGAATATTTAATCGCCTTCTTATTGATGTACAACATTATTTTGCAAGAACTGCAAATGATGTGGGGAACCCAATCTGTATCCTGGTGCTGTATTTCAATGTTAAAACAATCTTTATATAAGGTTTTAATCTTATCCGTTATCGGTGACCCCATTTTACTCAATACGTGTTGACAGCAAATATAAGAAAATGAATCACTGTTTTTATTGCACTTATGAAAAGTCCTTGTACCGTGAGACCGTTTTCTTGTAGCATTATACTCTACATGAGCCAAGTCACCCACACATGAAGAGCTACGGTCGCTGGATGACGACGGCTGCAGGCCCGCTTTCCCACCCTGACCAACCGCCGATACTGGGTTTCCGAGTCCCTGCATCGTAATTCTCTTTCTTCTACCTGCCATGACGGCATCTAAGCCGTTATCCAGGGACTCTGCCGGCTAGTGGAGTAACACCGTTGCCAACCGTCACCACGTGGAGGTGCCCTGGATGCAGGTAGAAAATAAAAATCGACCGATGAATTTTCTCGGCGTTCAAAATGGCGCGAAAACATCTGCCATCTTGAATTTTGCAAATCCAACCTCAGATTCGTGATCAGCGACCCAAAAAATCCCCGTGTACCAAATTTGGTAAGGATCGGTTGAATTTTAATTTGAATTCGTTTTTGCATTCGAGAAGCACTATATCTGTCTGATTTATTGAGGTTAGAAAGAAAACAGAACTGTATGGCTCAATCCAACCGATGAATATTAGCTTAGCGTGTCCGAATACATATTAATACATCTTTGGATTCATGAAAAAGCTTGAATCAATTTTTTAGGAGTATATTTTTCTTAATTTTTACTAATTTTTACCTATTTTTTGAGGTTAGAAAAAAATTGAGATGTGATGGCGATATTCTGACGTCAGATTCGTGATCAGCGGGCAAAAATACTACGGATCTGATATATCGCATCAAAAGTATACCCCACTTTTTTTTGTGGGGCTGTGTAATTTTCCAATAAGTAAATAACTAATTTGATGTTATAATTAAAAATGATTATAAAAAAAAACCGGTCAAGTGCAAGATGAACTTGCGCAATTAGTGTTCCGTACGTTGATTGCTTTTAAAATAAAAAAAATTGTTACGGATGTATAAAATGATCAGTGACTTCACAAAACAAACCTTTACTGAAAACTGATCATCTTGAAATTTTTTTACCAGATAAATTATTAAAGGTAATGCACTTGTGATAATGTTCATTCAATCTATACCCCGTGGAGAATCTTCCAGAATTTTTTCAAAATTTTTTGATCAGTACTTTTCGAGACAAGGGGGAGGACAGCGATTTTTCGCGATTTTTTAAAAATAATACAAAGAAAAGTGTGCGCAAATATTACATTATATATATTTTTTACTCGTGTGCTTTCATTTGACACCACACTCGATGACCTAGTAAAAAAAAATTTTTTCACTTCCGATTTCACCCCCAAAACTAACTCCTTAAGTAAAAATTTAACACTCAGAAGTACATGGCTCTGATGAGGCCATCAATTCCTATGTTATTACCAAACGTCAACTTTCTATGACAAATAGTTTCGGAGAAAATCGGGTCTGACAGACAGACGGACACCGAAGTCATCTTATAAGTGTTTCATACGGAACACTAAAAAGATGTCAAGCGAAAGTTTTTGTTGTGCAGTTAATGCTTGTAAAAATATAGGTGGTATCTCCAAAGGAGTTTTCTTGAAAGAAGGAATTTGAGTACTTCAAAAACTCGCGGGCATCATACCAGCAATATGGCGATAGCAAAGGTGCCGAGTCACTGTCGCTACTGTGTTTTATGTTTACTGTGGTTTTACCGTCCAACGGCGACACGACAGTCCAACATCATGTAGCAGCGAGTCGTCGGTTGTCTGCCGACTGCGACCGTTGTTTGTAACAAGACGATAGGCGCCAATGTTCAGGTCGGGAGGATCTGCGTATGCAGCGTGTATTTAAAACAACTACTAGAGTCGCTGCTTTGCGAAGAATTGGGTCACAGGTATTACCTGGGACTATCTAAGTCACAGGTAAAAGTCCCAGTTAATTTTTAAAGGAAAAAAAAATGCCTGCTCTTTTATATTTAGCAAAATAGTCCTACTGCTGTTTTTGTATTTCTTCTTTAAAATTAAGAGTCTTATTTCAAGTAAATAAGCATATGATTTGTTTTTCATACGGTAATAAAATCAAGTCGAATCCGAGATATTTTTTTTACATCTTTGTATATCATAAAAATATCGGGAAGAATGTTATAATGTACTTCAACGTTGTCCAAGTGCCTATACCTTTCGTTAACAAAGATTACTAGGAGATCTTCTAATTTATAACTCACATAAAGGGTGTCCCAAAATTCACGCAAGATTTGAATTTGTTGTTTGGTAAAGTGTTGCCAACAAAACAAAAAACACTGCGTGGTGCGCTATACGAAAGAACAACGTGTTTTCATTGTTGAGCATTATTTTAAAAATAATGAAAGTTTGGCAGCTACAGTTCGGAATTTTTGTACAAAATATGGTCGGAATAGTGATTTAACTTCATCAACTGTGAAGAAATTAATTGAAAAATTCAGGAAGACTGGATCAATTAGTGGTCTTAAACGCTTTGGCTGTCCTTCAACAAGTCGTTCGACACAAAACATTGAAGCAGTTCGTGAGAGTGTTACTGAGACTCCAGGAACATCACTTCGTCACCGTGGTCAAGAATTGGACATTTCGAGAAGCTCTCTACAGCGTATTCTCACGAAAGATTTGCATCTTCATGCTTACAAAGTTAGTTGACTCAAGAACTGAAACCTACTGACCACGTGTAACGAAGAGAGTTCGTTGAATGGATTATAGAACAATAAGTGGATACTAGTTTTTCGAAGCAAATCATCTTCAGCGATGAGTTTCATTTCCATCTTGATGGCTTCGTTAATCGACAAAATTGTCGCATTTAGAGATCAAACAATCCACACGTGACTGTTGCTAAACAAATGCATCCACGACGTGTCACTGTTTGCTGCGAATTTTGGGCTGGAGGCATCATCGGACCATTCTTCTTCGAAAATGCGGCTGGCCAGGCAATAATCCAGTTTTTCGTGCCTAAATCGCAAGATATGGATGTGGACGACATGCGGTTTTAACAAGACGGTGCCACATGTCATACAGCCCGAGAAACAATTCAGTTACTGTATTAGTCATTTCTTGGTCGTGTAATATTCCGTTTTAGTGATCAGAATTGGCCGCCCAGATCATGCGATTTAACGCCGTTGGACTGCCCACGACCACCCACGACTTGAAGGAGGAAATTAAGCGCTGTATCAACGAAATTCAGCCACATTTATGCAAAACGGTCATGGAAAATTTCGACAAAAGAGTGCGTATGTACCAGCAAAGCCATGGAGGACATTTACCCGTTACGTTATTCCATACATAACCCTATACGGTATACTTTCTGAATCAATAAAAAAAATTACAAACCTGGGTTTTCTATCAAAATAACTTCTTGATTCAATTTTGGGACACCCTTTATTTGGAATAACCCAGTGGAATATTTTTGAGAATTTAAGGGGTTGCTATATCCGAGGCATTCGACCGTGTTGCGTGTGCGTTGTCGTGATGGAAAAGGACTTTATTGTGGGCCAATCGCGGGCGTTTTTCTTGCAGCTCGGCTTTCAAACGGTCCAATAACGATGAATAATATTCACCTGTAATAGTTTTACCCTTTTCCAGAGAGTCGATGAGGATTATCCCTTGCGAATCCCAAAAGACAGCGATTCCCCCTTGGTAACCCATTGTTTAGATTGTTGTTTGGTCTCAGGAGTATAGTAATGTATCCATGTTTCATCCACAGTGACGAAACGACGCTTAAAGTCCTCCGGATTCTTCTGGAACAGCTGCAAACCATCCTTACAACACTTCACACGATTCCGTTTTTGGTCAAGCGTGAGCAATCTCGGCACCCATCTTGCGGATAGCTTTCTCATGTCCAAATGTTTATGCAAAATATTACGTACCCGTTCAGTCGAGATGCCCACAGCACTAGCAATCTCACGCACCTTAACTCTTCTGTCATCCATCACCATATCCTGGATTTGATCAATGATTTCTGGAGTTGTAACCTCCACAGGCCGTCCAGAATGTTCGGCGTCACTTGTGCCCATATGGCCAGTCCGAAAATTTTGAAACCACTTATAAATTGTTCTAATCGAAGGTGCAGAGTCACCATAATGTTTATCAAGCTTCTCTTTAGTCTCCTGAGGCGTTTTGCCTGTCATAAAGTAACGTTTAATCACCACACGAAATTCTTTTTCGTCCATTTCTTGAAAATCACTCTACTTCCTTGATTCACACGAATGCCAAACACAAAGAAATAGACCAATATGGCTGAAACTTGGTGTGCTTTCATTTAAGAGATGCTACTAACTAAACATGACCTCGATACGCGCCGGTGGTGCCATCTCTCGGACTTTGCACGGACTTTTCAAACCAGCCTCGTACAATGGCCTGTTTGGTGAATCACTGACTTTCATAAGAGATGGCGCTCAAATCGCTGCCTCCTTTTATTGTTGTTATTTACAAGATCATTTAAGGTTACACACCAAGTTTCAAGTACCCCTGTAAAATACCAAAAATTTTTACAGCGTTACAGTGAATAGGTTTGTCAAAATGGAAAAAAGTGAGTTTCATGTTCTAATAAAACATTATTTTTTGCATGGAAAAACCATTAAGGAAATTGAAGAAAGGTTTACAAAGTATTGTGGGGACTCTGCTCCGTCACATGGAATGGTGCACAAGTGGTTCACTGAATTTCGTTATGGTCGTACAAGAACGATGCTGATCGCCCGGGACGTCTATATGAAGTTACAAACTAAGAAATGGTCAATAAAATCCATGTTGTGTTAAATGACCGTCGACTAAAGATACGCGAGATAGCCAACTTGATAAACATCTTAAACCAACGTGTTTTTAATATCTTACATGAACATTTGGGCATGAAGAAGCTGTCAGCAAGGTGGGTGTCGCGTTTGCTCACGGTCGATCAAAGACGGAATCGCGTAACCATTTCGAAGCAGTGTTTGGACATGTTCAAGTGTAATCCAAATGAATTTTTGCAGATGAAACGTGGATCCATTATTACACTCCAGAAACTAAAGAACAGTCGAAACAATGGACTGCTCCTGGCGAAAGTACGGTTCGGTTGCAAAGGTTATGGCGATAGTTTCCTGGGTTTCGCGTGGTATAATCTTAATCGACTACATGAAAAAAGGAAAAACTATCACAGGACAATATTATGCTTTATTATGGGATCCATTTCACGTTACGTTGATGAAAAAGCGACCCCATTTAGCAAAGAAAAGAATTCTTTTCTAACGTGATAACGCACCAGCTCACACGACTGCAACAGCCATGGCCAAAATTGTGCAATTGAAGTTCGAACTGCTTCCTCATCCACCATATTATCCCTTGGCCCTCTGTGACTTTTTCGTCTTTCCAAATTTGAAAAATTGGTCCTGTGGAGAGGTTTCCACCAAACGAGAAGATCATTGATGACACAAATGCGTATTTTGATGACTTTGAAAAATCATTTTTTTTGGAAGGTTAGTTCAGGTTATTAGAAACTCGTTGGGCACAATCTATAGACATAAAATAAATAAAATTTTTGTTCAATTTTTTTTCCTTTTAAAGTCACTGACTTATCAACCTGCCCTCGTAGCTTATACAAAGCTAAAATTCATCCAACGATGGAATACTGCTTCCATACGCTACATTTTTCAGATTCTATTCACAAGAAAGCTATTCATATGATTGGAGACCCAAAACTCACCCGCAACCTTGATTCTTCACAATATCAATGGACAGTTGACGACATGAGTCTTCTTTTATGGAAAGTGTTTGATCGATCTAGCCCGCCTAATTTCTCCTAGTGTAGGGCATGCTAAGAGGACACGTCGCCCTAATGCATCACATCCGTATGACATTCAACTTGTCATTCCTTCTCAAGAATTCTTTAATATGAAGAACTTTATCCCCGTGAAATGAATTGCCCTGGAGTGTCTTTATGACCAAATACAGTTTGCAATGAGTCAGAACTAACTTGAACCATTTTTTTCCTCAGTTCGTGTCACCATAACGCGGTAGAAATTTTCTGGCAGTGTATGTGTGCGTATCTACAAAAAAAATGGAAACGTACGAAACGAATTTCACCACCCCTGTTAGAAAGTATGTACAGTAATAATATATCTACAATAATTACTACTTCCATATGAGCTATCTGTATTAACATAACACTAGGTTTTTCCAAGCTGTCACCCATCTTAGTACGATCCAAAGTCGGTGTAGGTTAACTTTGATGATTGCCTATCGCCAAGTCGTCAGACACGGAATGGCTGTAGAGGAAATATTTTTATTTTAATATATATGTTTTATGGCTTTTCGCCACGAATAAGATTGCTTCTGGGGCCTCGACAATTTTATTCCGTGTGTTAGGTGTTTATTTTAGACTAAATTTGGAAAAATTACCGAAAACCACCTTTTTTGACAGAAATAATTTCAGATCATATTATAGAAAATAACTTTACAGTTTCCTCTAGCCTCAGTGACAATAGGTAGCATTCTTTTTTAATAATTAAAACTGTCTTATGATTTCTAACATGTTAATTTTTTACTTTGTAATCAGATATTATGATTTTAAGAATTGAAGTAAAAAATATAACTTTAAACATAGAAAAAGTAAGAATTTTCACTAGGATATTGTTGAAAATTTTTTCCTGCATTTCGCCGTTTCTGGAGTTTTTCAAATCCAGGCCGTTCTTTGTTTGAACGTACAAATGAAAAGTTTTTAGCACTGTTTCTTTCAAGCTGTCCCTGCAGGTGACTATTGGAACACAAAAAGTTTATCTACGGCTGCCATAAAGTAAGTACGTTGTAGTATAACTAGAAAACGTTACTTTTAACGTGCTCTTTATTTGCAAGACTGGTTTCAGTCACTTTACTGGCATCAGTTACTTTACAAAAAAATAATTCAGCTATAATTAGCAATTACTTCCAAACCAAACTGAAAACAATAATTTCCAGTTACCGGTAATTTTAAAAAAGTTTCTGTCACAATAGTTCGTTCCACGATAAACTGCTGTAATTACTTTATGTTTATTCAATCTTCTTATTTGAGACAATCTATGGTAATTGAGTGACTCTAAATTCTAACTACTTTATAACATTTCTTATTAGTATTTTATGGCAGTACAACTACTAGAAAATAATAATCCAGAGGCCTCACATTAGCTTGAAATGTTTAGAGATTTGATTTTTTCCAAACAACTTTCCTATTTCAGGTCTGGTTACTACTTAGTGAGAAAATTTTGATGCTTGTTAGCTTCATTTATAATTGAAAATATTGTTTATTTACAATTAGTAGCCATCGTCCTCATCTGGAGTCCACTCACCATCTCGGTGGGAAACTTTATCGACAGAATATTTTCCGTCAGCAGGAGTGTGCCAGCTGGTAAAAGAAATTTCGAAGTCTTAAGAAAACTATATCGTGTTTGTCTTAAATAATGAACGTAAACATGAAAATAATTAATCTGAGACTAGTAATAATATATTTATTACATTCACGTTACACGATGTGTAGCATTTCTTGTTGCTTTATTTCAGCGTACGTATATGTTACATGATACTATACTCGTATTAGTTTTAGATAATATTGAGCTTACTCTTTCTGCAGCAGTGGGTAAGGGTTTTTTACATATACTTTGAATTATGTTGCATCGTATGCGAGATAAGTTGGCTTTCACAAATATTCCATCAGCTTCCGTTGGGCCTTGTATTCCAGAAAATTTGCATATAGATTTGGTAACATGATATGTTCCTTGGCAACCAGGCTGGTTACCAAAAATAATGTTATTTGTAAATGCATGTTTCTGGACAATTTTACTGGAATTGGAACTACTCGGTGACGACATACCGGACTCCGGACTGACCTTGTATAGTATATAATATACATAATATTGTAGCTGAATAGCCAGATTCATTAAAATGTCTGAAACCGACCAGAGCTAGTTGACAGAAGAATTGTTGATTAGCTGCCGTAACGTGACACTGGGCGTTCAACGAAGGAACCATAGAACACAATGATCATCACGATATTACAGAAGAAACTATATAGTTGTTACATCAAGCTAGAAACCTTTTAATCAAAAAAAAGTATAGAAGAGGACTTCGATGGCATCAGATGACGGCTGTTTGATTCTTATTCCGACCGATAAAGCACACCTCAGAGACCTTTGATGAACAGTTGTAATGGGGGCAAAGGACATCTACCGCATTTTCTAAATATTCGCCTATAAATTTGGGTATGAATTCCAAGAAAGCATGCGTGCTCAACTCGTACGATGCCTATTGTTCAGCACAAAGTAAAACTCCCATTGAAGCTACGTGGGTAAAGATACTTCTGTAAACAGGGATTTTAAATCTTGTACCTATTTATGGATAGTTTCAATGCATAGAGCGATGTTTATTGAACTTTGATCAAACATTGTTTAGCCAACATACTAGTTCATAGAAAACGACCTCCCAAATCTAGAAGCCGTGAATGCATTGAGTGGAGGCGTGGAAATGAAGTTATTAAAACGAATTGACCTTTCCTCTGGCCTGATACCAGTACTACCGAAAATATTTGGGGAGTCATAAAGATCAGGCTCAGAGGAAAGCCTATTTTAATTTTAAAGTAGGGGAAGTACAAAAATGTTCCCTTTTCCTGAAACAATAACCTAAATTCTCGTCTAACATTTTTCGATACTGCCAGCCAATAACACAGGTTACAAAAAAAAATATATTTTCTGTCTTATACGTAAGACACGAGTTTCCATAAGTATTTTTTTATGCTGAATCCAAAAAAGACATCTACCTTTTCAGAAAACACACTTAAAGTTGCCAGAAAACTATTAAATTGAAAACAATAAATTTTAATAAATTATTTTAAAACTGTATAATCATTAAAATTATGGAATAAAATTATTATTCCGGACATCTTTATATCTTCTGAATTTACATTTATCAAAATTTCACCAAATCCACCATACCACCACTCACACGGCCAGATGCCTATTGCAACAACGCCTGTTGAAAAAGCGAACTTGTTGGCTGAACTCTTTGCTTCACATTCTAATGTCGATTTCCCAGGAAAACCACCACCTACTATTCCCATAGTGCAGTCAAGGATGCCCGATATTTTTCTTCAGACAGCGTATCATTAAACGTATTTTAATGAAGCTAGACACCAAAAAAGCTTCTGGCGCATAAAAAAGACTTCTACCTTTTCAGAAAACACACTTAAGGTTGCTAGAAAACTATTAAATTGAAAACAATAAATTTTATTAAATAATGTAAAACTGTATAATCATTAAAATTATGGAATAAAATTATTATTTCGGACATCTTTAAATATTCTGAATCTACATTTATCATAAAAACTTAAAACTATTAGGTTTTAGTGTTCATGTTTAACAAAAAACACGCATACACCACCATAACTAAGCTACGTAGCAAAATGCTGTTTAAAATTAATATATGCAACCGCTAAATTAAAAAATTGTTTTTAATTCTAATTAATATTGAACAAAACTATTATTTCATTGCATTTATTTACTTAAAAAAGCATTTTACCAACCATATAGCACCCTTGTAAGTGTTAACATAACATAATACTTTATTTTTTGATGTCAAGTCAGAATTAAGAACTTCAAACGACATTGGAAATAATCGTTTGGGTCAATATTAATAAAAATTAAAAAGAATCTTTTAATTTAGCACTTGCACATATTTATTTTAAACAGCATTTTGCTACATAGCTTAGTTAAAGGTGTTTTTTCTTATGGGTCTAGCATACGTGCTGCAGGGAAGTCCCTAAAGCGCTACAGGAGCGATACGGGTGCGGAAAAAAGCGATTCACGATGTTCTTGAATCGCTGTAAATTGTACTGGGTGGGAAACAGTCCTGAGCAAATTATTCCAAAGGGATGATGTTCTCCATATAAAAGACTGCTTGAAAAGCGTTGTATGAGGAGTAACAAGTTGAACCTCATACGGATGTGAAGTATTAGCGCGACGTGTATTTCTAACATGCACCGCTCTGGGAAGAATTAAGCGGGCTATATCCTTCGAACACTTTCCATGAAAGTACTTGTTGAATAGACTCAAGTTGCCAACCATTCTTTGATGTTCCAGCGAATCAAGGCCGCCGGTCAGTTCCAGGTCTCCAATCAGCGAACAGCTCTTCTCTGAATAGAATCCAACAAATGAAATGTATGTTTGGGAGCGGAGCTCCAAACATGGGAGCAATATTCCATAGTTGGTCAAATTTGAGCTTTGTAAAGAATTAACAGTTGTTGTGGCGTGTAGAGCTTTCTGGTTCGAAATAATATACCCAACTTTTGACAAGCTCTCTTTGCTATCCCTGCGACATGTTCATGCCAGGACATATTTGTTCCCAAATTAACGCCCAATAAATTAAGTGACGATGTTAGAGGAATGGAGTGCCCCGCCATAACTATGTCGGGTTCAGCAACGTTAACTTTTTTAGAAAAAATTGCCGCCTGGGTTTTTGTACCGTTAAATTCCACTTGGTTACTGTCACCCCAAGATAGAATTTCTTCCAGGTCTTTGTTAAGTTGAACGACTTCCCGCTGTCTCCGGATATTCGTCTGAGTAGCCGATGTCCGAGTCTTCAAAGGGAATGAAGAGATACGCGTACTGTCATCTGCAAAGCTGTAGACTGGATTTCCGGTATTTTCTAGCAGATCGTTAATGTAAATGAGAAAGAGAGTAGGAGATAGTATGGAGCCTTGGGGCATACCGGCGTTGATGGTGAAGGTGTTAGAAAGAAATCCGTCGACTGCCACTCGTAAAGAATACTCTCTGAGGAAACATGAGAGCCACAAACAGAACTTTTCAGACGTACCATAAGAGCAACAGTCCATCGTGTCAAAGACGGTCGAATGCTTTGGATATGTCAGGAGCAACCGCTCAAGATTCTCCAAAGTGTTCAATTGCGTTGTTCTAAACGACGCCATATGGGTAATCGCTAATAATGTTGAATCCTTCAAGATATTTAAGAAGATGCTGATTGGATAGCCTTTTCCATGGCTTTCGATATTATTGAAAGCAGTGCGACTGGTCGGAAGTTATTTGGCAAGGTCTTCTTGCCTTTTTTTTTATCGGCTGTACTGTGGCACATTTCCAGCAAGAGGGAAATATTCCCTTTCTGTAGGATAGGTTGAAAAGTCTACAGTTCTAGTTCCCTCGCACAGCTTTTGAGAATTATGGCAGGTATTCCGTCAACGCCAGCAGTTTTTTTGGTGTCTAGCTTCATTAAAATACGTTTAATGACACGCTGTCTGAAGACAATATCGGGCACTGCACTATGAGAATAGTAGGTGGTGTTTTTCCTTGGAAATCGACAGTAGAATGTGAAGCAAAGAGTTCAACCAACAAGTGCGCTTTTTCAACAGGTGTCGTTGCAATAGAATTATCTGGCCGTGTGAGTAGTGGTATAGTGGATTTGATGAAATTTTGACTAACTGCCTTAGCGACTGACCGAAAGGACCTGGAATTGTTGGGATAAGTGTGGTGTATGCATGTTTTTTGTTAAACATGAACACAGTAACCTAATATTTTTTTAGTTTTTATGATAAATGTAAATTCAGAACATTTAAAGATGTCCGAAATAATAGTTTTATTCCATAATTTTAATAGTTATACGGTTTTACATTCTTCATTATAATTTATTTTTTTCAATTTAATAGTTTTCTGGCAACTTTAAGTGTGTTTTCTGAAAAAACTTCACGGTGGATGTCCTTTTTTGTGATTTTTTTTTGGATTCAGCATAAAAGACAGAAAATTATTTTTTATGGTATACCTGTGTAATCGATAACAAAGAGGACTTTTTAAGTAAATGTAATTTAGTTTATTGAATGAACTAGCAGGCCAGTATAAAAGTTTTTACAATTTCCTTTTTTTTAAAGAAGTATTACAAACGCTCTTGTGAAACTTCCTGTATATAATAAAGGTTTTTTTCATTTTTTAAGCCTTTTTTTGTACTGTACATATTTTAAAATTAACTTTTTCTACGATATCTTGTGGATTGACATTTCAAATAATCGTATCTTATTTGTAACTAATGATTTCTATTTAATTTAAAAGACAAGCCATTTGCTTCAATAATACGTTTCCTTAGAATTCGTTATTTATTTTATGGTTTTCTTTTATCCGTATTCTGATTCCATCAAGTTTAAAGGAAAACATATGTGGAATAAAAGACATAGCGACGGATTTTTTTTTATCCAATTTAAACTTAATCTAAACTCAAAAACCTAAATTATCTCCAGTATTTGTCAGTTGCCGTTGTCGGAAAAAGTTGCGATGCAATTCTATCGGGAAAATCGCGAAGACTCGTTGTGGGAGACATAAGTGAGGGCTCTAATACAGATTTCCCTTGAGGTTTAATTTCTGAACGCATTCAACTGTAGCGGAATAGTGTCATGCCCTTTATAGGGCCTGTGACTAAACATACCGCAAATTTTGCGTTGACACAAAGAAAAATTGGAGACAGTTGCGTTTATTAGGTCTCTTGAGGATAAAAATGAATTTAAATTGAGTGTTGTTTCGATTTTTGTATTACTGTTTTGCTTCTTTAAGAAAATAAATAAAAACAATGTGGTCAGTAGAGATTTGCTGTTTTTTTTTACTAATTAGAATTTGAAAGAAAAAAGGTACTATTCTTTGTGACATACATTACGTACTCGTAAAATAAAAAATAAAGGATCCTCAGAATACAAGGCAGGTAGGTACGAAAAATCGAGAACAGTCTCAAAGACGCTTAATATTTATAGAAGAAACTGAGTCTGAAATAAGGGACACACTCACAGACATTTCAAGAGCATGCAGTTGGTGTGAAGACTAATAGAAGGAAGTGGGAATAAATAACATCTAAAATACTGACTCTTATGGATAGGAGAAGAATGTGTTCCGGACCAATACAGAGAGCTGAACAAGATAATTCGTCGCAAGCATAGGGACTCAATAGAGCAATTGATATATGAAAAATGCTGCGAAGTCGAACTACTACAAGCAAAGCGTGATACTTTTAATTTACACAATAAGGTAAAAGAATTAACAAACAGAAATCGGAAACAACCAACAACTGTTTTAATAGATGCTAACAATGAAATTATTATAGGAATTGAAGCCAAGCTTAAAAAATGGAAGGATTATGTCGAGTAGCTTTTTAACGACGGTAGACCACACCAACCACCGTGCATAGATGGTGAAATAAATGAAACTGGACCTCCTATTACCAAGAGCGAAATTATTTGTGTAATATGGGCCCAGATAACATTCCGGTCGGACTAAATAACATCGTTGTTTAACATTTATAATTCGGGCCAGATATCATCTAAGTGGCTGAAATCCATTTTTATTACCATTCCAAAAAAGTGTAACTATTCTTATTGTGACCATTACCGTATGTTGCATATACTAAGGATCCTCCTTCGGAGAAAATATGACTCTCAGGTGGACGATACACAGTTGTTTTCCGAAATGGTTTTGGTACGCGAGAGGCGCTCTTCGCTTTTAAGGAATTTCTTACGAGTAACTGTTAAAAGTAGTTTTGCTTGAAATTTTGAGAAATAACAGATTTTAGCATCATGCATTCACTGTTCTGATACAAAGATGGTTTACCACCTCGTATTGCCATAATTGATTGTAAAAGTTTCAGATATTTAACACGTAAACGATAATAATCCATACTTTTTCTTTGATCGAAAGCATGCGTTTTATACGATTTTTGTTGTCGTATATGCATTAAAAAGTAAAAAGTCACAAAAAAATATAGATACATAAAAAAATTGCTTTGCTCTCGTTTGTTAAAATATGAAGGCAGTTTACCTCCTAGTTGTTGCAAAAATATGAGGTAAATATTACCTTTTGATTTATTTTACGAAGTGAATTTTCGCTGTGGCAACGTAGCTTGAAGAGGAATGCGCGCGCGGATGCGGACGTTCTTTCGAATTTTGCATAAACGCGTGCCTTGCATGCACATTTATTCAGTTATCAATACTTAATAATTGACATATTTTTAATAAATAATCCAAAGCATCGTTTTAATTAATAATACATAATTTTTATTTTAAATCATATATCAAGGTTATTATAAATAACACGTGATTGCGTGCGACAGGAAGCAAGCGAGAAGATACGTTGCCACATTCATTATACCCTGAAAACCAAATTATTTTGCGTCTTTCTCTAATATAATGCTCTCTCTGTCTTCTCATAATACTGTTCTAACCCAACGATGCAGGGACGTCAACGTAAATGTGTTTGCAGCTTTCATAGACTACCGTAAGGCATCTGATTGTATCAAACAAGCTATCGGATATGGACCGCCAAGAGATCCACATTATATCCAGTTTATATTCGCATCAGACATCAAAAGTGAAAATCGAGCAAAGCATATCGGAGGCCGCTTCTATTAAGAAAGTAATGCGACAGGGTTGTCTTATTTCTCCGCTTCTCTTCAATCTCTTTTCGGAGGGCTATTTTCAAAGAGGCTCTAGCCCAGATTACAACGGGAATTAAAGCGAATGGCATCATAATCAACAACCTAAGATATGCAGACGACACCGTTATTATTTTAACGAAACATAATAATCCTTTTATAACTGAGAAGGCATCTTTATATATACGAAGATGCCTTCTCAGTTATCAAAGGATTATTATATTTCGTTAAAATAAATATTAACCCCGTAGTTTCCTCGTAAACAAACTTTCAGAGCGGAAAAGAAGTGTATAGTATACGTTTAATTGTTACAAGCATTATTTATATGGTGGCCCTTAATGTGTCGGGAAACATGAAACTTTGTAACACAAAACAACAGTGTGGGTTACAAAACCGCCCCTAGTCATTTCATCATCAGATGTTTTCTCGTGTATCTTATACACGGTTTTCGTAAAAGTAATTTATTTCAGAATAAATGTACTAGATTTAGGACAGTACATTTGATTGGGGCAATATCAACTGTTTTAGTAAAATCGAATATATAAATTTAATGTTATTAGACATTATGTAGTCCACGGTTACTACAGTTGGTTTATAATTTAAACAAATGTTGTTTATGTATGGGGAAAATAGAACGTAATCTAAGATTTGAGTAAAATCCTGATCTCTGAAATTATGTACGTTTTTACCTGTTCAAGAAGCTATGGAGTACACCTTAGGCTCTCTGCACACTTAAATATTTAAATATCTTGAAAATTTGTACTGGTCCTTCAATCTAAATAATAAAGGGAGTATCGCCATGTATTTGTAACGTAAGGTGTAAAACGTGAAGCTTCCTCCAGGTATCTTAAATTTATCAATGTAAAATTTCATAATATCTATCTCGTTTTTTCTTTCTAAAACCATATTATTGTGCAGAAATACTTTTTTTTAATAATATTTCAATAACTTTCAAGATTACTGTAGGTGGTGGATAGCAAACTGTTCCACTGTCCTAAAAATAAGATTTTACAGGTTCGGAATCCCCATTAAACTATAGGTCACTATGGTAGTGTATCATGAAAAAAGCGCACGTGCAATTGGCCCATAATTTTGAATGTTATCAATACTGTTAAGAGCAACTATTGTTCTTTTTAGGATATAACCTAAAATACTACTTTCTGCTAAATATTGTACTATTTTCGATAAAAAAAAAACTAAAATTGGCGATCATATATCTAATCATTGTAATTAAGTTTTAATATTGCAAAAAAATGTCTGTCATACTTTAGACTATTGTTCGTTATTTAACCATGTAATAATTCATTCAAGATATAATCGTTGTTTACTTTGCAAATTCGGAAAAGTGTTAGAAATTTTAAAGAATATTAAATAAATAATAATTTATTTGCCAAAATTCGTTTTATTTTTTACATCTTTTGTTGGTGTTCAGGGAATTTTTTAAAACGCAGAAATCTCTAACTTTAAGGACTATATTTTTTCGGTAACTTTATCATGCTATCTATACCTTTGTAAATCCAAATGTCGCTTTGGCTGTTACAAAATCAAAAAGATTGTTAGATCGCGTTTTGCCGTAATATTTGCAATTTCAATTACGCTATGTGGTAATCTAGTATGGGAAGCAAATTTTAAAATAATAAGATTTCTGATAGTTGTATAGGAATGAACCTTAAATGTGGGATGGAGATGTTAACACTATTAACAAACATGAATAATTTTTTTTTATGGGCGTACAGGAGCGGCAGGTCTGCGGAATAAGCGATTCACATTGGTCTTGAATCACTGTAAATTGTTCTTGGCCGGAAACACAGTCCTGAGCAAATTATCTCAAGGGGATGAGGTTATCCATATAAAAGGCTGCCTAAAACGGGTTTAACGAGGCTGAACCTCATACGCATGTGAAGTATTCGCGCGACGTGTATTTCTAACATGGGAGGAATTAAGCGGACTACATTCATGAAAGAATGAAGGTTGCTACTAATTAATTTAATATTTATTTATTGAAAATAATGTTTATATTAAATATTATACTTAAACACACAAAATCAGTCGTACAATTTAAAACAATATATACTCATACTAAATATTTAGTGTTACATGAAGATTTTTGTAAATTAAAATAAATTTTAAACTGTAAGTTTATTTACCCGTCTTATAGTTACATAATTGTTTTTTAATTTTTTTTTATTGTAACATGAATTTAGTTGTAGGAAAGTGAATTTGAATTGATGTTTGGCATAATTATTAAGAACTTTGCACCAAATCTAACAGCATTTTAAATTTACTATTTTCTTTAATTGAAAAAAAAAACATTTTACACATTGTATGTAAGGTAAGTTTTTTAGAAATTTTCCAAGCCTTAGAAACGTGGTAAAGATAAAAATTTCATGTAACCGGTAATTCATGTCAAAGTAAAAGCTATTACGAAGAAATTTCAACTAAAACTAATGATAATTGACACTTTTTCAAAAAAAATTGCTGAAATCGGATTTTTTTTGGAAATGTTTTATAAGGAAAAGGTGTTACTTTTTCAATTTTACAGAGACGTAAAAGTTAAAGCCATCAATTTAAACAGACGGTAAAGTATGATTTACGAAAGAGCTCTAACTTTAAAACTTGTCTAAATTGACGAGAGCACCAGTATGCTAACTTAAGTTATGAGGCTGGCCTCTATAAGACTAGAAAGTATTTAGTTTTATTTAGTGTAATACCGATAATATTTATTATAATTATAAAACTATTATTTTTCCGACCTTTTGCAGATCGACTTGTATAAAAATTTTTGTTACAATAGGCTAATTAAGTGATATTGACATTAGAAAATAGTACATTTTCCACAACAATAGTTAACTGGACATCTAGATGTTTTAGGCTCCATTGCAATTAGATCGAAATTTAACTTTTAGATTACTTTAGTAAATCTGGTTGGTAATTTTTACCAGTTTTTAATGTTCGTAAAATTTTCAAAAACTGAAAAGTTCCCGTCTTTAAAAGAATTCCTTTTTGTCGGCAACTTTTTTCAATGGATACAAAAATAATGCTTCTAAATTCTGTTAAATTTGATACGAACTCGGCGAAATTTTAAAAATTGACTATAAATTAAATCAAATTAACTTTGGAAAAGACTAAACTGATGTGGAAACAATAATGAATAAAAATTTCCTATAATCGAACTACGTATATAGTTAACTATTTGAACTTTTATAAAATAATTAAGGAACTGAGTTCAATATTCAATTATTTAATTGCCATGGTTGCCAAAATACCATAATTATTAAACGTTAGTAATAGGACATCCACATACTGAGAATAAATATGCAGTGTGACATTTAGCTTTTGCAGGAGATAATTTAAACACATTAATCCTTTTACCCGCATCAGATGTCCAGTAACAGACAAAAATGGATCGATCGAGACCCAAAAATATGTTTTTTTTTTTTTTTAACTATGATTATTGTGAACAGAATTTCAGATATTGTAAAGCCGTGATTATTTATCGTTATACGGTTACGATTAATAAACTTTTAGGTACAATGTCACATCTGGTAGTTGTACATTTAAGTAATAAGGTAAACATCCAACAAAGTTCCCCACTAATTTTTATTCACTTAGGTAGGTAAAATGTATAATAGACTTAGTCATAGACATTACAAGGGGATACACTGCCAAAGGCGCCTTGAAAATAACCCTCAGGGGAAATCTGGATTAGTGCCTTCCACTTGTGTGTCTCACAAGTGTACTTTGAGCTTTCCTTTATACAATTACATCGTTATTTTTGCCGAAAATAGGTATGGGGTATAGTGAAAAATGTTCGGTGATGAAATAATATTGGGGATGTTATTTAAGTCATGGTTTTTTTATAGTCCGCCTCCCCGCCACTAAAGGGATTTTTATCCTTTACATTGCCCAGGTGCCGAAACAAACATTTGTATTTCATGGCATTTTTAAGATAACTCGGTAATACTACCTCGGGCGTTATTACATTTTTACATTAACTACTACCTGAGAATAAACACACAACAACCAGCCGATTGCTGGAATCTAACCAGCGATCATCGGTTAGATATATTATTGAGATTCCTTGAAAATTGCGTGACTGAGGCTCATTTTATTCCCTAAAAAGGTGTTTTTTGGAAAAAAGCAACATATATGGAAAATATAATACAAATCATGGTATATAATCAAAAATCCACCCAGATAGATCGATAGAGAAATAAAAAATGAAAATTATAAGAAAAAATATATTGAGATTTCTTGAAAATTGTGTGACGAATTAGTAAAAATGGCAAATAACCAAAAATCCGCTGACAGATCAATAGAGAAATCAAGAACGATGATCCCGAATTATTTAAAAAAAAATTACTGAGATTCTTTAAAAATTGCCCTCAAAAAATCAATTTGTGTAAAAATTACGTATTGTCGCCATAATGTGGCTTATTCTCAATTTGTTCATTTTAAAATAAACAATTTGTTTTCTTTTGATACCTCCAGACTCAACTAATAGTATTATTTTAAAGCCTAGAATAAACGGATATATCTAAAAATGGCAAATATTCTAATATTTTCATGTGGAATATTGTTAACAGGTCAAATTGGATGACTCTAATTATAGCTGCCCCCTCTCCATTAAATAAAAGCTGGTCTCCTTGACGATAATTACTATCAGAAAAAAATATATAGTGCCCCTACATTAAAAGTACAGGCGTACAAGTAATGGACAATTCAGTCATGCCATCTATAAACAAAACTAGGGCATGTCATATTCCGCTCCATTTGAGAGCTACACGGTTAGCCTAAGTGAAGTTCCAATCGCAACACAATCTCATTGCCTCATTGTCTTTATTGAATACCAAGATAGGCAAAGCCTCTTTCTTACAATTTTGAAAGTATAAAAAATAATTTCTAATACTGAATGTATACTTATTCTATCTTAACCTAAGCTCTTATACTAGTGTTCCTATATTAACTTAACCTAGGAAATGTGTTTATATATACATGAGTTTCTTAATGCTAGGACTTAAAACTAAGACTAAAACTACTAGTCTAAGACTTACACTAACTTAACTAGGACGTAACATTGACTTAAACTAGGACTAATTTAAACTTAACCTAGACTGACAATCTTCTTGTCACGGCGGACGAGGGGGGCCATCGTCTTCGTCCGAGAGCAGCGGGTCGGACGCTCTCGGGAACTGGCAGCTGACGTGAGGTGGTTGGATTTTCCTCATGTGTGCCTTTACGGTAGGCACACCGAGGTCCCTATAGAGTTCCTCATGAACCATGAGGCTCCCGTGATCATCCTCAGGGCCTTGTTCTGCACTGCTTAAAGTTGAGCTCTTCTTGTTTTGGAGAGCTGGCATCAAGTGGGGCAGGCGTACGTGAGGCCTGCCTTTACTATGGTGTTGTCTACCACAAGCTTGGTCCGTGGCAGCAACTTACCGGAACGGTTCAAGATGGTTGCGCAACACAATAACAACGGCAGTAACGATTTAAGAAACAAATATCTAAGGATATTAGTAGCTAAAAAACCTCAGCGCCATCTAATGTAAACCGACAAAACCTAATAAGAAAGTTCACAGTCGTACTGTTGTCGTCAACGATAAATAGGCTACTAAATGTTTAGCGGTAATGGTAACAAGGAGAAAAATAATTTTAAAAGAAATACTGCTCACTCCGGTATGAATTTAGTATTTTACCATTCATCCTCGTGGTTTTAGCTATTTCACAAAGGTTCGCAACTGTATATGTCATTTAGAATTTTTCTCATTACGTTTAACACCACCCGTAGTGAAATCAAAAGTACGATTCTTTCTAAAATTGCCAAATCGCGAAGATAGGTGTGGGGGAGGGGCAAAATACTAATATCAGTTTCTGTGTAACATCAGCAGTGTTGTTTTTTAAATTGTACCATTAATTTTACTTTTACCGCTATACATTGAATTGTGGTGTTCGTACCCTGTTGTACCTTTGACCACAGCAGCGCAAGTCCTATTATCCCGACTATTGGCTATGACCTTGAAATAAAAGTTTTAGCGGTTCACCTTATATGGCGCTAGAGTTTATTAACTACTACTAATGTTTTTTTTATTATTTGCTTCCCAAATCTTTGCTCACCCCGGAATGAATTTAGTATTTTACCATTTATTTTCGTGGTCGTGGTTTAGCTATTTCGGAAACGATCGTAACTGCAAAAGTCGTTTAGAACTTTTCTGGTTACGCGTAACACGACACTTGGTGGGGTCAAAAGTACGATTCTTTCTAAAATTGCCATATCGCGAAGATGGGTGTGGGAGAGGGGCAAAATACTAATATCGGTCTCTATACGGCTTGAGCAGGGTTCATGTTTAAATTTTTCTATTAATTTTAGCTTTGCCGCTATACATTGAATAGCGGTGTGCGTACCCTGTTATATCTTTGACCACAACGGCATGAGTCTTATTATCCCGACTATTGACTATGACCTTGGAATAAAAGTTTTAGCGGTTCACCTTAGAGGACGTTAAGGTTTATTAACTACTAATGTTTTTTAATATTTGCTTCCCAATTCCTTGCTACTGTTCTAGGGTAGCTGATGAGTTCTGAAATGGAACAAAAATATCATATATATATATATATATATATATATATATATATATATATATATATATATATGTATATATAATCAATAAACCTGAACATCCCATATCCTAGTTTACTGATTAATTAACAGCATGCCTGGATTGTCCATTACTTGTGCTTATGTGTTTATAATGCAAGGGTCAGACTTACTAACGATCTTTGTGTGTTAAGCCTCTATATATTTTTTCTGATAACAAATAATGTCAAGAAACTCAACAAGATTTTTTCATGTAGAATATACCATTTTATACTAATTTTTAGTAGTAAGCCGCTACTGAACGCTTATTTATTTGTTCGCATTTTTTATATACTCTACCTAAATGTCAAGTGGCTACGTTTGAATTAAATATTTTTCTTTGTAGATAAGTATCTATGGTTACGTCACGCCGAACTAGAATTTTAGATATTTTACAAAGCACTCTCTCAGAAAAATTATTTGTTTTTTTTTTTAATAATTTATATGTAAGTAAGCTGATTATTTTAATTCCAGTGTTGCTCTAAACAACAAAATTAAAATATATCCGACATATAAAAACATTAAGAACAAGCTTTCTGGAGAAGATGCATGTTAAGATATAATACTAACAAGGGGTGAAAAGTTCCAAGACTTTCCGAGAGATGGCAACACAAGCAAAAAACTATATTTTATATCTCCAGTTGACGTCAGCTCTCAGACGCTTCGTGTAAAATTTTCATGGCATTTTGTCTATTAGTTGGCAAGTTTCAGCTATTGTAGTGACCCTATTTTTGGTTTTTGCAAACGATGGAACAAAAACAATTTCATGTGTCCATTAGACACTGCCTTTCGATGGGACAAAATACAGCCAGAACCCAAGAATGGCTTGAGAAGTAAGTGGCACATCTACTCCGTCGGAAGGCAAGTATATGTCGATGGCTTATTGAACTTAAATGCGCTCGTACAAGCACCACATTCCGGAGGTCCAAATGAGGCAATCACTCCAAAAAAACATAAAAAGGATCCACCATATTATCTTAAATGACCGCAAAGTGAAAGTGCGACAGATAACTCACATCATGAGGATATCACCAGTATGCGTGAGGCATATTTTGCACGAATATGAATGAAGCATATGAAAAAGCTATGTGCCCGTACCTTGTAAGTATTCCTTAGAATCATTCATGGCAGAATCAGAAAAAAGTGCGAAGAAAATTTATAGAACTCACACACACTCGGATTCAGAAATGATCTTGGAACACGAGAGGCCCTCATTGCTTTGAACGTCCGGCTCCAGAAGTGCAGAGATCAACGCCGAGATGTGTTTGTCTGCTTCATAGATTATAAGAAAGCCTTCGATAGGGTAAAGCACACACAATTAATCGAAATACTGCAGAATACAGGAGTTCACAACAGAGACAACCGCATAATCAGAAATCTGTATTGAAGACAAACGGTATCGGTGAAATTGGGAGAGATCAAGTCAGAAGGTGTTGCCATCTAACAAGGAGTGAGACAGGGCTGCATACTTTCGCCAGTACTGTTTAACTTTTACTCTGACAAAATATTCAAAACAGCTTTATATGAACAACTATGTGGAGTGAAGGTGAATGGAGAGTTCACTAACTCAATCAGATATGCGGACGATACTGTTATCTTTAGTGGCAGGTTTACCTTCAACGCCAGTGAGATAAAGTTGAACAGGCAGGAGCGGATATGGACCTTAACATCAATATATCTAAAAGCAAATTCATGATCTTTAGCCGCCAACAATATGCAGATATTTATTTTAATCTCAACGGTCAAGCGATAGAGAGCTACATTACTGACCAGTTAGGCCCTGATAAAGAAATTAAGTGCAGAATAGAAACAGCCAGAACAACCTTCATTAAAATGAAGTTTCTCTTTTGCATTGCATTAATCTGAAACTGCGTCAAAGAATGCTAAAATGCTATATTTGGTCGGTTTTGTAGTATGACACTGAGGGATGGACATTGAAAGTTGCGAAAGTTAACCGCTTGGCGGCTTTCGAGATGTGGCTGCATAGAAGGATTCTCCGTATTCCGTGAACAGCTATGTCACAAATCAGGAAGTACTGCAAAGAGCTAATGCAGTCAGAGAGCTGTTATCAACGGTAAAGTGCAGAAAACTAGATTATTTGGGACGTGTTCTTCGTGGCAAGCATTGTGAGTTATTGCAGCTTATGAAGAGGGGAACGATTGAGGGCAGGAAACCATATGTGTCAAAGAGATATTCCGAGTCGCAGGGAACAGGGATGAATACGCCAGGGTGATAGCCAACGTCAGGGGGACCTGATAAGGCACATAGAAGAAGATGTACCCGATGGATGCAGTACTTACTTACGATTGGTCAAAAACAGCAATGTATCGAAGATTCAGAACGCCGTTTGGCCCTGTTTCGGCGTAATCCGAAGGGGTTTTTGCATCGATTCGTAACAATGGTTGAAACATGAAGCCACCACTACATGCCTGAGTCCAACTAGTATTCCGCAGAATGGTTGGAATCGCAACACAGCTGGAACGATTTTAGCAAGTATTTTTTGGGGTGCGCATGGAATAATACTGATCGACTATCTTAAGAAAGGGCGAGCAATCACCGGAGATTCTTACGTTGGTATACTCATCCATTTAAATGGTGAGATTAAGAAGAATAGGCCACATATAGCGAAGAAAAAAGTGTTGTTTCACCAAGATAATACATCAGCTCACAACTCCTTAAAACTGATGCTAAAATTGGATTGGAATCGCTTCTACATCCACCGTATTCACCAGACTTGGCCCCCAGCGATTATTATCCCTTCGTAAATTTGAAAAGGTAGCTCCAATGAAGATGTCTAATGGGAAACATAGGCTTATTTTAGAGAGCTCGACAAATCGTTCTATATGAAAGGTATCCAAATGTTGGAATATCGCTGTAATAAGTATATCCTTGAAGGGGCAAAATATTGTTTTTTCTTTAAAAGTCTAAGGACTGTTCAACTTATGTAGTAGACACATTTTTAATTTGACTCCTCGAGAAATTCTATTCTGTTTTAAATTTATGTCTCTAAAATGTAGTCGTAAGAATCTTAGTAGAAATTTTATTTAGTGTCTGAAATTATCAAAGGTATGTTAGAGTTATGGCTTACTTCATCCTATGTCATTACCTACATGAAATTTAAATGATATTCGGCCAAACGAAATTCACACCTTTATTACATGTAAGCGATAATTTTTGTTCATCTTTAGCAGTTCATTAAATGACCCATCTTTTCGTTTATAACTTAAAATGACCCATCTGTTCGTTCATAACTTAAATAATTCCATCGCAGTCAAAAAGAAATGATTCTTTTATACTCAAGGTAAAGACTGGAGTGTCTTTGACAAATCAATTGATCATTCAATACATACCAATTTAATTTTTCCTCTTCTTTTGGGTATTGAAATCCATTCTTAGCGAGGGCGTTGGACAATGCAAAAAAAGAATACGCCAATCTTGACTAATGGGGTAGAGGCCATCAGGACGAAGCGTTTGTCTGATGAAAAATTACCTCTTTAACGAATAGATCTCCTTTATTATATGTCTGGTAATGTCGGTTAAGACGGAAAGTTTAATAGTCCAATCTGTCTTTTTCAGAACGTGGTGATTGCTACAAATTGTAACTTACTGGACATAACTTTCATAATATGTCGAATAGTTGACCGTTTATAGCTCTTGGTAGTTGACCGATTAATTTAATTTTTTAGTGTTAAGTAGTGTATAATGGAAAAGACGAGAAAATGACTAATATTAGGTATACAAATTAATTCTCTGTCCCTATAGATCAACTTTGACATCTAATTGTAGAAAAAAAGAATGAAAACCTAAACTGTCAGACGTTGTCCGATTACAGATCGAAAAAATGATAGTTGTTTTGCTGCAATAAATTTAACGAGAGTTTTGTGCGACCTGCACAACTGAAGATTATCTAGATAATATTGAAGAAACCGGAATAGGTGGTAGTCCGAAGGGATCAAGTCTGGAGAATACGCCATATAAAGTAGAAAAATATATTTCTTCTTGTTCCTTTTTCTGACTGAACTCGGCTTCTGATTGACCCACCAATTCCGAATTATTTCTAGTTTCTAAAAATGATACGAAATAGCTTGTTGGGTCACTCCGAGTGCATTTGCAAGTTCCATTTTAGTTTGGCAAGGAATCTAGTCTAAAATTTATTCCAATTCCTCTGAACTGATTTTTTAATTTACGTATCAGGCACTATATCTTCTTTTAAAACTCAAAAATAGCATTCTGAAATGACTGTAGAACGGAATATATATATATATATATATATATATATATATATATATATATATATATATATATATATATATATATATATATATATATATAATACATTAAAATTCCGGGTTTCGATCCGTTCGTCTAACAATGAATTTGCACGACGTTTCGTCAAAATCTCATTTGTCATTTTCAAGTGCTCTCGCTGCCGTTGCCTCTCGACACTGTGATCCTATCACTGCTGCCGCTCGAAGCTAACTAAGAAACCGATATGCGGTCGTCGTCTTTTATAGGCCGGCGTCTACCTAGATTTTGGCGAAACGTCGTGCAAATTCATTGATAGACGAACGGATCGAAACCCGGAATTTTAATGTATTACATTCCACCATCCATGAAAACCTCTATTGTAATATATATATATATATATATATATATATATATATATATATATATATATATATATATATATATATATATATATATATATATACATATCGGTTTACAACGTTCTCCGACGCTTTACGACTCCATTTCTTCTTTCAGTCGTTCCATAGATCTTCTAGGTTTCCTTCTTCAATTTCCCTATCTGTCCACTCTCTCTAACTTGTTCTCGGTCTACCTCGCTTTTTCCTGCCTTCTGGTTGCCATTTTAGTATCTGTTTTGGGATTGGTTCTTCGTCCATTCTCTGGATGTGCCCAAACCATATAAGTTGGTTGGTTAAAATGTCGTCTGTAATACTGGGGTTGATTCTCATGATTTCTTTAATACGTTCGTTGGTGACTCTTTCTTTTCTGGATATTCCTGCTACTCTTCCCCAGAAGTCTACTTCCGTTGCTCGTAACGTGGCTAATGCTCTTCCCTTCAGAGGCCATACTTCACAGGTATATAACATGATACTTTTCACTATAGTTTCATATATTGTCTTTGTGTTAGATAATGCCTGGAAAGAAAGATTTCGTGTCCGTAAAACTAGAGGATGGTGAAAACAGCTAATTGTGTGCAGCATTGATGAGCTCTACCAGAAATTCAAAATTGAATATCCTGACGTTAAATTAGGGCTTACAAAGTTTTTTTCTTTACGTCCTCAACAATGTATAGTTGCTGGCGACTCTGGTAACCACCTTGTTTGTGTTTGTTTTTACCATCATAACGTTAAACTGATCTTGAGTGCAAGAGATATACTGAAACTGAGATTAATCTTTCGAATTATAAAGAGTGCCTGCGAAAGATGATGTGCCCTAATTCGACGCCGATTTGCTATTTAATGTCTGAAAAATCACTTCCAAATTAACGATACAATTGTTGTTCTGGCTTAGATGCGATTCGTGACCATTTAAAACTGTTGTTTGTTGACAATCAAGTAACGAGCGTTCAGTTTGAGACATGGGTTGGTACAGATCTCTTTACTTTAGCAACTTAAGTACTTCTTACTGATGATTTTGTAGATAACTTAAATACTGCTTTGCATATGTTGAAACCCCATGCCTACATTCCTGAACAATAAGCGCACTATTTTAAAACACTAAAAGAAACAATCCCTGAAGGTGATATTCTCGTTCAGTGCGATTTTGCTGAAAATTACAGTTCTGTGATACAAGAAGTTGCACAGTCTTTTCATTGGGATAATGAACAAACCACCCTCCTAACGTCACTGTGTTACTACAGTGAAGGCCAGGATATAAAACACGGAAATCTAATTATGATATCAGATGATCTAAAGCACGATACTGACCCATTCTACGCATTTCAAAAACTACTACACCAATATCTTCTGAGAAAAAATATAATAGTATCAAAAACAGTCTACGTTACAGATGAAGCCTGACAACACTTTAAAATCTTTGATTGTGTTAGCCGATACTTGTTGGAAATTCATAATAAAATTATATAAAAAACAACATTATGTTTTAATTTCCAATATATTTAAAGTCACTTGACAATTGTTTCATCATCATCAGTAAATAATTATTTACTTATTTACCTCTGAAGAAGCCATTGTATGGTAAAACAATTGTCAAGTAACTTTAAATATATTGGAAATTAAAACACTTTAAAAATTTAATTTCGTGAACCTTTTTCATCACAAGGCAGATTTTGGTACCGATGCTAAAATTCATTTTCACGTCACGTCTTACGGGAAAGGTCCATGTGATGGTCTTAGCGGGAACCTCAAACGATTAGTTCAGACTCATGCAAGTTTGCAGCTGCCTGCAAATGGAACCATCATTACCCCTAGGCATTTTTACGAATGAGCAACATCGTCTTTGCCCCAAACTGCAATTCAGACAAAGACTTTTTTGAATTGCTTTGATTCTGCTGTAACAATTTCAGGAACAAAAAGTACCACGCCTTCTATCCAGTGTCGGTCTCATAGTAAATCGAACAAGTACCAGCAGTTTAAATAGCAAACTTGTAAAAATTACAAAATAAATAGGATTGCAAATGTAGAGTGTGGCTTGTATTTTCTCGTTATTACACAACATTGAAAAAATATTTATGGGTGTTTAAAAAATTACATTTATGTCAATATTACGCATAAAAAAGACTAATGTTGAATTTGAAAATGAAATTATACCATTTTAATTAATGTTACCCCATAAGGCGATCAATTTAAACAAGCGCGATGACCACGATTTAGCTCGGCGCCATAACACTTTAAATTCTCTATCACCTAAACGTCTGCAGATCCCATTATGAAACTTAGCAAAAATTATTTATATATTTGAAGCAATTTTTTGAGGTATTTAAATACATAATTAAAGTGGTCGAAGTTTGTCAAAATTTAAAATAAAATGTTGACTTCCGGTTTTCTATGAGAAAAAAAATCAAATTTCGAATTTGCTGCCATGGCTGAAAAGAGCACTCTATGTATTGATAACTTACTTTTGCATAAGTTTATTTAACTTAGTAGCAGGACTTAAAATAGAACATGCCTGAAACTTCGCCAAATCTTCAGAAGCCCGTAACTCGGCAGAAAGGCCTCGCATAAGAGAATCAAATTAAATTCGTAATAAAGGCTAACAGAAGTATAATTAAAAAAAAACTAGAAAGAATTTAAACAACTCATATTTTTTTGGTTGTCCGCTTCATGTGAAATGCCCCCTTTGTACGAAATTAAGAGTTGTCGTGGAGTTTAAAACTTATTCTTAGCTCTTGAGAAGCTCTCTTTGCTACATATGCAACGTGTTCATACCAAACATATTTGCAACCAAACTGAGTGAAGAAGCTAGAGAAGCGGAGTATCCCGATATGACTATGTCGGGTTCCGGAATGTTAAACGTTTTAGAAAAAAACTACCGCTGAGATTTTTGTAGCATTAAATTGTCCTTGGTTACTGTCACTATAAGATAGAATAGGTAATTAATACTTAGTACACAAAATCTGTATTTTGCACTTGAAAATAGACAATAAACCTAATTAAAAAAATGCGCATCAACCTTAAAAAGCACGTCAATTTTAGCAGCGTTGCGATAATACGAGCGGCGACTTCAATTTAAAAAATGCGCTTTAAACGACTAGCTTTTCTAGGCATTTATTTTTAGTCAAAAATATTCTTTTTCCTTTTTTTTTATCTATCCTTATCTTTTTATGAAAACAATAGTGCGTGATGGTGTATTATAAAATAATAATTCTCCTTTCACCCTCTAGAAGGTATGGTGAGTTTCTGCTCAATAAATGGATTGAACTATCATTGCCTTTAACCTTTCTCTGTATGACCAGTGATTCCAGCTCATGTCTTCTGCTGAGATGGTCTAAATGTCTCAAGTATGTCTGGTCTATAAACGAGTGCAGCCTTTTAATTTTTATAAAATACACTGGTTAGTTCGATGTTCCACCCACGATATCCTGAGAATTCGACGCTATACACACATCTCAAATGCAGCAATTTTATTTCTATCAGCTTTCTTTATCGTCCATATTTCCGATGCATATATTGGAATCCAAAATATTAGCGTTTTCGCGAGCCTTAACTTAATCGATCGCGAGATGCTTGAGTCTTTCCATATTTTGACTATTTTTGTGGTTGCATAACGAGCAATTGAGAGTCTCCTACGTATTTCTGAGTGATATAAAGTCAATAAATAATTAGAGATCCAAAGTATTGATAGGAATATACGATTTCATACTATAGAAGATGTTGGGGTTGATTATCATTCGTTCTACTAATGATCATTATTTTTGTTTTGTTGATGTTTACTTCCAATCCGTAGCTTTTACGGATCCTTTTCAATCTTTGCCTAATGACCTCTAATTCACGTTCATTTGCGGTTATAATCAAGGTGTCATCTGCACATCGCAGGTTCTGTATGCGTTTTCCTCCAACGGCGATACCACCATTCCAGTTATTTCGCGCATTATGTACTCCGTATAAATGTTGAATAGTAGTGGCGTGCTTGCCGGACACCAGTTTTCGTAGTGCTTTCTGTGTACATGAGCACTTTGGCTATGTTGAATTCGTAAAGTGTTTGTATTAGCTCTAATAAGTATAGCGTAGTTCCCGTTTCTTTCAGAATCGACAATAGTTTCGGCCATCTAACGTTGTCAAACGTGTTCGATGAAGCAGAAATAAATTTTGATGTTATATTCTCTTCCTTTCTCTATCAGTTGACGCACATTGAAAATTTGCTTCCGTGTTCCCTTTCCTGGTATAAATCCTCTTTGTCTTTCTGATATTTGTGACAATAGATAATAAATGAGCAAAAAAAGAAACTTCTCTAGCCAATGTCCCTAAAAATATAAGTTGTAAATCAAACATTAGAATCTGATTTAATTTCCGTGTTTGTAACAATATTTCATTTTAAATAGTAACATATCCATATTTGCACAACTGCATAACATTGTTCTAGATATTACATTTTCTGCTTTAGTACATTACAGAAACTAATACAGATTATGCAGTGCAAACAGTCATAACGTAGAATATTTGTTCACACTATAATTAATTTTAATAATTTTCTGATAGATTTATATTCCTTAACGACAACTCGTGGGTGTGTAAAATGTTTTTGTTAATACATGAGTGACAGAGGTCATAGGTATAAAAATTGTCTAAAGTGGGTACGAACCAAAAAAAAGGTAGGTATGTGTTTTTTTTTTCACCTGGCAGTTGAGCATTGGATTAAAATTAATAAAAATGTTTGACTGGAAATATTGATCGTAGAATGCTGCCTTTACTTACTCCGGTATAATTATTAATTACATAGTAATTTACGGGGAATATTGAAGCTATATAATTAAGTGCATTGATTTAGCCCCTTCAACTTATATAATTGATTTATATTAGCAATAATATGGTTTGTGGAGGACGAACGAAATAGCGGTTAACAGGAATAGAATAAATGTTTTAGGTCGTTACCATCCAGAGATACAATTTATTATATCTGACTGGGATATTATGTACGGCGCTAAGTAGTTCAAGTTTCGTTCGCTTCGCTGTGGATCCTAGTTCGGTTGATGAGCCTCAATATGACAAAATGCATCATGAAATGATTCCGCAGATGAAGAGAACATTTTGATCGCCAAATTTTAGAGTTTGTTCAATTTCATATGTGCAATATGTATAGATCTGTTGGTACATTGATTACTTATGCATCTTTGCTAAAGTGTTTCCCTTGCAGATCTTATGCTAGGTTTGAAAGACTTCCGGTAGGGGGCAGATAGGCTTCTAGTTATTGAGATTTCACTAGCCAGAAATACAATTCGTTGTAGGTTACTTAGGTTTTATTCTTTTGTGTTATCTACTTTTTTTGCTATAACACTCTTTAAGAAAAATACAAGATTTCTCTTTTTAATTGCATTATTTACATCATTCGTAACAAGATTTGAAACTTCTTTATATCTATATTTAATGCGTACAATGTAGTATGTAGTTAATTTTATTGTTCGACTCTTCGACAATAGAAATTGGGCCAAAAAAGAAACATAAAATACCTTCTTTTTTCCAGTTGTTTTTTAAATTTCAGTGCCATGAATTGTAAAAAAGAACAAGCATGTTCTTGGAACTATTTTACTTGTGGTACCTTATTAGAACTACCGCTGTTTAAAGCCCTACACGGGGTGTTACACATTCCATGTTTAATTTTTTTGAACTTCAATTCTGTAGCGTATATATAGTTGATTTAGTTGAATCAACTGTATCATTCGCACTTATTTTATGGTTTAAAATTTCCGAAGATATCAAGAACCTAAAAAGTGACTTTAAATCTTTAAATATTATATAAATAATAATATTAACTAACAATTTTTTGCTTGTTTTTTTGGGCTCAGATGTTAAATATTTAAATTTAAAATATTTTTGGGGTCATTGATTAATACTTTTAGTTAATTAAATTATGTTTAATTTAATAAAAATTAATAACGGTAAGGTCAAAAGTCGTTTTTATGAAAAAACGGTTGTAAAAGTTTTTTTTAACCTTTACGTTTTCCATGTTTGTCTAAAATCCGTTGTAACTTCGTTTGCATGACTTTTCAAATGGAAAACAACAGTATTCAAAAAATCCTTAACTAATTTTACAATATTCTTGTCCCTGCGAAATGGAAAAATAAGGTAACGTAACATCATCATTAGTTTATTCCATCCATAGTCCGCTAATCTTTTTATGTCGTCCTTCTATCTTCTCTGTGATCTACCTCTGTATCTTTTATGTTCTTTAGGCCTCCACCATACGGCATATCCATCTGTTATCATTCATCCTTGCGATATGCCCAGCCCACCTTAATATACATATTCATCGTATTACATCTGTCACTTTTGATCCTCTTCGTATCTCGATGTTAAGAATACGATCTTGGAGTCTAATATTTAGCATTCCATATCTTAAAATCGGCAGTACATATTGATCGAACACTCTGGCTTTTATTGTATTTGGGATGTCCAATTTAAATGTAGATTGTAACCTTCCCGACGCAGACCAAGCTAACGAGACTCTTCTATCCAAGTCAGCCTTTAAATTATTTTTTGATAATTCGATTTTTCGTCCTTAATATATGTTCTCACCTTCTATTAATAGTTCCTGGCTGTTATTATCATTTTCGACGTTCAAATATTTGGTTTCGGTGAGGTTTATTTTTAGACCTATTTCTCGAGACTTGTTATTTAATTCCATCAGCATTTCTTATAATTATTGTTAGCGAATAGAGTAACATCATCTGCAAACCTTAAGTGATTTACTCGTTCACCGTCCATTAGTATTCCTTTATTTTCCCACGATTTGAACATGTCTTCTAGGCTCAACGTGAAACAGCTTTAAGGATATCCAGTCGCCTTTTTTAATTTTGATTAGATTTGTTTTTTCTTCAAGCATGATTTGCGATGTGGCATTTTTATATATGTATTCAAGAAGAGTTGTATATCTTTCGTCGACTCTGCTCTTACTTAAGGCATTAAGGACTGCCCATATTTCTACCGAATCAAAAGCTTTTTCGTAGTCAACCATTGCTATCCACAAGGTAACCTTATATTCATTTGCTTTTTCCACTAGTAATCTAATTGTTTGAAAATGGTCCAAAGTGCTTTATCCCGGTCTAAATCCCGCTTGTTCACGTGGTTGGTAACTGTCTATTAATATATATGTTATGATTCTATTGAGGATTTCGTGTAGTACCGATAACAAGCTGATGGGTCTGTAATTCTTCAATCTATATTTGTTCTCCTTTTTAAAAGTAAGCACAATCAAGGCGTTTACCCAAGGAGTTGGTATTTTACTTTCTATAATTCACCTATTAAATTGAGCTTGAAGAGATTGCGTTATCGATTAATCATATTAATTAATATTGAATAACACTTTTATTCAATTAAATTATGTTTAATTTAAAAAAATGCTAACAGTAAGGTCAAAAGTTGTTTTTTAGAAGAAAATGGTTGTGAAAGTATTTTCTAACCTTTACGTTTTCCATGTTTTTCTAAAATCCGTTGTAACTTCGTTTGACTTTTCAAATGGAAAATAACAGTATTAAAAAAGTTCTTTAACTAATTTTACAATATTCTTGTCCCTGCCAAATGGAAAAATAAGGTAACGTATAGGATTTGAAAATTCCTTAGCTTGTAACCTTATAAAAGGAAAAAAAATCCAGATTTATTTTTTTTAAAAGGATACTTATAGGCTTACAATTTTTTTGGTGTGTTTGTATCAAATAATGTAAAGGTTTGACTAATACTTACTCCAAGCATGCTGCCTCAATAACATTTCTTTTATATATATATTCGAGAGAAAATAATAAACTAACTAAATGAATATTTATTAAATTTGCATTGACAATAATGTAAAGCTTCTAAATCAATTACCCAGTAAGATAAAAAATCTAATAAATGTTCTAATAAAATATATCAAATAAAACGATACATCCAATTACAAAAAGAAAATTTCCTTCAGTTCCGATAAAGTAAATTCTATTTTTATCAATAAGAAAACAAAGGATTGTTCAGATTCAGTTTATTTTCTAATTTTTAACAGGTATATTTGCAAGAAAAATGGACCAAAAGGTTGATTTCCAGTAGCGTTACACTGTAAATTAAAATGTTTAATTAATAAAAATAAAACTTATTGTTGGTTAGTTTTAAATATTTCATATCTTTCTATATCATGTAATGCTAGACAACAGCCAACCCTTGATACTAGAACAGGTGACTAATTTACCTGTGCAACTTCGCCTGACTTTTACCTGTGGTGTTATGTGAAATCCTGTAATTACCAGAGCAATCAAACCAACGTACAGCGACGGGTCAATTTCTGTCTAGAAGTTCATGGTGGCCATTCTAACCTTTATTATAATGTCTTCTTCTTCAAATGCCCTCTCCTGAGCGGAGGTTGGCGATCATCAACTGGAATTCTTCTCTATCTTGAGCAAAACGGACCAGATCCAGTACGAATAACAATTGTACTTAACAAATAAACTGAAACTTAAAATAGTAACCGTATATAGTCGTTACATATTTCGAACTTTAACTTATTACTTTATCGGTTACCGCTTTCCAATTTTCGAAAATTATCGTAGACTTTAAAACCACTTCAAAGCGTCATGTTTACGTCGCAATATTCTATTCGTAAACTGTAGGCCTGATCCGTTGAATTTCGAAGTGGATGCTTTTGCCGACGTAATAAAATGAGGCATGTTACGGGAAAATCCAGCAACAAAGCCAGAAACACTAATTAGTCTTAATTATGTATGGGAAATCGAAATGAAATTGAAAAAATTCTTACGAGAGCGGTTTCGGTGTAATTGAAGTTGATGTTTGCAGGAAAAAATAATTAAAACTTTGTTAATGTATAGAGCGAAAGAGAAGAAGAGTCCGACATTACCCTCTAAGTAATGGTTTTCTTGGTTTCACGTTAGATACTAATTCCTATATCCTACTACGCGAGTGACGCATACGCGAAAGTTGCCTGCGCTGCGACTTGAGTAACCTACGTAAGAAATCACAAGCATCGAGATATAAGATTATTGTGATTCTTGCCAACCCTACAGACCATATCATTTTCGATTCAGGTTATCAAACTTGCCTTTGTCACAGAAGTAAATTAATATATAAAAAAAGTGTGAATTAATTCGGAGAGTTTTCTAAAAGAGGGCGTAACTTGTATTATATCGCATCGGGGCATACTGTTGCTATATTCATGGTGTAGCACTATCATTAGAATATAACTTTTAGTATATGCTGTTTTGCTGAAGTGTAAACAACATATTTTTTTTAAGCATTGAATATGTCGAATTACTTGCTAATAAAACACCATTTGCTCAAAGCGTTACTTTTCTTGTTTAATTCGAAGGAAAGCGCTGCTGAAAGGTATCGATTGCTATCGGAAACCTATGGTGAGTATATTCCATTGATAAAAATATGTGAGTACTGGTTTCCACGCTTTAAAAGTGGTGATTTCGTCACGGAAGACAAAGCACGTCCAGGCCAGCCAAAAAAGTTTAAAGATGAAGAATTGGAGGCATTAATCGATGAAGACCCGCACCAAATGGAAAAAGAACTAGCATAGTTATTCGGAGTTGATCCCACAATCATTTCCAAGTGCTTACATGCACTGAAAATGATTCAAAAACCAGGAAATTAGTTCCCGTTTGAACTGAAACCAAGAGACGTTCAAAGGCGAGTTTTCACCTGTGAACAACTGTTTCAGTGGCACAATCGGAAGGGTTTTTTTGTATTGTATCATAACTGGTGAAGAAAAATGGATACCCTCCGATAATCTAAAGAGCCAAAAATCATTAGTGAATCCCGATCAACCATCAACATCGTCCCCAAAGCCGAATATTTATGGTTCGAAGCTTAAGCTGTGTATCTGGTGAGATCAGCTGGGTATGGTGTATTATGAGCTGCTTCAACTCAACGAAACTATTACTGGGGAACGTTACCGGCAATAGTTGATACAATTGAGCCGAGCGTTGAAGGAAAAACGAACCCAATATGCCAAAAGGCATGACAAAGCGATTTTTCAACATGACAACGCTCGGCCACATGTTGCAAAATCGGTCATCGAAAGGCTAGAAGCGCTTGGATGAGATGTCTTACCTCAGTCGCCATACTCACCAGACATTGTTCCTTCTGATTATCACTTGTTCCGATCGATGACTCACGGCATGTCTGAACAGTGCTTCCATTCTTATGAGTATACCAAAAAATGGGTCTATTCGTGGAGAGCCTCAAAAGAGGAATCGTTCTTATAACATAGTATTCATATACTGCCACAAAGATGGGAGAAAGTAGTGGCTAGCGATGGACAATACTTTGAATAATCAATTTATACCATTTCTATTGTTCCCTATGGAACCCTTATGTTCACTTCAGTGTCCACCTGTCTGTCTGTCACATCCGATTTTCTCCGAAACTATTTGACATAGAAAGTTGAAATTTGGTACTAATATAGGAATTGATAGCCTGAGCAGAGCTGTGTGGTTTTAAAAGTCAAATTTTGCCTTAAGGGGTTAGTTTTGGGGGGTGAAATCGAAAGTGAGTGGGGTGTCAAATAACTGCTTGTAAAAATATGAGTTCAAAAAATATATAAAATGTAATACTTGCGCACATTTTTCTTTGTATGATTTTTAAAAAATCGCCAAAAATCGGTGTCGAGATAGACGGGGGGCCCTAGGTCGAAAAGTACTGATCAAAAAATTTTAAAAAAATTCTGGAATATTCTCCACAGGGTGTAGATTGAAAAAAATTCTCGTCACAAGCATCATTACCTTTAATAATTTATCTGGCATATAAAAAAAAAATTCAAGGTCATCAGTTTTCAGTAAGGATAGGAAAAAAACTCATTGGGGTGTATTCTGTGAAGCCATTGATCATTTTGTACCCCCGTAACAAAAATTTTTATTTCAAAAGCAATCAACGTACAGAACACTAATTGCGCAATTAATAATGATCCTAAAGCTTTTTGGATGTACATCCAGCAGAAGAGAAATAGTTGTGCTATTCCAGGAGAGATGACATATCAAAATACAAATTTTAATAATCCAGGTGACATTGTTAATGCTTTTGCTGCTCATTTCCGGGATGGTTATAATACTGCACGGGATGTCATCGGTGATTCTCCGCCTGTATGTGGGTGCATGTTCAGGTTGTGGCGCCGTTCTTTGGTGAGGATGACGTTGTGAGAGTGTAGAAGCGTCTCAAGCCAAAGTTGTCCAGTGGCCCGGATTTTGTGTCCAGCTTCTTTATTAGGGATACCATAAATGTATTGGCCGTCCCCCTTAGTAAAATTTTTAACCTGGCAATATCCAGTGAAAGATATCCTTTGAGATGGAAAAAAGCTAAGATATGTCCAATTTTTACGAGCGGGAACAGAGGGGAAGTCGAGAATTGTAGGCCGATTTCACTTATTTGTGGATTTTCGAAACTTTTTGAGATGCTTTTGTATGAGCATATCGTCGCCAAGGTTGAACCAGTGTTGTCGGTGCGACAGCACAGCTTCCTGAGGGGTCGGGCGACCGCCACTAACTTGGTATGCTTTGTGCATTTCACTTCTAAAGTGCTTGATTTGAGTGTTCACGGATTTCCCAAAAGCATTTAATAGAATAGATCATGGTGTGCTTCTGGATAGGGTAGTGAATTTTGGTTTCATACCTAATTTCGTTAGATTTTTCAAGACATATCTGGTGGGCAGGTCACAATATGTGCAATATAATGGTTTTAGGTCGCATTCGTTTCATGCAACGTCTGGTGTTCCGCAGGGGTCGAACTTGGGGCCTTTGTTGTTCATTATGTTTATGAATGATATCCAGCATGTCATTGATGTGGAATACCAGATATTTGCGGATGATCTAACATTGTATGTTTCAGTTGAGTCTGGCGACGACTGTGAGCGACTACAGAGTGGGGGTTGACGCGGTGCAGAGGTGGTGTGTCGCCATTGGTCTCTTGCTCAATGCAAAAAAATGCTTGGTAATGACAATAAGTCGAAAGGTATCTCCGCTAAACTATAAATATAATATAGGTATTAATGAGTTGCAAAGAGTGGAAACTTTCAAGTACTTGGGCTTTGTTCTTGGTTCTAGGCTAAACTTCAGTCATCAGATTAACAAATTAGTTTAGGATGCAATGAAGATGATGGGGTTTGTAATCAGAAATTGCAAGTCTTTTCAGAATATTGCGACTCTTATTGCAGTATTTATTGCATTGGTTAGAAGCAGGCTTGAATATGGGTCTGTTGTCTGGGCACCATTCTATAGTAAATATATTGTAGGGTTCAGAGGAAGTTCTTGAAGTATATATCTAGAAGAGTGGATGGAGTATACCGGCAGGTTGGTACAGACAACGATATCTTGTTGGGAAGGTTCAATTTTCTGAGCTTGAAGAAGCGTAGAAATATAGCGAGGGTGATGTTCCTATATGTAGTTAATGGTAGGATTCAGTGTCCATCACTGTTGGAAGAATTGAATTTTATTGTCTCCAGATTTGCAAATCGGATTGGTAACTTCTTTTACCTTCCTACGGCGCACACGAATGTATTGTATGCATCTCCTGTTTACGGTATATGTTCGGTTTACAATGAAGTGTCGCACGCATGTGATCTCTCCATGACTCAAAATTACTTCTTCCATACTTGTTTGAACCTACTTTAATAACTGTGTGGTGTGTGACATGATATTAATCATTGTCTTTATTAAACTATAAGGTCCTGAGTTACTGTCTATATTGTATTGTTATATATTGATGTTGTGTAATAGCTATGTTATCGGCCCTATTAATTACTTGCCCTTAACCGGTTTTATTTTACAATAAAGCGATATTTTTACCGAAAAATCTCTCAAAATTAATTCACACATCCAATAGTTCTTTAACACGACGGCAACGGGATGTTGTAAACTTTGCTCATTATCGTTACTTCTACGGATATCTGATAAAGAAAATTATTCTTTTGTGCTGAACCCTTTTAAATCCTTAATTATTTTTTCAATTAGTGTCATATCTGCACTTTTTACGTTCGTTCAATGAACATCCTAACTTTACAACTCTGCTGATATGCACTTTTTAACTTATCTGTTTACAATGAAGGCTGTGTACAGGGTGAGTCAACTATAGAATAGAGTTCATTATCTCATTTGTTTCGGGAATGACGAAAAAAAATAGTTTTAGGGAATGTTAAGATGCACAGTTTAAAATTATTTTTGAGTATACAGGGTACTTCAAAAAAGTGTGGCCGATATAACATATGTTTTTTTTAATTGGAACATCCTATTTTTTAATTTATAAATAATTATTAATAATATTATACACCTAAACCTAGTAGTTTTTCTAATATTTCAGTTTTTTTTTTTTTTTTAAAATACTAGTTTTCAGTTTTGTAAAAAAATTGCCAGTAGCGCCATTGTTTCTGAAGGTGGAATACTCATAATTGGTACGAGCGTTCTATAGAAATGAAAAAAAGATATATGTAAAGAAATTTGAGTTAGATGCTACAGGGTGTTCAAAATAAATTTATGCATTTCGACTGTTTTAAATTGAAAAATCTCAAATTTTTTAAACGACACACCCTGTATATTATTATTTTTTCTGATAGATTCTACAAAGCTCTCCAACTTTTAATAAGTATGTCATATACCTATTTCTAATAGTTTTCGATTTATTTTGAATTTTTTAATTTTTACCCTTGTTTTTAATACACTTACGCTATTGTGAAAACATAAACAAATAGTGAATAATAGTTTAACTTATCTAATGATTGATTATTATGACGTAATAAATGTTCAAAAATATGCCTATTTGAATACACATGTTTAGTCGTTTTGCTATATTTTCCTTCACTTTCCTTAGCATAAAGTGCGTTATTGTCCTGCACGCATCCTGTATCCTATTTTCCATATCTACTGGTGTTGTAGGGGGATTCACATAAACACGATTTTTAATGTAGCCCCACAAAAAGAAGTCTAAAGGTGTCAAGTCACATGATCGAGGGGGCCACTGAATGAATCCATCCCTACCGATACATTTTTGTGGGTAACGATCGTTTAAAAATTCCCGAACTTACCGGTGGTAATGAGTCAGAGCTCTGTCCTGTTGATCTACATTTGTTCCTTTTCAAAATTATTAACTTCTTCAAGAAGCTGGGGTAATTCGTTTTGCAAAAAATTTAGATATCTAGGCCCGTTAAGCGGTTCGCGGAAAAAGTATGGACCAATAATTCGAAAATTTAGTATTCCACACCATACATTAAGCGACCAATGGTTTTTATTTTGAACTTCCCAGACCCAAAATGGATTAACTGTTGAATAATAATGCATGTTACGGCTGTTAACTGCTCCATTACTGCGAAAAGTAGCTTCGTCAGAAAACATTATTTTGGATACAAAATTTGGATCGGCCTCTATTGCTCCATTCATGGTGGTACAAAAATTTACTCGTCGTTCAAAATCACTGTCTTGAAGTTCTTGGTGTAGTTCCATATGGGATAATACTTGTATTTTCTCGTTTTGCGATTAACCGTAGATTGGGATGTGTCAGATAAGTCCGCTAGTTGACGGCTGCTGACCTGGAGATTATCTTAAACATAAAGTAAAATCTCCCTTTTCCTTTTCCTCATTGGTAGCATTCTGGTTTACTACTTTCCGTTTCGTAGACTCAACGCTACCACTACCATCAAACCGTTCTAATAAGCACTGAAAAGATTTTCTAGATGGTATACGTCTATTAGGGTACTTCGCTCCGTAAAGCCTTACTGCCAAAAACAATGTTTTCCCGCCTCGCCCAGTATATAAACCATATAAAATAATTCATTTTTAGGAAAATCCATAACTATTACCTTTATACGTCACTTACTACAACAAATTAAACTATTTTTACTTCCTTAATTGACAACTATGATGTTATAGTGTAAGTGTATTAAAAACAAGATTAAAAATTGAAAAATTGAAAATAAATCGAAAACTATTAGAAATAGGTATATGACATACTTAGTAAAAGTTGGAGGGTTTTATAAAATCTATCAGAAAAAATAATAATATGCAGGGTGTGACGTTTAAAAAATTTGAGATTTTTCAATTTAAAATAGTCGAAATGCATAAATTTATATATATATATATATATATATATATATATATATATATATATATATATATATATATATATATATATATATATATATATACTATAATAAGAAATATCACTAAATAGTTACTAAACTCGACGTCAAAAAATTTTAAAATGGAGTACCATTTCAACATCATGGTTTCTTGCAGTTGTGTTTCCGTCTTTAAAAAAAGTGTTTTAACTAATGTTTATTGACTAAGTTTTATTTTCAATATTTGTGTAACTCTCTAAGTGTCTTTTAATCATGTTTTGTGTAATCATGCATACTACCTGGCCAACAAAAATGCAAATTTCATTGTCTTCACCAGAGATGAACTAACTGCTAAATTTTTGTAAGTAATTTCACATTCAGTCGTACAATTCATTTAATCACGTTTTAAAAAACGAACGTTTTAGTTTATTTTCTGTAACTGGTTTGCATTTTTAGAATCCAGAAGAAGCTACCATTAGGCAGCGAAAGCTCGATAATAAAAATAAAAAGCAGATACTAGAGCCTTTAGATCTTTGATTGCTCATCTCTTCTCCTTATAAGGGCGTTTCCCAGCAGTTAAACTTAGGATTGTTATATATATATATATATATATATATATATATATATATATATATATATATATATATATATACCAATTATGAGTATTCCACCTTCAGAAACAATGGCGCAACTGGCAATTTTTTACAAAACTGAAAACTAGTATTTATTTGAAACAATTGAAATATTAGAAAAACTACTAGGTTTAAGTATATAATATTATTGGTAAGATACAACGAATTGTACCAAATACGCACACCTAGTACTCAATCGGAGGCTGACACAGCAGCCACAAGCCGACAGAGTGGTTGGCACAGCCAACACTAAAGGCAGGCAGCGAGATTTGCGAGGAATCAACCTCAGACCTTATGTGGTTTAACGTAAAACAACTGAAAATAGGCAAAAAAGCCCATATTTCAGCAGTCTACCCACTGTTCTCTTATTCGTCCATCCATCCCGAGACGCGTTTCGCCGTATCACGGCTCATCAGTCGGGCTGGGATCGACGAAGAAGAGAACAGAATTTTAAGTACTTTATTCCGGCACTTACGGAACACAACGGTAAGATACAACGAATTGTACCAAATACGCACACCTAGTACTCAATCGGAGGCTGACACAGCAGCCACAAGCCGACAGAGTGGTTGGCACAGCCAACACTAAAGGCAAGCAGCGAGATTTGCGAGGAATCAACCTCAGACCTTATGTGGTTTAACGTAAAACAACTGAAAATAGGCAAAAAAGCCCATATTTCAGCAGTCTACCCACTGTTCTCTTATTTCGTCCATCCATCCCGAGACGCGTTTCGCCGTATCACGGCTCATCAGTCGGGCTAGGATCGACGAAGAAGAGAACAGAATTTTAAGTACTTTATTCCGGCACTTACGGAACACAACGGTAAGATACAACGAATTGTACCAAATACGCACACCTAGTACTCAATCGGAGGCTGACACAGCAGCCACAAGCCGACAGAGTGGTTGGCACAGCCAACACTAAAGGCAGGCAGCGAGATTTGCGAGGAATCAACCTCAGACCTTATGTGGTTTAACGTAAAACAACTGAAAATAGGCAAAAAAAGCCCATATTTCAGCAGTCTACCCACTGTTCTCTTATTCGTCCATCCATCCCGAGACGCTGCCTGCCTTTAGTGTTGGCTGTGCCAACCACTCTGTCGGCTTGTGGCTGCTGTGTCAGCCTCCGATTGAGTACTAGGTGTGCGTATTTGGTACAATTCGTTGTATCTTACCGTTGTGTTCCGTAAGTGCCGGAATAAAGTACTTAAAATTCTGTTCTCTTCTTCGTCGATCCTAGCCCGACTGATGAGCCGTGATACGGCGAAACGCGTCTCGGGATGGATGGACGAATAAGAGAACAGTGGGTAGACTGCTGAAATATGGGCTTTTTTGCCTATTTTCAGTTGTTTTACGTTAAACCACATAAGGTCTGAGGTTGATTCCTCGCAAATCTCGCTGCCTGCCTTTAGTGTTGGCTGTGCCAACCACTCTGTCGGCTTGTGGCTGCTGTGTCAGCCTCCGATTGAGTACTAGGTGTGCGTATTTGGTACAATTCGTTGTATCTTACCGTTGTGTTCCGTAAGTGCCGGAATAAAGTACTTAAAATTCTGTTCTCTTCTTCGTCGATCCTAGCCCGACTGATGAGCCGTGATACGGCGAAACGCGTCTCGGGATGGATGGACGAATAAGAGAACAGTGGGTAGACTGCTGAAATATGGGCTTTTTTGCCTATTTTCAGTTGTTTTACGTTAAACCACATAAGGTCTGAGGTTGATTCCTCGCAAATCTCGCTGCCTGCCTTTAGTGTTGGCTGTGCCAACCACTCTGTCGGCTTGTGGCTGCTGTGTCAGCCTCCGATTGAGTACTAGGTGTGCGTATTTGGTACAATTCGTTGTATCTTACCGTTGTGTTCCGTAAGTGCCGGAATAAAGTACTTAAAATTCTGTTCTCTTCTTCGTCGATCCTAGCCCGACTGATGAGCCGTGATACGGCGAAACGCATCTCGGGATGGATGGACGAATAAGAGAACAGTGGGTAGACTGCTGAAATATGGGCTTTTTTGCCTATTTTCAGTTGTTTTACGTTAAACCATATAATATTATTAATAAAATTTTACGCGGAATTTAAAAATAAATTAAAAAATAGGATGTTCCATTTAAAAAAACATATGATATATCGGCCACACTTTTTTAAAGTACCCTGTATACTCAAAAATAATTTTAAACTGTGCATCTTAACATTCTCAAACTATTGTATTTAACATTTTTTCGTCATTCCCGAAACAAATGAGATAATGAACTTTACTGTATCGTTGACTCACCCTGTACATCTGGTGTCCTCTATGGATACAATAAAAGAGTAATGATTAGGTCATTTACATTAATCGGTATTACTTTATTACAACTTTTACCAATTAAAGGTTTGGATACTGGAGTGATTTTAATGGTCGAGTGATTAGTAGAGTATTAAAGTAATTTTACATTTAGAATTCTAAGTAGCGTGGTTTCAATATATTTCGAATGCCTAGTGATTTGTCACTTGAAATTTAAATGCATTGATCTGATCAATTCGATTGAAAATAGTATATCGTAGTGGTTAATTTTCGGTTGTAACGATTTGGAAAGACGGCGTGATTTCGTTGATATTATGCTGGCTCCCACACCGTTTGCCCGTTAATAGTAGTTGTTATTTTCTTATAAGACTATGAAACTCAATGAAAATTTTAGATAACCAAAATAGTGAGCAACGTGGGCAGTAAAAGCATCTCTGGGTCGACAGTAACAACAGAAAGAAGTATTATGGATACGATATATAGTATGCAGAATTTGCCAGAAGATGAGTTAATAAAAAAGACGCGTTTGAAGTTCCTATACCTCCTAGATGATTTTTATTTCTTGCTGGGTAGTGATTATTTGAGTGAATAGTCTATATCAGTTTATTGGTTTATAGTAGTGGATAATAGGCAGCATGATGCCCTTCAGCATATATTGCGCGAAATTGAAGATGTCGTGGAACGACTATCTTACTTGAATTTGTTAGTCGAATATTCGGTTCAGTAGCCGAGTAATGCCAGTTAGTTCCGAAAATTTTTATTTTTTTACATAGGGAAGAATTGTTTTCGCGAATCACCAAACACATAGTTTTCAATTTTCATCCCTCTAGCTGTTTGTTGGTACAATAACTCTCGAAACGAAATGGGATATGGATTTTAAATTTGGTAGAAATGGAACCTACACTGGTGAGCGAAAAAATCGACTCAAACTATTTGGCTTCATTTAAAATAGATCCTTGAATTTAACGTATATATTTTTACGGATTTTAGTATCATTTGAAAGCTGATTCTATTCCTTCTAATTATACTAAATTCCATAGCATACCTCATGCTTTTTATCGATTAAAAAGGAGAAAAGGATTGAAAATAAAGAGAAAGGAAAAAATAATCAAATTTTAAGTTTAACAATTAAATTTATTGATAGAAACCAAAATCAATATTTTGTTTTACCCCACCTTATTAATGCCTCCAGCCGGTATTTCATGGAGCGAGTGAGTTTTTTTACCACTGTCTGTGCAGGTGTTGGATTTCTGTTGCATGTGGCCCCGCATTGTCGTGCATTAGCACGATGCTATTGCCAACAAACCCAGCATAAGGAACGACGTGTTCCTGCAGGAACTCCTCGATGTACTGGAGAGTAGTTAATCCATTGCTACGAGTCTCATCTGTCACGAAAACCAAATCGATCTTCGCATCCAGTGAGATTCCTCCCTACACCATGACAGAACCTCCTCCCTAGGCGACCAATTCAGTAATGCAGCACTGCGCAGAGCCTCCTATAGACTCGTCTTCTTCCGTCATTGCTATGTAGGCACATTCGGGACTCGTCAGAGAATAAAGCCATTGCTACAGTCGACATGTTCTAGGGCAAATCTGAGTCGCGCTTGTCGGTGGGCTGCTGTCAATTTGGATTCGTTAGCTAGTCTCTTTGGAGTTAGATTAGCTTCTTTAAGTATTCTTCTGACTGTCTAATGACTGACAGCTCGTCCACGAACTTCTGGACCTCAGCGCCGATCAAGTGACGATTTTTTAGAGTTATGTTGACAAGGAAGTGGTAGTCTCGCTGCGAGGTACACCTTCTTTTTCTTGATTCTGGTTTCCGTGTAAAGTCTCCAGTCTCTTGGTAAGGTCCGTAGACTCTGGAGTCAAATGACTGGCTCAGATGCAGTTGTGCAGCGACTACACGTTGGCTATGCCCTTTTTGTACTAGGGCAATGAGTTGTGCCGTTTCTTCCGGGGTGGTATCCATTTTCCGATGACGTAATTAGTGAGCAGGTCTAGTATAGATGTGGATGATTCATATTCCGAAAAAGGAATGATAGGGAAATGCAGTTGCATGTGTTTCTATAGGGATGAATAGCACGCAACGAGTACGTTGCTGAGCGGGCAAAAACGGTTCTATTGAGTAAAACCGTTTTAATCAGTAAAACTTTTTGTAAATCCAAATGATTTTGGTATTATAGGAAAGAGCAGAAAATCAGCATTCTAATGATACTAAAAAAAAATACTACTGTTTGAAAATTAAATTCAAGGATCAGTGTTAAATGAAGCAAGATCGTTTGAGTCTATTTTTGTGCTCACCAGTGTATAATTTTAAGCGATCCTTGTTTAAGGGGGAGTTTAAGTTAGTCGGATTTTCATCAAGTGGAAATCCGTTCTAAGATAATAGAAGTGAAACAAAAGTTTTGTTAAAATTTCCTTTGTTTTAATTACCATGGCGATCTTTCCTACAGCACTATATATTCTTCAGATGACTTACAACTATTGTAGTTGGGCAAGAAGAAGACACAATGCTTTCTAAACAATCGTTATAGCAATTAAAATAAACTAGAAATCTTAACAAATGACCTCGTCTAGTTTGTAATCATTTTAAGCGATATTGTTTCAGGTGAAGGGTGTAAGAGGGTTGAAGGTTAATAAATTAAATTTAATGTTAAAAGTATTATAAGAATTTTCCTAGTTTTTGTTTCTGATACTAAACAAGCTGATTATTTAAAATCAAACAAAAACTAGTGAAATGAATGAGAGAGTGGGTTGGGAGGTTGCGTCAATTATGTCGGATTATATGTCCTTTTCATGGTTTTTAAAGTCAAAGAATCAGAAAGCCGTGTAACTTTTTTCATTATTTCCAATCTTATCAAAACTAGCATAAAACGGTTTGTTATTATCTGTCCTCGAAAATATAGATTGATTATACAATTTGTAATTTCAAGAAGAGTACTGGATCAAGAATTTTACTAACTTTTACTTTGCTTAAAACTTCCAAGCACTGTAAATAACCTACATCTTACTTCAGTGTCGAGTACTATGTTATATGGCATGTTCACATATGTAAAATCTATTCTCAATATGTTCTAACTCCAAGTAGAATAATAAAGTAAGTTGGTATGTAACAAGAAAGTCTAACTACTTTAGCTAGCGGCACTAATTAATCTTAATTATATACGTGACAGCGAAATGGAATTGAAAATATCCTTGTAGGCAGCAGTTAATAGTATAAGTTGGTATGTTCAAGTGAAAATAACCTTAACTTATACAGAATATATTGAGACAGCGGAGCCCCAAATCTAGCACATACCATAAGCGCCACCAGAATGTTTTTGTGTCCAATCTCAAGATTACAAAGTTGCCTTTTTTATTTTTCTATATATATATATATATATATATATATATATATATATATATATATATATATATATATATATATATATATATTAATTTATATATGATTAATAATAAAATTATTAATCAGAGTATGAAAAAAAATGTTTAAATAAAAGTTATAGGGTGTTATACGGCGCAAATGCTGACGTTGACAATAGCAAGTTTTGAACTGTCAGTTCGAAAAAATTACGCCATCTTGAATTTTTTTTTTAAATGGAAAGCCCTGTATATTATTTTATTTTTGAATGCTACAAAAAATTCTAGATATTATTTGTCTACCATATGTCTAAGTTGATCTGTTTTGGAATGCTTGTCATTTGAAATTTAAAATTAAAAGAAAACAAAGAACTATTAATAAATACTCTAGGTTTATTTTTAAGGTAACAAACAATTGCTCAAAATGTCTACTGTTAACAGCGAGGCAATAACCCAATCTGGGTGATCTGTGCTAGTTCATATTGAATTCTTTGTTGTAAATCTTCTACAGTTTCAGTTCAACTTCGGTAAAGTTTGGCTTTCAAATGACCCCATAAAAAAATCGAGTGGCGTAAGGCCGGGACTCCTTGCAGGCCATTCTACAGTACCTCTTCTGCCTATACATCTATTAGAAAAAATGGCATCCAAATATCTACGACCATTGATTTCATAGTGAGGAATTATTAATAACACAGATTCCTGTTAGGAGTCTCCAAATTATTTTCATCGGAAAAAAGACCTGCACAAGTTGGCTCTTAGAGTAACTATAAATACCGCTGTCCTGTAAGATTTCCATCGATAAAAAAGGGACCAACGAGATGACGTCCAAAAATCCTTGCTCACACGTTTATCTTTTGTGGTATTTGAGAATGATTATCGATTATTTAGTAGGGATTCTCAGTAGACCAGTACCGGCAGTTATGCCTGTTAACTCTTCCGTTAAGACAAAATTTGGCCTCGTCAGAAAAAAACAATATTATGAATTAGGTTAGGATCAGTATTGATTCGTTCCATCATAACCTCGCAAAATTCAACGCGTCTGTTGTAGTCATCTTCAGATAATTCTTGCAATAGAATGGGTTTATATGGATGCAATTTTTCTTCATTCGGTATATTACGTAAGGTACCTTTATTTATGTTGTGGTCTAGACAAATCTGACTAGTGTTTGTATGGGGATTTTCTGTAATTTCCAATAAAACATCTAACTTTTCATCATCGCTTGTTTTAACTTTTGGAGGTCCAGATTTAGAACGACCCTCAACATGACCTGATTGTCTAAATCGTTTAATGTTTTGCTAACTACGAATTGGGTAATAGGTTCTCGATTCGGATATTCTTTGTTAAAAAGATCACACACCTCCTGTTGTGTTCTCCTACGGTCTCCGTAACCAACCATCATTAACAAAGTGATTCTTTCAGTTTCTGTTAAATGTATCATTAGGATATTACGCTCATAATGCAGTTTCACAAAATGCAGCAATATACTTTTTCGTCAGTAAATCATTTTTTGGCGCGTTAAGTCGTTACCTGACAATAAATGTTTGACACAGGCCAGCTTATTTTTTTTTAAATTTGATCGCCTTAATTTCAAATATCAATAATTCCAAAACAGTTCAATTTAGATATATGGACAAACAATATCTAGAATTTTTAGTAGGATCCAAAAAAAAAAATAATATACAGGACTTTCCATTTAAAAAAAAATCAAGATGGCGTAATTTCTTCGAACTGATAGTTCAGAACATTGTATTGTCAACGTCAGCATGTGCACCGTATAACACCCTATAACTTTTATTTAAACATCTTTTTGATACACTGCTTAATAAATGCTGTGGAATTATTATTCCATACATTTGGGGAAACCTGTATATAATACCTAATGAGGGGATGAAACCTGTAGGTTTTGAACGATATCGCTTAACGCGAAAGGGGGTAGGAGTTGATAAATTTTGTATGGTTTTACTAATAATATGGTAATTTTTCCTGGTTTTTTGTTACGATAATAAACAAATATTTTGTATAAATATTTATGGTAAAACAAGAAAGGGGAAAAGGGGAGCAGAGATATCCCCTGACTCGTTTATATATCATTATATGTTCTTTTCAAGGTTTCTGGAGTCGATGAATTTAAAAGTTAGGTTATTTTTTCTTTATTTTCAATTTTAACACAAAAAGGGGGTGAAAAAGAGAGTAGTTAAGTATTGTATAGTTTCAGTAGTATTTTGAGCTGTAGTAGTCAAATTTTGAGCTTACTATTTGTAGTAAAATATGGGAAGAGGTAGGAGGTTAGAGGGGTTGTTTCGTGTATATTATGCTATATGCCCTTTTCAGGGTTATTAGACTGTAGAAATATGAATATTAAATTATTTTTTATTGCTGTCAATTGTAAGAAAAAGGAGGTGAAAAAGATGTTGTGTTGTTTCAATTGTATTATGAGAAATTTTCCAGAATTTTTTGGTAGGAGAATGGGCAGATCTTAAGTATGATCATTTATAGTAAAACATATAAGATTTCTAAGGGGGGAAAACGAGATAAAAGAGAGACTTCGGATTTGTCTTGTTATAGATCTTTTTCGGAGATCTCAGTCAGTAAATTGAAACATTACGTTTTTTTTCGCTATTTTCATTGTTAACGTAGGACGAAATTTAAAGGGGTGGGAATCATTGTATCTTTTCATTAGTATTATGCGATTTTTTTCGGGTTTTTGATTGGGATATTGTATATTTAATATAAAATCATTTTTGTAGTAAAATATGTACACGTTAAACCGATGAGATAGGGGATTAAAATTGTGGTCTTTCCATTATTTCCAGTTTTAACAGAAATACTGTATAGAATGGATTGAGATCTGATTTCACAGTAACCTAAAGAATTGTTAAGTTGATTATAACAGGGTTTTAGAAACACAAACAGTTTAGTTGGCGGCAAAAATAATCCTTCGAAATTTCTTATTTTTTGAGGTCTTAGAGTTTTTTAGATGTCGAAAAACATATTTTTCTAAATTCCAATTTCCTTATAAATAATAATCTGGCCACATATCACAAAAAAAGGTTTATTTTTATTTACATATCAAGCGGATTTTTGGCACACCTGACAATTTTTTCTCTGTATCATCTACGAGTACATTTGAATTTTATTCTTTATTGTAGCTTGTAGTTTGTTGGATGTGACTTTAAAAGAGGGGATTGTTGTTTTTTTTTTAATTATTAAATACTTTTTAGTGTTCTGTACGGAACACTTATAAGATCACTTCGGTGTCTGTCCGTCTGTCTGTCCGTCTGTCACACCCGATTTTCTCCGAAACTATTTGTCATAGAAAGTTGAAATTTGGTAATAATATAGGAATTGATGGCCTCATCAGAGCCATGTAGTTTCAAAAGTTAAATTTTGACTTAAGGGGTTAGTTTTGGGGGGTGAAATCGGAACTAAAAAAAAATTTTTTTTACTAGGTAATCGAGTGTGGTGTCTAATGAAAGCTTGTGAAAACACGACTAAAAAATATATATATAATGTAATACTTGCGCGCACTTTTCTTTGTATTATTTTTAAAAAATCGCGAAAAATCGGAGTCCACCCGCCTTATCTCGAAAAGTACTTATCAAAGAATTTTGAAAAAATTCTGGAATATTCTCGGTGGGATGTAGATTGAACGAAAATTATCACTAGTGCATTACCTGTAATAATTTATCTGGTATATAAAAAAACAGAAATTTCAAGGTCATCAATTTTCAGTAAAGATTGGAAATAAACTTTGTTGAAAACTCATTTGGGGTGTGTTTTGTGAAGTCACTGATCATTTTATACTTCCGTTACAACATTTTTTTATTTTAAAAGCAATCAACGTACGGAACACTAATTGCGCAAGTTCAACTTGCACTTGACCGTTTTTTGCTTATATAATCAAAGGAATTTTCTATTTTTTTTTATTAATATTTCTCCATAAAACAGACTGTATTCTTTGGTGTGAGCCAAATTTAGTGTTTATTTTAAAACCTCATGTTTGCAAGTAAAGGACTGGGTATGTCATATTACCAATTTTTATAGTTCGACATAATTTACTAATTATCGGTAATTCTACAAATATCTGATAAAAAAAATCTTTTGTTCTAAACTATTTAATTATATTTTTTAATTAGTGTCATCCACTGACTTTCTACCTTCATTCATTTAATATCCTATGACATTGCTACATTGCGAATACGCACTGTTAAATGAAATGTCATTCCATACTTCATTAAGATTAATCAAAGCTAATGCGGATTCAGTCAGATTTTCTCTTTATACGTATTGGCTTTACAGCAAGAGCCACAGAAGCTGTAATTCTAATTACGGAACGTTGAGTAAGTACGTATTTACTTGTATCCGAAAGTGCTGCATCATGCCTTCCGTCAATTTGATTGACACGTAAGTGATAACTTAGATTGTTAGGGACTAGGCAAAGCACAAGAATATTTATTAGATGATATGTATGAAAACCTACTTATAGCCGAAGGAAGAGTAATGCCATTGCCAAGAGGAAAAATTCATATTGAGCGTAGGATTCAAATAAAAGAGGTGAAGGATTAAAGTAGTAATATTATTTAAGCCTCTTTATAGCCCAGTCGCGGAGAATTTAGAGATTTACTGTCAATAGTGGTTTTATTTTTAAGAGACTGGCGCAGCTCTGTACATTTTTTATAATTATTGAATTGAACAGAACTTTTTTCATAAATATTCAAATACAAAGCTAAATGTTGCCAGTCACGAACTCCCTCCCAAAATTTATTGTTATGTTTTAATTCAAATAGCCTGCAACAAAAGCAGTAGACCGCATTTTTGGACACTGAATAGAGCTGCCACTCTCTGTGATATTTTTTCCCATTTCCTAAATGCCTGTCATGTTGTTTGACTTGTTTCAGCGGATTCTACTAAATATTCTACTAATGTAGTATTTAAAACTTCTGGCCAGCGTAAAATTGTCTTGCCGGTGACGTAATTTTAATGGCGTCATTTATTATTTCGAACCAGAAAGCTTTACACTCCACAACAACTGTTAATTCTTTACATAGCTCAAATTCGACCAACTATGGAATATTGCTCCTATGTTTGGGGCTCCGCTCCCAAACATACACTGCATTTGTTGGATTCTATTCAGAGAAGAGCTGTTCGTCTGATTGGAGACCCTTTGATTAGCTGGAACATCGAAGAACGGTTGGCGTTGGCCTATTCTACAAGTTTTTTCATGGAAAGTGTTTGGAGGATGTGGCCCGTTTAATTCCTCCCAGAGCGGTGCATGTTAGAAATACACGTCGCGCTGATACTTCACATCCGTATGAGGTTCAGCTTGTTACTCCTCGTACAACGTTTTTCAAGCAGTCTTTTTTATGGAGAACATCATCCCTTTGGAATAATTTGCCCAGGACTGTGTTTCCCACCGAGTACAATTTGCAGCAATTCAAGAGCAGCGTGAATCGCTTTTTCCGCAGACGCGTCGCTCCTGTAGTGCTTTAGGGACCTCCTTGCAGCACGTGTGCTAGACCCATAAAAAAAAAAATCTTCTAGTTTTTGTTCCGCTTCAGAAGACATAAAATCTGAATCTGAAATATTTTAAAAAAATATATTGGTTACAACTTGCACTAAGTACACTCATCATCATCACGAATCATAAATGGTTTTAATGACTAGCAATATTAATTGAATAATTTGTTTTAAATAATTAATTATAATTCGATAAATATAAATGAGTAGAGTATTCCATATTATTGTTTTAATAGTTCTGAAAGAAATATTCGAATCTAATTACACAGTGACCTAAAAAATTGTTAAATTATTACAGTGGCCCATATAAGTAGACCATTAAATTCCTAATAAAACACTTACCACTGCACAAAGTTATTCTTGAAGAAGTTTCAACACCTTCATCGAAGAATTGACTGGTTTGAGTCACAAAACATTCAGATTGCTTGGAAGTGGATGGTAGAGCTGTAAAGTAATTACTTACTTTCGTTGCATTTTTATCACGGTCCTCTTCCCGTTTTCTTATTCTTATAAGATTCTGGTAACCAAATAATTTCTCTTTTTCTTGATCACACATCGTTAAATAAAATCAATAAAAACACGAACTAAGTATTTTATATAGAACTTATACACTGTAAAGTAACTTATCTTAGATGATTAAATAGATTGACTAAAAATTCAGTGCGTACCTTGCACTCACTTTCGCTAAAATACTTCGTTTGTTTCATTTGACTCTCGACAGGTCAAATCTGGGAATCTCCTACCCTACCCCACTTCATTTGGCGTCGGTTTGCGTTTATAAAACGTCCACGGGATTTGTGAGTGCCACCAATTAACGACAATGAGTTACAAGGCAAGGGGATTCTTGAACCTACTTCCACTAGTACAAACAAAAGCAACATAGCGACTGCAGCTGTTCTTTTGATTTTAACACAGAGCTCAATATATCATGAGAACTAAAACCAGAGATGGGTCAATTCAAATTAAAATAATGTAAATGTAAATTAATGTAACCTTATATGCAAATGTGAGACCGTCTGTAGCCTGGTAGACTTACATTTGCTCGAATATGAAGAATGTTATTATTTCAATAAGTTATTGATTTTAATGAGCTGTGCTGGCATTTCATAAGCCCGACAGGCGCTTTAGCGCTTTCAAATGCAGTTCACTGCTTCAAACATCACAGGCGCCAAGACATCATCATCACATGCCTTGGCGCCTGTGTGCGCCGCACACAACGCACACAGGGACGGCGCCGGCGCGGCCCTGGTCTCTAGAGGAAACATTATTATTCGAGAGAAAAAAAAGAATCCGACGCGACAAATCCAGTGTCTCCAACCCACACAGGCTGTCACGCGGTATGGTCCGAAAATGATGGTCACGCTTCACGTCCGTTCGGTTAGTGACCATCGACCAAATTCATCTGCCTGAACTAACCTGAGAGAACCAAGGATAAGTGCCCTCTGTATCTTCATTGTAAGTAAATCAACTGAGGCACAGCAAGCAGATATCTTCTTAGGGTTCTTCAAGAATGTGTTCTTAATTCCTTCTAAAACTTCGATGACTAGGACGACTGTTGCTACTGAGTATCGAGGGAACAATATACTATTATTACTATTATGTTCTTCTTTCTCACATTTGGTCACTGTGGTTCCATGTTTGGCTGACGGGCTTAAGCCGAGTCAGCACAAACGCTATTACCATTGTGTATTAAGGAATGTTTTCAAAATCACTGACTTCTGAATGTTTTTGTGTACGTTTGTGTTGAGTTCTAATTGTACTAAATATGGTGTGAATGTTGTTAGTGTAAGGCCTGTGTCTGATATGACTTGTTCTTGTTTCCATAGCCTTTTTATTTCTGTTGCAAGGTCTGTGTATTTGGAGATCTTTTTTCTGTGTATTTCATTTGGATGTTTGTGTCATTGGAGACAGCGGTGTCGATTAGATAGGTGACTTTTCCATTTTTGTATTGAAAAGTAATATCGGGTTTATTGGCGAGGTCTGTTTCATCTGTATGGATACTGATATCCCAGTAGCGCTTGTAATCTTTATTTTCAAGTATGGATGTTGGTGTGTATTTGTAGTAGGGATCTGTTTTCTATGAGTTTGTATGTTGTGGCCAGTACTTAGTGAACTACTTTTGCCTGTTTGGCTGTGTATTCCGTTCCGGCTAATACTTTACATCCGCTTGTTATGTGTTCTATCGTTTGTTTCTGCTGGTGGCATTTCCTGCATCTGTCTTTTGTAACAGTTGGGTCTTTGCTGATATGCTTTTGGCAGTTTCTGGTTAATATGACTTTATCCTGAATGTCAAGTACAAAGCCTTCTGTTTCAGGGAATAACTGCCCATCCTGTAACCAGGTGTATGTTTGTTTTTTATTTACGTGGTCTTATTCTATGTGGTATCTGTGTTTTCCGTGGTTACTATTGTTATTATGATTATTATTATTTTCATATAGTGTAAAATTATCGGAAATATTTAAATGACATAATCATTGCATATGTTCCTGCTTTGTAACCGAAAAGTCATTATATACATTTAAATAACATTATATATTTTTGTTAAGGCAACATCACAACTGGGATTATATTTTTTTGACTAAATAAAGAAGGGAGAGTAATGACGCGTGAAGTTTGTGACACACTCGGGGGATTATCCTCGTGAATCTTAGCTTGGGCTTGTTGGAATCCCGTAATGGGTTTGGAATATCAACATTTTTATTATCCTTACTAAAGGAAAATATTGTATTCATGAAAAACTTAAACTTACAGATTTTTGCTCTTCTTTACTTTTTAAGGTTCCTAGATCTCGAAAAACATAGTCACTAATTTCCATCGGTCTGTCTGTCCGTCGGCCTGTTTTCACGATAACTGTCGAACTAAATAAGATATCAATTTTAAACTTGGCGCATAGATATTATCTAAAGAGAGGATACAATCTATAATTTTTAAATGATATCGCTGTAGGCCAAGGGGGTGAAAGGGGTGGGGATCGATAAATAATGTATTTTGTTGAAATAATAAATAAATATTATGCCTAAATAATTATAATAAAACAGATAATGGGTGAAATGGGTGGGGAAAGAGCTTAGAGGGGTTGATTCGTATATATCGTGTCATATGTCCTTTCTAAAGTTTTTGAACCCGACAAATATTAAACTAATATAAATTTTTTACCAATTGACCACATAAAATACACAAGAAAGCAAAACACACAAAATATGAAAAAAATTTAATAAAGATCAAATGAAAAAATGAAAATATTATCGCTAAAAAATTGTTTTAATATATTCACGCAAATGGTGTAAATATATGGACTTTGATCAATCTTATTTTGTCAAAGTTTGTATGACGAATTTGTTGCTTAAATTGTAACCTGTTTCTGACGGTAGATTATCGATGACCGTTATTTCTAATGTTTTTAGAATGAAATAACTGTGGTTTTCCTAAGTAAGCCTCAGAGTGTGAAAGACATCTATAATTTTTCTGTGTATTTTACGTTAGTTCAATTAGAAATTGACTTACTTTTGGCAATTCAAATACTTTAATTCAATTATACTTCTTAAAGGGTAATTGAAATGTGTTTCCCAAGAGTTAAAAATAGAGTAATTTGCAATTCTTTCTGGGCAGTTAAATTATTTTCACAGTAATTAATTTACTTTTACAATATTTAAATTTCTGGTTCATTAATTCAGTTATTTCCGTATTAACTAGATTAATATAAATGTAATTAAAGAAGTCTGAAGGTCATTGAATTGTTATAAGTGTAAATAAATTACTATATTGGTAATTAAATTACAATAAATATAGTTCAATGACTATAAAGGCAATTGAATAACCATAGAAAAATTAAATTACCGCAAGAATTAAAGAGCTTAATCATGAGAATGAATTACTTTGTATAAGAAATTATTCTTAAGTTACTGTTAATAAGTAATTCATTTTTTAATTAACATTTAAAGTAAACGGTAATTGTAATTAAATTACTGCTAAGTGCAATTGACGATAAGTAAGTGTTACCTTCTAAAAAATGTCGCTGTATATAAAAATATTTTCTGTTGTAGTAAAATGCTTTTAAAACGTTAACGTTGGGCCCAGCGTAAGACATAAGTCGTAGGACATTAAAAAACGATTAATAACTTTTTGAATAATGGAAACAATCTCGTTATATGAATCTTGGGCTAAATAACGAGTAGATAATTGTCACGAAATTGTGAGGCTCTCGTAAATATTTGTAAGTTTAATGTCTGCCTTGTTTATTTTGGTAATAATTAACCCGTTGAAATAAAATATAAATAATACAAGTAAACTTCATTCAATTTCAAAAGATACAAGAGTCACAGAACAAACTTGTCAATTTTATATATATATATATATATATATATATATATATATATATATATATATATATATATATATATATATATGAGGCTGGTTTGAAAAGTCCGTGCAAAGTCCGAGAGATGGCACCACCGGCGCGTATCGAGGTCATGTTTAGTTAGTAGCATCTCTTGAATGAACGCACACCAAGTTTCAGCCATATTGGTCTATTTCTTTGTGTTTGGCATTCGTGTGAATCAAGGAAGTCGAGTGATTTTCAAGAAATGGACGAAAAAGAATTTCGTGTGGTGATTAAACATTACTTTATGAAAGGCAAAACGCCTCAGGAGACTAAGGAGAAGCTTGATAAACATTATGGTGACTCTGCACCTTCGATTAGAACAGTTTATAAGTGGTTTCAAAATTTTCGGACTGGCCATATGGGCACAAGTGACGCTGAACGTTCTGGACGGCCTGTGGAGGTTACGACTCCAAAATCATTGATCAAATCCATGATATGGTGATGGATGACAGAAGAGTTAAGGTGCGTGAGATTGCTAGTGCTGTGGGCATCTCGACTGAACGGGTACATAATATTTTGCATAAACATTTGGACATGAGAAAGCTATTCGCAAGATGGGTGCCGCGATTGCTCACGCTTGACCAAAAACGGAATCGTGTGAAGTGTTGCAAGGATGGTTTGCAGCTGTTCCAGAAGAATCCGGAGGACTTTAAGCGTCGTTTCGCCACTGTGGATGAAACATGGATACATTACTATACTCCTGAGACCAAACAACAATCTAAACAATGGGTTACCAAGGGAGAACCTGCACCAAAAAAGGCGAAGACCGTTCCTTCGGCCGGAAAGGTTATGGCGACTGTCTTTTGGGATTCGCAAGGGATAATCCTCATCGACTATCTGGAAAAGGGTAAAACTATTACAGGTGAATATTACTCATCGTTATTGGACTGTTTGTCTCGTATATATATATATATATATATATATATATATATATATATATATATATATATATATATATATATATATATATATATATATATATATATATATATATATATATATATATATATATATATATATATATATATATATATATATATATATATATATATATATATATATATATATATATATAGATATGTAAATAAATCAGAAAAAAGGTATTTAGAGCAGTGGAAAACTGAAAAAAAAAAATTTGACAAGCAGACTAGTTTACCAGTATTTTTTCGAAAGTCTGGAATGTTTGTAACTTGATGCTAGGGTGGTGCAAGCCCAAATTGAGGGTATCAAAAAAGCACGGATATTTTTATATGTTATTACTCGTAAAACAGTAAGTCAAAATTATTTTATAACTTAATATATTTGCTTTTTTAACAGGAAAGCAGGTTACCATGCCCTAAAATGATTTAGTGTTTTTAGTGTTCCGTACGGAACACTTATGGGATCACTTCAGTGTCTGTCTGTCGGTCTGTCAGACGCGATTTTCTCCGAGACTATCTAACATAGAAAGTTGAAATTTGGCACGAACATAGGAATTGATGGCCCAATCAGTACCGTGTAGTTTTGGAAGTTAAACTTTGACTTAAGGAGTTAGTTGTGGGGGTGTGGGATGTCAAATGAAAGACTATCAAAAAAATTCGTGCTTTTACAGCTTTAACAGCTTGTGGCGTTCCTTGGTCTTCCTGAACGTTGCCTGTCTTTTATGTCTCGTATCTCAGTAAATAATATTATCGCCCAGTAAACAAACATACGACTTATTTTCTGCTGTTTTAGAATTTTAAAACTGTCACTTTTTTCCATACCCCACTTAAATACAGCTATAACAGCACTCCTATTTTCTTGATCACCCCACTGCATTGTTTCAAGAATTCCAATTGTAAATATGTTTACACCAAATAACTGTGTAACTGAGTAACATAACCTATAAATAATTTCACCAAAAAAGTATTAATGCTTTTATAGAGAGCGTCCGTGAAAATTTGTAACAGTATTTATGGGAGTTATATATATATATATATATATATATATATATATATATATATATATATATATATATATATATATATATATATATGGTGTACAAGTATGAAATGCGAATTTTTTTTCTAAAAAAAAACATGTTAAATTCGGAAGAATGATAAAAAGTGCTTTATTCAAAGTATGCTCCATCGCTTGTTATACATTTTTCCCATCTTTCGGGCAATTTGTCAATACCACGCGAGTAAAAATCTTCCCCTTTTGCTGCGAACCATTCATTGAGCCATTTTTTCACATCTTCGTACGAACCAAAGCGCTGCTAAGCAAGTGACCCATCCATGCAAACAAGTGGTAATCGAAAGGAGCCAAGTCTGATGAGTAAGCCGCATGGGGTAGAACTTCCCAGTTGAGTGCTTCCAACGTGTCACGAACTGGTTTTGCCGTATGTGATATAGCATTGTCATGAAGAAAAATGAGTTTGTGTTGCCTCTTTTGGTATTCTGGCATTTTTTGACGCTGCGACCGGTTCAAATCGGTCATTTGTTGTTGGTAACGTTTAGTATTAATCGTTTCCCCAGGTTTTAACAGCTCATAATAGACCACACCCCTCCGGTCCCACCAAACACAGAGCATCGTCTTTCTGCCAAAGCGATTCGGTCTTGCGGTCGATGTGAATAGTGCGCCTGGGTCTACCCATGAATTTTTGCGCTTGGGATTCTCAAAATAAGTCCACTTTTAATCCCCTGGAACTATACGATGCAAAAACGACTTCCTTTTGTACCGAGCGAGCTAAATGTCACGCGTGTTTTTGCGCCTTTCTATTTGCCTGTCGTTCAACTCATGTGGTACCCATCTACCGGTCTTCTGAATCTTTCCCATCCCTCGTAGCCGATTGAAAACAGCTTATTGACTAACGCCCAATTGCTCGGCGAGTTGTTTTTGTCCAACAATGCTTGCAATTCCACATCTTCGTATTTTTTTGGCGGTTTTCCACGTTCCTTGTCTGCAACTTCGAAGTCACCACTTTTGAAACGCCGAAACCTTCGTTCACACGCGATGGAGCATGTTCACCATAAGCTTCTCGAAGTAATCGGTATGATTCAACAGCAGTTTTTCTTCAAATGAAAACAAAAAATTAATGCTGTACGCGAATGCTCTTTGTTCGGTATAAATTTCGACATATTGAACACAACAACACAACACTATGCACACACTTTTCCAATCACTCGTGCGCGTCTGACACTTGTTGATGACACAACAAAATGGCGCAGTGTCAAATCTTTATAGCACAAACTGTTATCTGAAATCCGCATTTCATACTTGTACACCTGGTATATATATTTGGCATTTTCAAGTGCACCAACTGCTTCTCCTACTCGATGCTGTGATCTTGCTGCTGCTGCTGATCGAAGCGGGTTAGCTTCTACATTCCACCACTCGTGAAAACCTCTATTGTAACATGTATGTGTATGCAATTTTTATATCAAGTTTTTTTATAAAAACTTTTATTGGGGGGAGGGGGGTTATAAAATGATCAATGACCTCAGGAAACACACCCCAAATAAGTTTTCAACAAATTATCTTTACTGAAAATTGCTGATCTTGAAATTGTTGTTTTTTCGTATGCCAGATAAATTATTAAAAATAATGCACTCCTGAAAATTTTCATTCAATCTACACCCGGTGGAGAATATTCCAGATTTTTATCAAAATTTTTTGATCAGTACTTTTTGAGATAAGGGGAGCTGCTATGTTTCGCAATTTTTTAAAAATAATACAAAGAAAAGTATGCGCAAGTATTACAGTATATATATTTTTAAATTCGTGTTTTTACAAGCGTTCATTTGATACCTCACTCAATGACCTGGTAAATTTTTTTTTCTCTTCCGATTTCACCCTCCAAAACTCCCTTAATTCAAAATTTAACTTTCAAAGCTACACGGCTGTGATGAAGCGATCAATCCCTATATTGGTACCAAATTTCAACCTTCTATGTCAAATAGTTTCGGAGAAAATCGGTGTGACAGACGGACAGACGGACATCGAAGTGATCTTATAAGTGTTCCGTACGGAACACTAAAAACCATTGCATTATCGAAAACAAAATTCAACTGGACCGCTAGGAGTTTTAGGATCCGTGGCAACAGGACCGCAGATTAATTTTTAGGCTGTTTTATTGAATGTATCATATTTTAGAATTAATAAATTTATTGTTCATAAAGATAAAATGCGGCAAATCTGTGTTGAAATTTCAAATAAGCTTTGACAAGAACCTTGTTTATTATCAAATATATTATTGCACCATGTACAACTTTTATGATAAAATATAACATAGATCCTTGTTTATAGTGTCATATTTTACAGTTAGGTATATATTTTCCAATACTGCAAATGCGATACAAATACGCACCCTTTTCCATAAATTCAAAACTGCAAAATCACATGATATATGATTTGTAGTTCGTTTCGTAAAGTCGTAAATAAATCAAAACTAATAGATGATATAGGAGCGGAAAATTTTTGTTGATGGTAAAATATGTACTTGAATAACCTAGTTACTTTGTTTTTGACTCATGATATGAAGTTCATAAAGTTCGCATATTTCAAAATCTAGTCCAAAAAATCTTTAATTCGTTTTAAACGAACATCTAAATATTTACTAAAATTGCTTACCCTGTATTTTTGTTGCAAATACATACATTATTTTTAGAGTTCCGTACGGAACACTTATAAGATCAATTATGTGATCTTATAAGTGTCCATCTCTCCAACTGTCTGACTGTCCGTCACACCCGTATTTCTCCGAAACTATTTGACATAGAAAGTTGAAATTTGGTACTAATAAAGGAATTGATGGCCCCATCAGAGCCGTGTAGTTTTGAAAGTTAAATTTTGACTTCAGGGGTTAATTCTGGGAGGTGAAATCGGAAGTAAAAAACAAAAATTACCAGGTCATCGAGTGGGATCTTAAATGAAAGCTTGTGAAAACACGAGTTGAAAAATATATATAATTTAATACTTACGCACACATTTCTTTGTATTATTTTACAAAACAAAAATTTTTATTTTAAAAACAATCAACGCACATTGGGACCGAATGCCGAAAAGGTGGCCATAAGTCCCTAAAATGAATGTTCGATTGAGGCTCTAGGTATGTGAGTTAGTACCTGCGCTATTTGAAACGACCCGTTATAATAATCAAGTGTATACACGTGGCTCTTGACACCTATTGTTGTTAGAGCGTCGAGCAGGCCAGATTCTGAGGTTGTTCTGTTTGAGTTAGACAGGCAGATTCAATTGCGCTCAAATGTTTTGTATTTGAAGTTAATTTAATTTAGGGAAATGGATTCTCCGATTAAAAGTGAGTACATTTAAACGATATAAATTGATTATCACTTTTTTAGAACTTTTAGTTTCAAACATCAAAATTAAAATATACATAAGTTAAAGGTCCCACGACATCCTACTGTCAAACCAATTTTATCGTGTTTTCTAACTATTTTTATAGAAGCAAAATCAGCTGCCCGCACTTGCACATTTTTTAAAAATAAATTTTGTCTAAAAAAGTATAAATAATGTTATATCTATCTTTATAATACATAATACTCAAATCCCTGTTAATTTTCATTTAACACTAGTTAACTGAAACATTTTGTTTTTCACAATTTTAATTTCAGATCCTTATCAGCGACATCGAAAAGGCCTATAGTCGAAATTTCATGAAAATATGACAAAAATTATCATTTTTGTCCCCATATCGGATCCGCCACTTTGTTTTTCACATTTTTAATTACAGATTCTTTATCAGCAACCTCGAAGAGCCCTATAGTCGAAATATTATAAAAATATGACAATTTTTATCAATTTTGTCCACCAAATTGGAGCGGCCATTTTGTTATTTACATTTTTAATGTCAGATTCTTAATCAGCGACCTCAAAAAACCAGATATGCAAATTTTCATATAATTCGAATAACACCTTCATATTTTGGCCACCTTTTCGGATTTTGGTCCCAATGTGCAACCTACGGAACACTAATTGCGCAAGTCCGACTTGCACTTGACCGGTTAAAAACAAAAAATATTTCTAATTGATTAAAGCAAACAAAAACAAGAAATATTTCTAATTATGATTAAAGCAAAAGAAACTTATCTTTATTAAACCAGTTAGACAACAATAATTGAGAGTTTTTGGCTAGATAAAGAAATATTTTTAAAATTTTAATTTGTAACAGGCATTAAATTAAACTCTAAAGATTTTTTAGTCTTGAGTTTTTTCGACATTCTGTCATATCAGACGAAGCTATAGTATAGCGAAACGCGTCATACAGTTTCTGTGAAACTAAATAAAGTGGAAATGTGACAAAATCAGTCTTTCATTACATTCGTTATGAATTTCCATCAAGTAACAGCCACAACAATTCAAAAAATACGACACATTTAATTTGCACAAAAAAAAATAAAAGAAACTGCTGGACTAAGGCTACAAAGGCAACCACAAGTAATAGAGGATAAAGTAGGTAAACTACTACTAAACATACAAGAAAGAATAGATAAATGGGAAGAATATATAGGGGAAATGTATACTGACACAACTAGAAAACATAATACAAATAAGTTTAATACAACGGGCCCCCTATAAATAAAGACGAAATATTAGCAGCAGCAAATCAGCTTAAAAACAAAAAGGCAGTAGGAAAAGATAATATACCTCCAGAAATCATTAAAATATTTCTTGAAAAACATATGGACATTATATAGGACCTCTTCAACAGCGTATACAACAGAGGTGATATACCTCACGATTGGTTGACATCAGTTTTTTTATACCGTTGCCAAAAAAAGTGCGAGGAATACCGAAATATAAGTCTAATGAACCACATCTTGAAACTCTTCCTTAAGATAATCCACCGAAGAGTATACAAAAATTAGATGAACGTACTGGACAAACACAGTTCGGCTTTAGGAAAGGAACGAGGGACGCACTATTCTCCATCCGCGTTCTTATTGAAAGATGTAGGGATGTCAACTCTGATGTTTATTTGTGCTTCTTAGATTTCCAAAAAGCCTTTGATATGGTGAGTCATAAGAAAATAATGGAAATACTACAATCTTGTATCATTGATGACAGGGACTTGCAAATAATATCAAGTTTATACTGGAATAAATAAAAGTTGAGAATCGCATGTCCAAAGAAATAAGAATAAAAAAAGGCGTACGTCAGGGCTGTATTTTGTCACTCCTGTTATTCAATGTCTATTCGGAGGGAATCTTCAATAAGAACTTTCTGATAAAAACGATGGAATTACAATTAATGGTCTGTGTAAATAACCTCCGCTACGCTGATGATACTGTCATTTTAGCGGACAGTAAAGAAGGCCTACAAAGACCCATGAATGGAATTGTTGGTGCATTTGAGGAATATGGAATGAAACTGAATACGAACAAAACAAAAACAATGGTGGTCCGTACACACAAACACTTGGAAGGGTAACAAAATTACTTACTTAGGAAGCATAATTAGTGAAGATTGAGACCACTCTACTGAAATACGCTCAAGAATTGAAAAGGCACGAAGCCCCTTTAATAAAATGCGCAGCATACTCTGTAACTACCAACTAAACTTAAAAACAAGAACACGAGTGCTAAGATGCTACGTGTTCTCAGTCATGTATATGATATAGAAGCTGCAACAGTCTCAAAGACAACACAACAAAGAATAGAGTCATTCGAGATGTAGTCCTATCGCCGAATGCTGCGTGTTCCTTGGACAGCGCATACCATAAACGTGGAAATATTTGATCGGATGGGAAAAGAATGAGAGTTAAAGAAAGAAAAAGCACTTACAAATGTGATCGCCAACGTCCTTTAAAGATAAGGCACAATAAAAAGAAGTAGTGTATTAAAGTATTGTTATTTCCAAAGATGTTAGTTCTTACTTGTAATTTTTTTATGGCAGATTCCTGTTCTGTCTTCATTACCAAGCTTGTAACATTCATTTTTTCCTAGATTTTAAGATCATGTTACCACACTGTTTTTCTATCAATAATTCATGTAATACTTGCTAATTCCAGTTAAGCAGTGATTTTAAATTTTTGAACAGTGTAATTTGATTAAGCAGTGAGTTTAAATTTTTGAGCAGTTTAATTTAAACCGGCAGTGTGTAACGCTTGTTGCCGACTTGACTTATTTAGTTCGCATTGAATGTGTCGAAATTTGCGTGCCGAAAGTGACCCAAGGAGAAAGGACAAAGATATTTAAACAGCCATTTCGAATTTTTAGGGGCTTTTTCCTCCGAGATGCAGTAACGGCTTTTTCTCCCAGCAAGCTGTAGTAGGCTTTTTTCTTCCGTCATGCCGTAGTGCAGTAACGGCTTTTTTTTTTCACCAAGTGGGTGTTGTTTATAGATCTGAAGTTTAAAGCCTTTTTCCAATCTTAAAATATTCCGCTCATCCTAAGACATTTCGGGTTAAAACGTGATTAGCTACCTAAATGAGATTAGGAGAGTGGCCGCTGAGACAATATTTTTGATGAGAATCTCACCAGGAGAGGCCAAGCAGCTTATGGAAAACCCACGAGGAGAAGCCAACCAGTAAGTCATAAGCACACCAGTTTAAATATCTCACTCCCTGTCTACAAAGTGTGTTTCCAACAGCTTCGCAACACGTAATATCCGCGAAGTTAATTTTACAAACTTTTAAATCGTGTTTTTTTAAAAGTCTTTTGTTTTTTTACTTTTAGGATCAGAAGTTTATAGAACTCTAGTTTAAATTTGTACCCTCTCAAGCCTAAGGGGTTTTTATTTAGTTAATGTAACTGTAAGAGTGTAATAACTGCAAGAATTTTTATTTTGCTAATATACCCTTTTTTATTTAAATGTGTAGTATTTCACTAAACTCCTGCTCTTTCTTTCAGTACGCACAGGTTGTAATATACTTAATCCTATTTTAACAACTAAATGACTCTTCAGTATTTTTTCATTTTTCGAGCTGAAATTAGATTCCTTTTATCCTAAAATGAATGGTGCCCAAAAAAAAACATTACAACCGAGTTTTAAACAACTATAGAGACTATTTTCAAAAGTTGTACAGAAATTATCTCTTATCCATAATCTCTCCAAACAAAACGAGCTAGCTTATATCTAGTTTTTGCTCTATCAGTATTAATATCCACTCCATCCATTCTCAAAAATTAAGATATACATAAGGGGCAAATAACGGCTTCTATTTAATAAATAAAATATTTATTAAAAATAAAGACAGTTGGGGCTATACAAAATAACGCCGCAACGAGGCGTTACAAAATAGCGCTCCAACGTGTGGCTATAAAAACGGCCCCGAAAAGAGCCGCGTTATAAGCTCACTGCTAACAACCAATTTTGTAAGAAATGTACTTACTTGGTACACTACCTAAGTAACTATTACTTGCCCGTCTTTCCTAGTCGTCTTAACTAGCATTATATTTTTTTCTTTATTAACCCTTGGCTGTAATAAGAAAATTAAGGTGATATAGACAGTAGGAGTTATTTTTGCGTTCCTTTTTTTATTTTTGAAGAATATATCCTTCTAAAATAGCTTACGAACCTGGCAGATTCATGTATAGTGCAAAGATTGTTCTTGCGCATAACCATATCTATACTAAGTTGGACCATTAAAAGAAAAACCAAGGTATCGGTAGATATAAGCGGATAGCCAAACAATATATTTTTCACATTTAAATTATAAATCTTTCCCCATTTTCGTTCAATAACTACATGTATAAACTCAAAATAATGGAAAAATGATATATCACATCTGTTGACGACATCTTCGCAATTTCGCTAAAATAAGAAGCCATTATTTTTCCAAAAAAAAAAAGGAAAACGTATCAAGCAAACCAAAGAATGGCCCTTAGCTTGAAAAACAGGCGGCTGGTTTTATTTTCCAGGGCGAGACAAAAGCCTTTGAAATAAAGTTCTATTCAAAACCAACTGCCGCAAATCTGGTCTATTCAAACAAACTTAATAACGAAACACTCCAACAGAATTATCTTCTCGTGTTACCCGGTCCGTAAACGTTTTCTCTTAAAATGGAAACCGTACGCGAATGTGCAAGGAGTTAAAAACTAAGTGCCTATTTGTTAAAACTAGATTTTCTTCAAATATTGCCTTTCGGTAATAATAGTGGGAGTAAATAAAGAAAGTAAAACATACGTTAAAAGCGGCCATAGCGTCGTGCGTATGCCAGCGACCCGAGTTCGTATCTCGGCTCGGGAAATAATAATAAAAAAAAAGGTAAATAAATAATAAAATAAAATAAAATTTACGACTTGGCGGTCGCCTCTCCCGGGAAGGCAATGCCAAACCACCCGTAGTATCATGCCTAGTACGGCCCTCACACTTTAGCCATTCGGAACCGGCATTAAAACTGTAGGTCCCCTTTGTATGTGAAAATACTTAAAAAGGCAACAACTACAGGCAAAGGCGAGTGGCTCACCTGCGATATGGTACTTCAAGAAAAAGAAAACAAACATAATTTGTAGAAATTGTTTTAAATATTTACTCAGTACGTAAATACGCAATATAATAATAAATAAATACTACTCAGTACCGAACTACTATCAGTAAACGGGATAAACATCGAGCAGGTCACGACATATAAATATTTGGGACATGAAATTAAGTTGCAGCAGAGATAATCAGACTCATAAACTACAACGGAGGGTCTCTCTAGCTTGGGCCGCATTTGGCAAACTACGAGAAACGCTGCAATCAGGCATACCTATTTGCCTTAAACGAAAGATCTTTAACCAATGCGTGTTACCTGTGCTTACTTATGTAGCAGAAACTCTAACTTTGACAAAGAAGACAATAAATAAGATAAGGGTAATTCGAGCAGCAATGGAGCGGGTTTGTCTCTTCGAGATAAAGTCCCAAATAAAGAAATTAGAAACCGAACGAGAGTGGTAGATGCAGTTGAGAAAGTTCTATCTTTGAAATGGAATTGGGCCGGTCATCTAGCCAGTTATTGAGATTGTTATAAAAATTCACAATAGCATACTAAATGAGCGCTGATTGAAGTACGCGAACTTGCTGACATTGTGAATATCTCAATAGGCCGTGTCCACCACATTTTGCACGATTTTTGGGATATGATAAAACTTTCCGCTCGATTGGTGCCGCGTTTGTTAACAATCAACCAAAAAAACATTCAAATGAATATTTCCTGAGAATGTTTAGACTTGTTTAAACTTGTTTAAACGTACTTCCAGTGAATTTCCTTGACGTTTTCTAACAGTAGATGAAACATAGATCCATCATTACACGCCAGAGACGAACGACCTGTCGAGACAGGGGCTGGGAGCAGGTGAAAGTGCGCCCAAGGAGGCAAAAACGGTCCCATCTGCAGGAAAAGTTAGGACTAGGGGTATTTGGGTTTCTTAAGGTGTTGTGCTCACAGATTATCTGAAGAAACTTAGAACCATCACTATGTTTTCTACTGGACCAAATGAAGTCTGCTATTCAGGCGAGGTGTCCACATTTCTCAAAAAAGAAACTACTTTTTCATCACGATAATGCGCCTTCACATTTGCATGACCTTCGCATCGAAGTGCTTTTCAACATCCACCCTATGCGCCACATTTGGCTTCTAACGATTATTGCTTGTTTCCAAACCTAAAAAAATGACTGACTCAATGAAGATTCAATTCATTCCAAAATTTGGAAAGTCGTTGGATTAAATGTATCGATTTGCAAAGTGTTTATGTAGAAAAAAAATTCTCGACGATCCTTATAAGAACATGTTGTTCAGATTTTTCGTATTCGAGAACCTTAAAAAGGCATAATATTTCCCTATAAACAATTAAGCTTACAATTTGTTCATTCGTTTAACCAACATCCAGTCCTAATTACTCTTTTTTCTGAAGTGAAATAGCTCAAAAATTATAGATGCCCCTCTTTAAGTTCTATATGGGTACCAAATTCGAAATCAGTATTCGTATTCGTTGGGTAGTTATAGCGGTAACAGACCACCATGAGCACAATTTTTTATAAAAATTGATAATGTTTAAGCTGCTCACACTGAAGAATAACGTAATCCAGGCATTGCAAGTTGATATTTGAAATGATCTTTTTTATGGAAAGAGATTAATCACAAAAAAGTTACATATATTATTTCTCTTAAAATTAAAAATTAAGCATTGTGTCTAACCCTCTACAGCACCTCAATAAGCCTTTGTGTCAATGTTCAGATTTCCTTATTCCAATAACATTGAAAAGAAAATATGTAACACGATATACGAAGCTACTTCCCTTAACGATATTGATAATCTACCAACCTTTTTTTTGTTCCATTGTCTTACAATAATATCGCTCAAATAATATAGGTTTCATTCCTACTTCAAAGGGAATTTGGAAAGGAATATCTTATGTTTTTACAAAATTGTGCCAACAGTCACAAAGACCGACGGAAATAGGGAACTTGGTTTTTCATGATCTAGGGACCCTGAAACCTCAATAAATTCAGAAATCTTGTATGGGTTTTTTTTCAGGAGTACAATACTTGCTTTTGGCGATGGACACAAAAATTTGGTTTAAACTTATTTTTTTCCAATGGTGAAAATAAATTGTTGATCATCCCATGATTTTTTTTAATGTAATCCTTCATCAATACCCCACGTCATTAATCATTTTCCATCATCTCTTAACACTCCTTTTCTACAGATAAATTCATTTAAAATATGGACTTTTCTTTAGTGCTTAATAGAATCGAAAGGTATTGTTTTCTAAAATCATTTTTTTACAATAATAAACAAATAATTTTTTGAAACCTTGATTAAATTAAAAAATTTTTATTGAAACTTCTAGGACTGGAGATGACTTAGTCAAAGAAACTAGATTTTATCTGAAATTGAAAATAGTTTTACACGTTTGGTGTCGTTTATTCAGGTCAACAATATTCGCGCACGTGTACAAGCATCTGTGTGGCTTTATACTGCGTTTGCGTTGTAGTTTGGCAATTGTTTTTTTCAGTTAGATTATTTTTAACATCAGTTCATTATGATCATGTTCACGAAAGATTAATAAGGAAGATATAATAAGAAACCTAAGAATGATATATATCTTTGCTATCTTTTGACGGAATATTCTAGAAATTTGTAAAACTAATAAAACTAACTTGAATTTTCTCAAATTCACTAATGTTTCATGAAGCTACTGCGAAAAAAAGCACTCACACTAAGCAGATGTCACAGACAAAATTTAATAATTATTAACTAATAAGGAACGTGATGCTTTGGTGTAAATTATTTGAATCCAGCACCCTAATTTTCATAGAATTTTAGCTTAAATATTACTTGTTATTACAACTCTATAGATTTTAATCCTATACAATGAATAAACTCTACCATTTATGGTATGTCTGGGACTCTGCTCCCAAACAACTTATATTTACTAGATTCTATACAGAAAAGGCAATTCGACTGATTGGAGACGCGGAACTCACCGAAAACTTTGATTTTTTGGATATTAAAGAAAATGGAGTGTTACAAGTTGTGGAATATTTTCACGCTTTCGTAAATCTCTTATATGGTAAATGGCTCGAGTTGCATTTTACTGTAGTCATTGACCTTCTTCTTTGATTCAGTTAACATCCATATCAGAGAGCGACTGTGGCTAACTTATTTTCCCAGAACTCCTATATTTCTTTATTTAGGTAAGTTGTACTAACATCACACAACATATGCCGTTAAATTAAAAAAATAATATAGAAATAATTTAATAACCTTATACTTCTCCATTATAATGAAGACTAAATATACTAAGTTGGGAATGTGGAATCTTTGGCACAATGATACTACTCAGTATATATCACCACTACACCAAACACTTTATTTTTGCACTCGACGCGCGTTTCGCTAACCATGTTAGCTTCATCATCGCTCCTGATGAAGCTAACATGGTTAGCGAAACGCACGTCGAGTGCAAAAATAAAGTGTTTGGTGTAGTGGTGATATATACTGAGTAGTAAGACTAAATATGTTACAAAAACAAATTCATAATAATAAAACAAATCTAAACTAGTTTCTTTCTTAAATTACACAGTTTGCCTGAAACAGGTTTTAATGACTTCGGCGACCACTCCAAATTTTCCGACGGTAATCGATTAGTGTAGTAATACAGCGCCTGTGTGAACAATTGTAAAATTTTTTGCCGAACCGCTTTGAAAAAAGTGCACTTAAAAATTAAAGATGACAAATTTCGAAACAAACAATTTTCTACATTAATAAAGCTCATTGAATCTACTTAATAGATATTTACATCATATGATGTTATTACAACTGTCTATAATAGTATACATAAAAATTATTAATTCGGCTGTTTATACTACTATACATACAATTTTCTATATTAATAACGCTCACTGAATTTGTTTAAAATATAATTACATCATATTTGTGTGATATTATTGCGACTGTTTATACTAGTATACATGAACATCATTAATTTGAGACGTAATAGAAGTCTATTGGTGCTCTTGAACCCAAAATTATGTTAATTTTAGGATTTTTTAAATTTCCAAGTCAAAAATCTGTGAAAACATATTTTACTTATTTTTTCATATTTTTAAAAATTTTCATAACTTAAGCTCTGGGTCATCTGGAAATTTCTTTAAAAAATGATATTAAAGAGTTTAACTTCTAGTTTCATAATCTAATATGAACATGTTTTCCCATCGAGGTGTAATTTGGTTAATGACATCAAAATAATAATATGATTTATCTTTAGTACAATATGTCATTTGAGGCTTTCCCAAAGTACATTTTGGATAATACTTTGCAATTGTTTCTTTTGTTTCCACTGTAGATTCACTATTTAGAAAAATTAATATGTCCTGGTTTTCGCGCTAAATCACACAAACTGCATTAACATAATTTTTCTTCTTGAGACTTCGTATTTCTGTGTAATGCTTTAAATGTTGAATAATCAGGTAACTCAATGGATTTAATTGCTTCATTTTTTTAACAGCCTAATAAACTAAGATTTTACAAGAAGTGCAAATTACTGTGGGAAGACGTTTATCGTCTAAGTCGAAGTTTATTACTTTTAAAATATTATCCTTTAAAGATCCAGCAATTTTATTCATCGAATCTTTTTTTTCAAACATAATAAAAATAATTTTTCTTGATTTTCTTCATGAGTAAGGCCACTATCTTGTGTTTTAAACATTTTGTTGAATTAAATAATACTATACTAAGGCAAAGAAATTGACAACTGTTATGGTATTTTCTTCAGTTTTATACCTAGCCAACTTTAATTCAACTAATAACATTATTGACCCCCACTCAAACTAAAATCTATCATATATCTATCACATGCATGTGCATGTTTAAATGTTTATACCATGTCGAAAAAAATTAACTTTGATTTTCGACCTGGAATTTAAAAACATCTTAAAATTTCCATAATTTTGGTTCCAGAGCACCAACAGACTTACATCTCAAATTAATGATGTTCATGTATACTATTATAAATAGTCGCAATAATATCACACAAATGTGATGTAATTATATTTTAAACAAATTCAGTGAGCATTATTAATATAGAAAATTATGTTTATTTTGAAATTTTCCATTTTTAATTTTTAAATGCACTATTTTCAAAACGGCTCTGCAAAATATTTTAAAATTGTTCACATAAAACACTTTATGTTAAAAGAAATTTCGTTTTTAACGTATCTGCTTCGTCTATTTTTATGAATCGATTCAGTTTTATTACAAGCGAAAATTTTTCGCTTAAAGACAATCTCAACGGACTGTTCTCAGCACAACTTGTATAAATATGACGTGCCACCACTTTTATCCACTGCACGTAGAATTGAAGCGAATTTACCGTCATAAATTATTTATAAAATTATCCGGAAAGTGGTACGTGAATGATGTGAAACGAAATAACAAGGTTTCATTTAAAATACCAATATAGCATTGATTTGTAACTAATTTTATGATACCTGAAATTTTTAAAAGTTAATCGCAAGATTGCCCATAACTTCTAAATAGGACTTCATTAATACTTTCCGAATATTTAAGTGATCCAGGTATTTTTAAATTTACATACGTAACGTCTATAACATACATAATAAGGCGCATTAAGGTTTGTAAGGTTAGATAAGCAACATAATTAAATTTTAAGTTTTTAGTTCTAAAAAAAAAAACAATTTTTTATAGTAAATGTACACTAATAGCCCTCCCCAACACTTATAAAATTCATTAGCTAATTAGAACAAGTTAGGCAGTTGAGAAGATGCCTAATTTTTAGGTTTTAATGAAAATCTAAGCTGCGCTACCTAGCTAAAAAGAACGAAAGAAGAAGAAATTCTTCCATTTTGTTATTCCATTAATATACTGGGTAGTTACAAGTTTCGGCGATTCTTTCTGCACAATATACAATAATATTATTTTTTAGATATATTACCAGCGTATGTTTAAAAAATTCTGATAAAGCGCCCTTCAGTGTGATATCTAACTTGATCTGATATAGGCAATTTTGGATCTTTAATATAATCCATCGTAGCAGGGATTCGAATCTCGGTTTATCGAAAAGCTTTTTAACACATATACATATATATATATATATATATATATATATATATATATATATATATATATATATATATATATATATATATATATATATATATATATATATATATATATATATATATATATATATATATATATATATATATATATATATATATATGTATATGTATATATATATATATATATATATATATATATATATATATATATATATATATATATATATATATATATATATGTAGTATTGGTTTTTGCGAGTTGTTAGTTCAAAGTCTTTTGATGAACAGTTTTGCTGACGTTTCGATAGAATCTTATCCTTCTTTTTCTAAGCGTTGATCACTAGATATTCGTTCTGTGAGCTCTGGTTTTGTGTGCTGGGGCGTGTTTCTGTTGGTCGAATGATTCTAGCCAATGAGGGCTTGGTTTTGACTGCACATTTTCGGTCCTGTGGTTCTTTGTGAAATCTATATGTATATATATATATATATATATATATATATATATATATATATATATATATATATATATATATATATATATATATATATATATATATATATATATATATATATATATATATGTATATATATAATTTTATATTTTTCCTTATAAAACTATATATTAAGAAAAATATCTTTTTCCTTCTTACTTTTTTTGGTAAAGGAAAGTATCGTATTCGTGAAAAGGGTTTAAAAGATGTGGATGTCGATAAATTTTGTATGACCATGCTAAATTGTGTCTGGTTCAATTTTATTTTCGTAATCAAATAGCCCTCTTTGAAGCTGTTGATAATTACTGATACCTTGTACACCATTAGATAAATTATTCTAGAAAATAGTAACAACTCTTTTCTGTTAATTTTAATAAATGTTTTGCTGTAGTGTAGTAATCATGATTATTTTTTGATGGTTTTACGGGCCGCGAAAAATTTGCGTGTTTTGAATATCTCTCGATAAGATTAGGTAAAACGTATATTTTGTGTAAGTTTTTAACAGCCCTTTTGTGATATATACACACCCCTCCTTAATTGAATGGTTGCCACCATAAAATAATACAATAGCGTAATGACCATGTCAACATCAGTATTCCACTTAACATTTGTATAACAGGCGTATACAATATTAATCTCAATATTTTTCTTGCTATTGTGTCAGCGGTAACTTTTTATTCTTAGATGTTTTAAATATAATTCACTGTATATTTTTGTATTTAGAAAGACCCTTTTTAAAGTATCAATTTTAATTTAGAACACTAAATTATTTAATAAGGAGTTAACGTTTCTATGTTTAGTTGTAATATTTCTGTTGCTGGTATAATTTCCAACAGTTACTAATGTTTTAAAATAGGCTTTATTATTTAATTATTTAAATAAATATTTAAAAGCAGTAGCCCGAGATTATTACTTCCATATGGCAGTTTTATTGACAATTTTTAGATAAAAAACCGCAATAATAACTTTCAAGATCGAGTTTTGTATTCTATTATTAGGATTAATTTTTACCCTCGACAATGCAGGCCGCAGTACTCCATGCATAGATAACTACGTTTACTTATATTATTCTATTTGTTAAATAAAATACATTCTTATTTTTTTCCATTTAAATCCATACCTTAAACGTCTACAGGTCTATTAACTATTTCCTTTACTGTTCATATAATAACTAAGGAACTTTCCTATAAAATAAATTAAATAATTAAAAAATAAAAATTAAGTAGCTCTATCGGTATATTTGTTGATATTTCTAACAGTGATCTACAATTACTTTATAAGGCTTGTTTACGTTGATCTCATAGAATCACAAGAAAATACACGTTTATTTATAAATATAGGTAACATGACATCTGAATTCCATCACATAGTTGTATATCACACTTAGAAAAGCCAGATTGGATATTATATAAATATTAGGATGACTAAAAACTGAAAAACTTTGTTTTCCCTAATTTGTATTTTTATATTTCAGGTTGAACAACGTTGGCGGTACCCAGGATCACGATTTTTCCGCTTCTTCCGCCTAAGAAATTTAGTTCCTCAGAAACTCTCTTACTAATATTTTATTTCTGCCTTTACTCACTATAACTTCTAAAAACAATATCTAATATTTATTCAGTTCTATCTAAAAGTGAACTATATAGAAACTCTTTAGTGATTTTTATTTGGTGACGTAAATTTTATTCTCAAAATTTTCTATTCATCCTGCCTTTGAACTTACATTTATATGACGTTCGTACGTACGTCGTTCTCAACGAGACTTAACTGTTGTATCGTTTCCGCGATGCTTACGTATGCTTTAGTCGCTTTCGCGTTACTTCAACCAGCATTAGGACGCTTAAAAGAGAAGCCTGTTTACTCGAACGAGTTTGCGGTTCATATTCCTGAAGGTGATGCCAGTGCTGATCTCCTAGCTACTAAGCATGGCTTTGTCAACATGGGACAGGTGAGTCATAATTTTATAGATTGTGATAAGTATTTTATGGTTAAGGAAATGAGTGTGATAAAATTATATATTACACATGTATATGCATATCTATATATATATATATATATATATATATATATATATATATATATATATATATATATATATATATATGTATATGTTTATTTATTCATCAACGGATAATCCATTACATAAAGAAAACAATAACCTAATACAAATAAATAACAATCTGCAATAATTAAATAACATATTACATTATATAATAAGAAGCATAGGGTAACTGTGATAATTTGGAAAAATAGCGAAAAAAATAGATAAAACATCATAGTAACGGCTAACACACGCAACTACTCTTACCAGTGACAGTGTAGGTTTAAAAAAATTAGTAAATATTTAAATATACTTTATCATTGACAAACACCGTTAACTTGATGTCCAAATATATAGTTACCTATAAATATATATCAAAATATTCAAAAAAAATTTGATTCAAAATACTATGGTCACCACTAAGCGGACGTAGTTTGTTCTTATACTATAACATAATTTTATGTATCAAAGAATCTCTAATTGACCACTCTGCTACTCCCTAAGATACTAATAGAATGGCAATCCGCGGGATTTTCAATGCCTTAAGGCATTTTAAACCTTCACAAATAAGCGCAAAACTCGGACGAATGCTTCCTGGCGTCTGTGGCTTACTAGTAGATGCAGATCCTCAGCATTCATGCGCGGAACGTCTAGCGCAACCCTGCGGTATGTGTGGGTATATATATATATATATATATATATATATATATATATATATATATATATATATATATATGTATATATATATATATAGTTAGCAGGAATCACAGGCATCACTATGTATATATTGATTCTCAAGCTTGTAAGTCACAATTTTCTTATTTTACAACAGGAAATTGTTTGACATTGCCTTTAAATAATTTTTCAGATATCTTTGAAAAAGAAACATACTGATTTCGAAAGCTTAGATAATAGCAGACTGCAACCCCACTAGCTCTACAAATTATTCTCTAACTAGTCAGTCGCTAACTTATAGGTTTTTATATATATATATATATATATATATATATATATATATATATATATATATATATATATATAATATTAGACTCCAAAATCGTATTCCTAACATCGAGATACGAAGATCAAAAGTGACAGATGTAATAGAATGAGTATGTATACATAGGTGTATATATGGATGGAATTGGGCGGGGTATATCGCAAGGATGAGTGATAACAGATGGATACGCTGTATCGTTAAATGGATAACTAGAAAACATAAAAGATGCAGAGGTAGACCACAATATGGACAAACGATATAAAAAGGTTAGCGGGACACGATTGGATGAAAAAAGCAAACAATAGAGCTCATTGGAGACAACTTGGGAGGCTTACATCCGACTATAGATGGAATAAGCTAATGATAAGTACATACAGTTATATATATAAATATATATATATATATATATATATATATATATATATATATATATATATATATATATATATATATATATATATATATATATATATATATATATATATATATATATATATATATATATATATATATATATATATATATATATTAAACTTGAGTCGGTAAACGGTGTACAACATTTTACAGACAAAATTAAGTAGATTAAATATTTCTATAACGACTACCGAATAGCAGAAGTACTTGAAACAATTATGCATCCTTTTAGGTATCTAAAAAAGTAACTTATTTTTCAAGTAGACAATAGCCCACTATAAAAATACCATTCTTTTATGTATTTTTTAGACTGTTGATATACCACGGGAGTGGTGTGATATAGTGAGAGAAAATGAAGCGAAATAATTAACTTCCATATGCAAAATCAATTACAGAATAAATTGTTTTTCCACCCGTTATTTATTCGTGACCTAGATTCGCGCAGAAAAACAAATCCGTAATTTAATATTAATTTTTTATTTACACATTCAATAATTCTCGTTTCATGCCAGGCAATTCTTTCGCCTAGTAAATTTTTCATAAAAATGAGGTAATTGCCCCACCTTGCAGCAACATAAAAGCAATAATGCCTTTCAAAATTCATGATTGCGTCTAATTTTCAAAATAGTTGTTTATTTGGCTTAATTATTTTTTGTACGTTTTTTTAAATTCTTGTCTTAATTTAAAGCAATTAAAAGATTGTTGTCGAGACATCGTTATTAATGGTCACATGCTTATTTTAAAGAAAAAAGGTCCACTATTTATATTGTTCTTTTTTTTGTACTTATCGCTTGATTTAACAATTCTAAATATACATATATGTATATTCATCATCAGTAACATCTTCTCATCTTAAAATTCTAATGGCTTACCTATTTTTTTGAAAATATTTAATATAAATTTTAAATATATTTAAAGCAAAACGGTTAATAGAAACTGTATTGTAAAAGCCCTATATTTATAAATTTCCGAAGTGCAATATCAAGTAATTATTAATATATTTTATTTTATCTGTTCAACAAAGTCGCTTAATTTTTTATTAATGATCTAGTTATTCGATATATAGTACATATTTATCAGTTTATAACAGGAAATATTTCAAAAATATATATTAAAAAATATAGTTATATTCTCTCAAGTCATAATATTCATTGATCAAAGCAATCCACTGTATTAGAAGTCGCAAATTGTAAGGTTTTAATAAAAAAAGTCAAATAACTTGATCGAGACATTAATCGGTACGCATTTACCATTTTTATTTTGCTAATTTAAGGCGAAATTAGGTAATTTTTACGTCAAATTCGGTTCTAGCGTTATAAAATACATAGGTATATCATGATCGAATCGCTTGGACAGAAAATTTTAGTAAGAAACCACATCATATATGAGAATTGCATAGAATTTTTAAGTAAATTATACAACTATCAATGCCGTTCCTCGCCGCCATCTTAAAATACCATATCTATCTCTGCCACTGAGAATTTGAAAGTAAACGAGATTTAATTTCAAACCATCCGCAACTTAAAATGTCTTTTCTAATTTTTCTAACTATAATATATATCTATATATATATATATATATATATATATATATATATAATATATATATATATATATATATATATATTTACTAATTATGGAGCATTAAAAAAAAATAATGGCAAGAACGTGGTGAAAAATGTGGCGAAAAACTTGAAGGAAAATTGATAGAATTTACAAAACGAGGTGAAAAAACTGATAGTTTAACTGAAATGATAAAACTGTAACGGTGATAGTTTAGCTGGTTAATTAAAAGAAGACAGTTTGATATACACTAAATAAATAATATTAAATATCAAGATCAGACCGCCATTTAGCCAACAGTAGGCTTTTGTCCGCCCGGCTATTCTTCAATGTAACATTCGCTTGAACTTGTTTTTACATTAAAATGATGACCGTGTTCTTATTTTCTCATGTTTTTTTTCACTCCGTCTACCCTACGTCAGTAAAAAGAAATTTGACCGATTTAGAACTTCGTAACTTGAATGATGAGAGTCCTTAAAGATCCTTTTCATCCTAAATAATGCTAACATGAACTTTTCTAAATCTGACATAAAACTTTATGTGGGTCTTAATAATAGGCCCGACATTCTCTAACGTTCGATAAAAACAGAAGTTTGTTTGCAATTGTAAGTTTCTTACGAAGGTTTGCGTCTTGTAACTTTATCTTCCAGAGTTGATCTTCTAAGCTTCCTCAAGTGGCACGACGAGAAGTAGTTATTAGGGTCAATAAATAACAAAAGTATATATTTGCAGTATTATATGAAATTTTTGTCTGTATTACTACAAATTAATATTAAAAAAAAGTAAGGAAATAATATTAACCCACTTTCACTGTTTTTATATCCGGGGGAACTATTGTATCCTAACAGGCGCGCTAATTCGAAATTTTTATAAACTTATTAATATTTATGAGGGTATCCATTTTATTTGCATATTTTGCAACTATTTAGTATAGAGAATATTTCTGCAAACTACTTCGCTCGATTCACAATATTAATAAAGTTATAACACCATATAGGAAGCGGCATCCGGTGGCCTTAGTTTTAGGGCCGCGCGTACATGTACGCTCGTCGCATTCGGTCGGAGCACTTCGCTCAAGAAGAAAGAGCACAACATAGGGAAGAATTATCAGCTCTGCATGATTTTTTTTGAGCAACAAGAAGGTTTACTCTATGGATCTGGAATAGGTAAAAGTGTGTGTAATCAGTACACAAAACATAAAACGCGTTTTTCTCGAAATCACTTTTTTCAAATTGGCTACCATGATATCCCAAAAACCAGTGGAGCAATTGAGTCGTGCTTGTGCATAAATCTTCAGCATATATGTGGCTATAGCCTCTACCCCGATGAAGTCAAAATTTTTTGTTTTGTATTTTTTACAGCCCTTCAAAGGTGAAAAAACATGGTCAAAAATCGATATTCAATTTCCTACATAGCGCCATTTTTTACATTTTCACGATTTTTTTTTTCATTTTGGTACCGGCTATAGCGACGTTCCTACTAATTAAGAATCTCTTTGGTTTTTTTGTTTCAGATAAATAGAACTGCTGAAATCATGGTCGCCATCGAGCACCATTTTTTTCTTCGCGTTCTTTCCATATATTTTTAACATTGAATATTTGTAATTGTTTAGTAGCATAGAAATGTGCAAACGTATTTCAAACATACATAAACATATTGTAAAAAACTATTTTGCAATAACCCTTATACTTTTCTCTCAAAAAAATTGCAAAAATAGCATAAAATCTCAACCGCTATACCAGAATACCCCCTTAATTTTTAAAAAATCTGAAAAAAACAGTGGCTTGATAATAGCTACAACATTGTCTCAGAACTAAATCAATTAGTGGGCCATATAATACACGCTACCAAAATACATACAAATAAAAATGAAGTTATTAAAACTTCACAATTTTCTACGAACAGGAAGATAAAATCACTAAACTAAAATAATCGTAATCATTTTAAAATAAACTTGCAATTGGAGGCATGTAGTTCTGATTCTAAATCAAAACATTCTGATAAGACCTTCAATCATTTTATAACAAAATCCGTACACTGTTTTGAAGAAAATTGCCCGGTTTAGAGCAAATAACTCTCAGAATTTTATAGACCAATTCAAGAAAAAATATTTTGAAGATAAAATAATTTCCTCTAAAAAAAAACCTTTAAGTTGCAGTGACCACGACCCTCAATGCTATCTCCAAAATAATTTAGCCAAATTAAGGAAGAGTATATCGATTAAAACAAGTTATTTGAATAATTTTAATTGACTGTTTACTGAAGCCAGCAAACATATTACCCTTAGTGGCGGTTATAGCACCAGCACTCAACACCATTTATTACTGGATAAATGAACTTAAACGTGGCCGTACGAGCACTGCAGATACAGCATATTCCCGATTGAGTTTACTTCTGAAGAAATGGTCGATAAAATTCATGGTATCTTCGCATTCAGCGTCCTGAGATTGCTGAGATGATAGGCATCTCATATGAACGGGTACATAATAACCTACATGAACTTCTAAAAATAAAAAAGCTGTGAATGTTGGGTACTGCGTTTGTTGACTTCAAACTAAACATGCACGAAGAGGGACATTTCACAATAGTGTTTGGAAAAGTAGTAGTGTATTCTGATGAACTTCAGGTGTTGTTTTGTAACTGTGGACGAGACGTTGATCCACCAGTACACTTGGTGATAAGACGGCTAGGGAGAAAGTGCACCGAAAAAAACGTAAACAGTTTTATTTGCGGGAAAAGTAATGTCAACTGTTTTTTGGGACTCACAGTGACTGACTGTTATTACGCAACGTTATTGGTCTATTTGCATAGTGAATTGAAGCAAAAACGACTAGAAATGGGCGATATTATTATATCTTTTTTTTATATCTAGCACACGTGCTACAGGGAAGTCCCTAAAGCGGCATGTGTGCGGACAAAGCGATTCACGTTGTTCTTGAATCGCTGTAAATTGTACTCGATGGAAAACACAGCCCTCGGCAAATTATTCCAAAGGGATGATATTCTCCATATAAAAGACTGCTTGAAAAGCGTTGTACGCGGAGTAACAAGCTGAACCTCATACGGATGTGAAGTATTAGCGCGACGTGTATTTCTAACATGCACCGCTCTGGGAGGAATTAAGCGGGCTACATCCTTCGAACACTTTGGCTTTTACCTGTGACTTAAAAAGTCACAGGTAATACCTGCGACCCAATTCTTGGCAAAGCAGCGACTCCTGTCGCTGTTTTAAGTACTCGCTGCATACACAGATCTGCCAAATGTGAACTTAATAATCGGCGGTGACGCCTATCGTCTCATTACAGACAACGGTCGCAGTCAGCCGACGACCGACGACTCACTGGTACACGATGTTGGACTATCGCGTCGCCGCTGGGAGGCAAAACGCTGTGAGCTCAAATAACTACAAAATAAAATTTTGATGTACAAATTTATATGTAAATACTTTGGCAAATACTTATATACGCATATTTAGGCAGAAAGATGTCAATAAAACAACAAAAATATGCAGAGAAAATGAATAAAAACGTAGTCAAATAACAGTATACATACGTCAAAATATCAGAAATAATGGGTCATAAAACTGACTGTGACAGGTGCCGTTGTCATCATTAAGTAGCAGTAGTTTCGGATTTCCGGAGATTTCGGACGGAGTGAAGCAGCGACCTGAGTCGCTGTTAAAAGAAGCTATGACTTATAAATCACGGTCGCACTGTGACCTAAAAGTCGCTGTTAAGCTCATCGCTAGAAACGACCAAGCTTAGCGCGGAAAAATGTGCTTCTTCACCAGAACAATGCGCCTGCGGCAAAAGTGAACTAGCTGAATTTCGAAATAGTTCCCCACCAACCTTATTCCTCGGATTTGACCCCAAATGACTTTTTTTTTTTGTTTTCTAACGTCAAAAATTGGTTTGAAGGACAGAAATTTTCATCGAATGAAGAGGTTATCTGGACTGTAAATGAGTATTACACTGTGCAACATTTTCGAGGTCATCGAATGTAAACTAAATTCTTACTTCAGTTTCTGGAAGTGCCCACCTAAACTAGCAAAACCCTATTTGGGTTTTGATAGTTTAGTTCGAATTTTTTTTTTTGCCATCATCACTTTTTTTACTCGAGCTTTGGTTTTGCACGGCTATATCTCGTAAATTATGGGGAATTTTTCAATGCAGTCTTCAGGCGAAATGTTCTTCACACTAAAATACACAATTTTTGTGAACATGTCGAGGCCAGATTTTCACTCTTTCGGGGTGTGTTTTTAGTGTAGAAAAAATGCGAAAAAATGCCATTTTTTCACATTTTCGACCATAACTCACAAACCGTGCATATTTTAGCATATCTGTCTTCGACAAAAATGTTCTCTGCATCAACACTAGTAACTTTACTGAATATTGCAATAACCTACAATCGATCCTTATAGTTCTTTTGGCCGTTGTAAGGAATTTCACACCAAAATTTCAGCTTCTTTCAGGTTTTACGTTCAAGAAACTGGTTTTTAGCTCACTTTTGAATGTTTACTAACCATTAGCATCTATTTTTGGAAAAGAAATTGAAAAAAAGAAATTTGTTTGTAAACTGCTATGGTACACACACACACGCTGGAATAAATACACACACATTTGAACGGGGAATCGCTTGTGTGTAGTATGAAATTGACACGCACTATGCTAGTATTGGTACAGTACAATATATCTAACCCATGCGCATGTTAAGTATATGGCATTGTACCAATACTAGCACAGTGCGCGTCAATTTCATACTAGACACAAGCGATTCCTCGTTCAAATGTGTGTGTATTTATTCTAGCGTGTGTGTGTGTACCATAGCAGTTTACAAACAAAATTTTTTTTTTTCAATTTCTTTTCCAAAAATAGATGCGCTAATGGTTAGTAAACATTCTAAAGTGAGCTAAAAACCAGTTTCTTGAACGTAAAACCTGAAAAAAGCTGAAATTTTGGTGTGAAATTCCTTACAACGGCCAAAAGAACTATAAGGATCGATTGTAGATTATTGCAATGTTCAGCAAAGTTACTCGTGTATATGCAGAGAACATTTTTGTCGAGACAGTTATGCAAAAATATGCACGGTTTGTGAGTTATGGTCGAAAATGTGAAAAAATATCATTTTTTCGGGCTTTCTGCACTAAAAACATCCCGAAAGAGTGAAAATCTGGCCTCGACATGTTCACAAAAATTGTGTATTTTGGTATGAAGAACATTTCGTCTGAAGATTGCATTGAGAAATTCCCAATAATTTACGAGATATAGCCGTGCAAAACCAAAGCTCGAGCAAAAAAATTGATAATGGCAAAAAAAAAAATTCGAACTAAACTATCAAAACACAAATAGGGTTTTGCTAGTATGGGTGGGCACTTCCAGAAATTGAAGTCAGAATTTAGTTTACATTTTATGTGTTGCACTGTGTTATATAATTCGAAACAAACGTTTGTCTGAAGAAATAAAAGAATTAAAATCTCGCTGGATCAGAGATATTGAGCTCAACGGAGATTCTGTTCAGAAGAAAATGTTATTTGCCTTGGACTTTTCAATTTATTTATTCTGTTCTCTTGTCTGTCGATCCTAGCCCGACTGATGAGCCGTGATATGGCGAAACGCGTCTCAGGATGGATCTCACGAATAAGAGAACAGTAGGTATACTACTGGTCGTTTTCAGTTGTTTCACATTGAGCCATATATATATATATATATATATATATATATATATATATATATATATATATATATATATATATATATATATATATATATATATATATATATATATATATATATATATATATATATATATATATATATATATATATATATATATATATATATATATATATATATATATATATATATATATATATATTGTTCAGGTTAGTTCAGGTTTCAGTAATACTTTTCCCGAATTAAAAACACTCACGCGATGCAATTTTTTTCGCATCCACTGTTGCAGAGATACAAATAGACCTTTATAATAACGTGCATACAGAACAAACTAAGCCAGTCAGCAAGTTGAAACTTGTCACGCTGCGTTGTTAGGAATGTACCTACCGCCACCTATTAGCGCGAGTCGATAATGTTTCAGTTTCTTGCTATATAACATTATTCCGGGAACTTTTGAATCGCACCACATATATGTAAAGTTTTAACAAGGACTTTTTTATAAAAGCTTCAAAAGTAGTTTACAGTATATGCATATGTTAAGTGATTAAATCCGTTTCCATGGGGAACTCGTACAACATATACTGGATTAATTTACAGTTTCATACTGCACTAATGATACTAATCTAAAAACTTCGCATTGCAATAACTTTAATTGTGAACTTCCACCCAGAGATTTTTTAGTTCTCGGAATTCTCTTGGTAGATATAATGTTTTAGTAGTGATAATATTTGTTATTTAGTGTACGAGATTTCGCCACGAAAGAAAAAAGTATTGTATTTTATAAGTTATATTGGTTTCACCAACAACCAAAACGTTTTTCGAATATTTTAGATACTGCACTAACTTAGACGTTACTTGATCAAGATCCATATTAACTAGGAACGAAAATTTTAATAACTATTTAAGATCTCCACTTATGTTTATTGTATTAGAGCTGACAATTGTTTCGCCACACTGTGTCTTCTTCTGGAGCAAGATGTAAATTAACTACAAAGTATGTTAAAAAATATATGTTACTTGGTTATAAGGGGACCCACCCCCATCGTTGAGTAGTAAACCTGTGGATTTTTTCTGTTTAATCTCTACCTGCTCTAAACAATTCAGTTCTTTTCATTGTGCAACATTCTGAAATCTTCATTGTAGTATGATTTTCATCTGTTAAATGTTTAGCGTATTGAGATATATTATTTTTCATTCTATAACTTTGTTTATGTCCTTTATTCTTTTATCAAAAGACCTGCTTGTTTGTCCTATATAGGTTTTATTACAAGTACCACAGCACAATGCGTAAACTCCTCTGTTGTTTTCTTTTTCTGTTTTACTTTTATTATTTTTAATATGTCGAGCTTACCTGTTATTGGTACAGAAGGCAATGTTTACATGATTTTATGAAAAAATATTGAATTTTATTGGTCAATTTACTGGTATAGTGTATGAAACTTATCTTTCTTTAATCGTTTATGTGGGTAGACAAGTCCCATTGCTTTTTTCAATAGTTTTTTCACTAAAATATTATCTGCAAAGTCACTCCTGTATCCATTGTTTATACTAATTTGTTTCTTAATATTTAGTTCTTTCCTAAAATTTTCTTCAGTTAGTGGAGTATTTATTAGTGTATGGATGAGACTATTATAAGGTGAAATTTTATGTGTGAACGGATGGTTAGAATTAGCGTGTATAGATACATTTGAGTATGCTTGTTTATGGAAAATTTCTAAATCATATTGATTCATTTTGTTCGATATTTTTAAATCTAGGAAATTAATCAATTTGTTTCTATTTCTGTTGTAAAACTAATGTTATTATGTAGTTGGTTAATATAATCTAGAAATAGTAGTAATTATTCCTACTAAATAATTTAAATGAAAGATTTTAATTAGTTGGTATCATTTAGTGACCTCTCCTAAAGATAGAGTCCTGAATATTTTAGTAAATAAGTTTTTTTTAAGACGTCATACAAAAAATTGCTTGGTTGTCAAATTACTGTGACTTTTCTATGAATTTTAACCAAATTTGCACGAGTTCGTTGCTTTTTGCAGTTCTCACGATTTTTTAAAATGGCTGCTTCAATAGCAGTGTGCATTTTTAATGAGGGAACAATAGCTTTGTTAAATATAATGGCCGCTATGGGAGTTTATTATGGCCGAAATGCACCCGACTACGCAGCTAAAATATACGGAGAACGACTTGACCTGGCCGAGCGACAATTGCTTCAAAGTACAAAAGAAGCTGGAATGCGTCATAGACGAGAACAAATTAGTATTCTGGGAGCTCAAATAGCTGATGAAGATTTAGCATATGGTCCTAGAGTCGATGGTTCATTTACAGGTAAGAATATATTTTTGTATTACTGTTTCTAACCTGATTTATCAAATCTAAAACTTTAAACACGTTTCTCTCGAAACTGTTTTTTCTGGAAAATCGCTTGGTGGTGTGCAAGATATCTTAAGAACCACTGAATCCATTTTGATGAAATGTGGTTCATATTTTCATACATATTGCTTGTTTTTGAACGAATGAAGAATGTTATTTTTCATTAGCAAAATGGTAAAACTTCGTAACGCAGGCTTTTCAGAAAAAGGTTTTTTTTTTTGGAATAGGCTTAAAATGGTCTAGTTTTGGAATACTTACGAGAAAATATCGAAGGGAGCCGTTTTTTTGCACTTTTTTTGGTAAATAAAAATTAACCTATATCACGGACAACTGTTGATAACTACTGATAGAAACTGTCAGTTATTTTCGGAAGAAGAGGCTCCGTTCACACTAATGGGTGAAATGTAGAGGTCAGCCTAATCTTTTCAAAAAATTCTTAAATTTTTGGTAGAAGTTTGGTACGCGGGATTTTCAGAAAAAGGGCGGTTTATTTTTTGGAATAGGCCTAAAATGGCCTAATTTTGAAAGATTTACGAGAAAAAAAACGGGGGAGGCCATTTTTGTTAACCCCAACTAACCTCAACTAACTTGGTCTCCAGTCACTAATATAGCACGTACACCATTTTTTCAAATTAAGGTAGGACATTTTTTTCATTATTTAATGTATTTTCTACTTACTGATTGTTTAGTTCCGGTCAGTTCATAACCACCTGGGAACCGATTAGTGAAAGAATCATAAAGATGAATCTCAAAATACTAGGTAATAACACAACCTTACTGGGGGTATACGCTGTCAACGACGACGATCGGGCTAATAACAAGGATTCATTTTTTGAACAACTAAATGAGGAAATACGCAAAATTGGAACATCAAGAGAGATATTACTTTTGGGTGATCTAAATGGAAGTAGGAAGGAAAGAACACGATAAAGTGGTAGGAAAATATGGCGAAGAAGTTACTAACGACAACGGAAGAAGAATTATAGAGATATGTGAACAAAACAACCTTACAATATTAAACGGACACTACCAGCATAGGGATATTCATAAATATACGTGGAGACAAACAACAAGAGATTTAAAATGTATTATCGACTATATGATAATACGTCAGAGATCTAGATTAAACTTCCTAGATGTAAGAGTCCAAAGAGGGACTTCATGTGGCAGCAACCACTACCTCGTGAAAGGAAAGATTATCTCACGAACAACACGGGAAAGCAAACTAGAAGATACAAGTACACAGCACACAACAAGTGAAACAACAATAAGATATAATACAGACAGCTTACAAAATGAAAGTATCAGAAATCTATACAAGAGTAGACTGGACCAAAAGATACAACGGACGGGATTTGTTAATATAGAAGAAGAATATAAGTATATAAAGGAATGCCTACACGCAGCCGCACTGGAAGCATTAGGGTACCAAGAGAAAAGGGAAAAACAGCAAAAACCATATTGGTGGGATGAAGAAATTAAATACGAAAGCTACAACGCTATTTAAAATCTATTTGGAGAGTGCACTGAAGAACTGGAAAAGGAAATGCAGCAGTATGGGATTACCACTGGATGACGATACTACATTGTACATGCTATCATTCGCAGATGACCAGGTAGTAGTCGCTCAGGACATCGATGATATGGAATACATGACACGAAAACTTATGGATGAATATGAAAAATGGGGCCTAGAAGTCAATATTAAAAAGACCGAGTACATGTGCGTCGGAGGACAACAGCAGAACTTGAAACTGGCCACAGGACACACCATCAAACACTGTGCCAGTTATAAGTATTTGGGAACGAGAATATCTAGGGACGGAACACTGGAAGAAGCAATATTCGAGAGGAATATCCAAGGAAGAAAAGGGATTGCAATGCTTAATAGTATATTATGGGACAAAAACATAACCATTGAAAATAAGAAGAGAATTTACAACTCAATAGTGAAAAGTATAATAATTTACAGCTCCCAGGTGTGGCCATTAAAGGAAAGAACAGAAAAAATACTAAAAGCTACAGAAATGGATTTCTGGAGACGAGCAGCCAGAAAATCCAGAAAAGACCGCATACCAAATGACACGATAAGGCGAGCTTTAGAAATAAAGCACGATATAGTGGACGAAATCAGAACCCAACAGTTGGTATGGTACGGACATGTACAGAGAATGTCATAAGACCGACTGCCTAAAAAGATTTTAAATTGGAACCCTCATGGAAAAAGAAAACGAGGAAGACCACGCCAAAGCTGAAGAGCAGGAATCAACAAGGAAGTACTAGAGAGAGATCTGGAGGAGGAGGGATGGAGAAACCGGGAGGAGTGGAAATTAGGCATCGGAAGACGGAAGACGTTATAAAACCGATTGATATATATGTATATATATATATATATATATATATATATATATATATATATATATATATATATATATATATATGTAGTTCAGGTTAGGAAAAACGCCCTCCCCACGATTTCTTCTCGTAAATCTTTCAAAATTAGTCCACTTTAAGCCTATTCCAAAAAAGAAACCTCCCTTTTTCTGAAAAGCTCGCGTACCGAAAATCGGGAGGGGGAAAAAGAAAGCGAGGAAGACCACGCCAAAGCTGGAGAGCAGGAATCAACAAGGAAGTACTAGAGAGAGATCTGGAGGAGGAGGGATGGAGAAACCGGGAGGAGTGGAAATTAGGCATCGGAAGACGGAAGACGTTATAAACCCGATTGATATATATATATATATATATATATATATATATATATATATATATATATATATATATATATATATATATATATATATAGTTCAGGTTAGGAAAAACGGCCTCCCCACGATTTCTTCTCGTAAATCTTTCAAATTAGGCCACTTTAAGCCTATTCCAAAAAAGAAACCTCCCTTTTTATGAAAAGCTCGCGTACCGAAAATCGGGAGGTAGTCGTTTTTGTTAACCTGAACTAACTGAAACTAACCTGAATTAAATAATCAGCAATTACAAGATACATTAAGAAACCTTGTGATTCGTGCTTTTCGTGTTGTTTTCTGCAAAGAAAATTTCACAGCAAAGTTCCTTATTGGTTGGAATTTTACTATGACTGTAAATGTGGCATAACCATCTCGGCACATGCGCATAAACAAACTGAGTTCTCCCGAGCAGTTTCGCTCAGTGGTTGCTAATAGAATAGTAGAATTTTAGTACGCTTACTGATCAATGTTTTCTTTTCTTTCTTTCTTTCTCTTTTATTGAGCTCTATCCTTCTTTGGATAATTTACTCAGCTTTGAATCCGTCTCGTGCTTAGGCAGAGCACCGGCGACCCTTCGGTGATGCGTTACACATTCTCGAGTTTGGATCCGTTCTACAGGTGGAGAGCAACGTAGTCTCGCTCTAGGCGATATTGCTCTCAAAAAAAAAATATTTATTTGTCTTTAAAACTTAATTTCTTTTTTTGGCACTGATAAAGGATCTCCTCGGGAACTGCTACTGGTTTTGGGTATAACCTTTTCTGTCAGACCGCCCGTCTGATTACGTGATTGACACAAAAAACACGGCCTCACGTGTTCACCTACTGTTCAAATCACTTAACCTCAACCAACGTTATAGGAATCACCCCTCACAGCGCTTAGTAACCCTATGCGATTCGAACCCCTACCACGCAATTTGTGGACCACCGATCCACACTTCGAAGCCCCAAAACGCCCGAACTTCGCCTTCAGAAGCCCCAACCGGAAAAACGCGTCCGCGTGCTACGAACTGTCAACCGGAAGTACCGATCAATGTTTATATACAAAAAAAACGTGCAAAAACGGCCTCCCTCCGATATTTTCTCGCAAGTCTTTCAAAATTAGTCCGTTTTAAGCCTATTCCAAAAAAACAAACCCTTTTTCTGAAAAGCCCGCGTAACAAAGTTTTACCCGTCATTTTTTTTCAAAAATGTTTTTTTTAATTTCTTTGGAAATTTTGATTTCAGATGATCTAGCTCCCAGTAATCGTGCACATCACAATGCTTCTTAAAAAAGGGGAACGAATGTAGCACCGCCATTTTTTATTTTTAAATTAAAATTTCAAAAATTGTATTTTAAGCTGTGTATTATTATATAAAATAGAAACCTGATTTGTATAATGAATAGTTTCGCTAAAAAAATACTAAAAAACGCTTTTCTTCGACTCCATGACCTTAATATTGCAAACACTACCATTTGACTCGAATTTTTAAATTAAATTACTAATAGTAAGCTCTGTAGAATGATCATGTTGACCATAAATTTCACGTAATCCGCGAGACATAGCACAAATAGAGTTATTATGTGTAATAAATTTTTATACGCTGTGTCATTGTGTATCTTTCCATGATAATTTGCCGAAGAATACTGCACACAAATGTGAATTTTGGTGGAAATCAGAAAAAAACCTGACCGTTATGATTTTTAAAGATATATAGTACTAGTTTAATAACTCTTTATAATAAAAGAGACGCAACTGAGCCCTGCTAATGATTCTAAGCTAGCCGCAAATAAAACGCTACTTTTGAGCCTAAATCACTACTACTAAGTAAAAAAAATTTAAGCATTTTTTATAAGCAGAGGATATATTTTTAAAAAACTATTACTTGAAAAAATAATTTTCACAACCATGTAAAGTTAATTTACCTTTTAGTAGTAGAAGCATTATACATCCACTGTGTTTGACATTTTCTAACCGTTTTCTTATCTTTATAGAAGCCCGATTTCGTATAACAATAGAACAATAAATTAAACGATATTTATCAGTAAAAAACAATTTGCAGCAGAGAAGACGAGGGTCAGCTTATCACCGAGGTTTCTACAAGAAAAAGAATGGCAGCCAAGTTCAAATGTAGAAATTCATTAATCTTTACTGTGCAGCCAGACGGTCTTGGCGCGGCCGACGTAATTTCTCTCTAAGGACCACTCAAATCCGGCATATTGTCGCCGTAACCGTTTCTGAAAACTACATTCTAGCAAAAGCAATTGCAATTAATGTCGCCAGACTTAATTTTTAACTGTTATGACTTAAAATTTACGGTGCAAAAGTAAATAATCTTGTCATGACGTGTAGAGTTTGGTTTTGAAATACTACTAGGTAATTAATTTCTATCGATTTTGTAATTATCCTTACCTACGCTTTATTATAAATAACTTTCTTGTATTACATTTTCATTTAGTTGGGTTATTCACAAAGCTTCAATAGATAGCATAGAGGTTAATCTGGTTACAGTTATAATAATAGATAAATCTGAGGCAAATTGTCGAAATCAAATAGTTCGAATAAGTCCCAGTTAGGTGTCAGTGAAAAAATACCACCGAATCATCGATTTAAATTTCATGTACATTAATACATATGCGCTTGGAAAAGCGTACCTCATGGCTTGACGATTTCATGCTCCCATAATCAGAAAGAAACTTTGCTATCGTCTGGCTTTAACAATGAATTTAAGCTAGAAAGTTTATAGGTTTCAGAATTGTCTTAATATCTTTGTCTTTTCATCTATTAAAATTACTTCTCTAAACTAAGTAATTACAAATGCATTCGTCAATTATATATTCTCTAACACCTTTCATATTCAAACTGTCTTGGGTTAAGTCATATTTATCGAAGCATTGATGTTAGAAGTTAAAAGTTACGCTACAAAAGCCAGTAATGAGTGTTAAAAGTCCAATTTGGGTTTAATTTAATACGTAATAACTAGTTTCTCGGGTTTTTGTATAAGGCGTTTATTGTATAACAAACTTCCAAGCTTCTTGCTATCCCGGTTACAGGGCCTACAGTTGAGAACTCGTACTACATTTTTATTTATGGTTTCATATTCTACTAATTATATTGACCTAGAAACACTCTAATCAAATAACTTTAACTTGCTTTCTGAAGTTTTCAGAATTATTGGTGGTAATGTTTCTATAGTATGGGGAATATTATTGAAAGTTTCGTGTTTTTCGCATATTTAATACATAAGATCTCTCTCATCTCTGACTTTGAGGACAATCTTCAGAAGATCTTTTTCGCCTTCAATTTGGTTGCAAGAAAACTAAAACATTATTATTAACACAACCAAGACAAAATATATGATAGCTTCAAAAGAATTACTAAGATGCAAGCTGGCGATTCAAGGAAGTATTATTAAACAGGTTAATAATTTTAAATACCTGGGGACAATATTAACAGGCTACGGAGACTTAAACAGGGAAGCAAAACAATATATGAACGCATAAGTAATAGCATTGCTAAAAGAATATAGTCTGGAAGAAAAATACCTCACAATAGAAAGCCAAACAAGGATATGCAAGAGAACCTTGAGACCGATCCTCACATATGCTGACACATGTAAAATAGCACGAATATGACAATAGCAGGAATAATTAAAGACATACATGAGAAAACTGTTCATGATAGAATCCGCAGTAAAGATCTACGTGAAATAAGTGAGATCCAACAAATATCCAAATGGACCATAACCTGAAGAAAATAATTTTATAACCGGCCAAGTTCAATTCGGACTTGTGCAATTAGTATTCCGTTGCTTTTGAAATAAAAAATTTTGCTGCGGAGGGTTAAAATGTTTAGTGACTTCACAAAACACTCCCCAAATGAGTTTTCAACAAGGTTTTCTTCAGATCTTTACTGAAAAATATTACTATACCAGATAAATTATTAAAGATAATACACTTGTGATAATTTTCGTCTAATCTGCACCCGGTGGAGAATGTTCCAGAATTTTCTTAAAATTTTTTAAACAGTACTTTTCGAGATAAGGGGAGGAGACAGCGATTTTTACCAATTTTTTAAATATAATACAAAGAAAAGTGTGCGCAAGTATTACATTATATATATTTCTGAACTCGTATTTTCACAGACTTCATCCCACTCGATGAACTGGTAAAAAAAAAATTCTTTTCACTTCCGTTCAATCTACACCCTATCGAGAATATGCCACAATTTTTTCAAAATTTATTAATCAGTACTTTTCGAGATAAGAGGGGGGCAGCGATTTTTCGCAATTTTTTAAAAATAAAAGAAAGAAAAGTGTGCGCAAGTATTACATTATATATATTTTTGAACTTGTGTTTTTACAAGCTTTCATTTAACATCTCACTCAGTGACCTGGTAAAAATTTTTCGTCACCTCAAAACTAACCGCTTAAGTCAAAATTTAACTTTCAAAACTACACGGCTCCGATCTGGTCATCAATTCCTATATTATTGCCAAATTTCAAGTTTCTATGTTAAATAGGTTCGGAGAAAATCGGATGTGACAAACGGACAGACGCAGAAGTGATCTTATAACTACTAAATACTAACAAACACGTAGATCGGATGGACGACAATGGACTGGCAAAAAGGGCTTAGCTTAATACACCTGCGGTAGAAGAACTAGGGGCAGACCTCCAAAAAGATGGAAAGAATGCTGGACGTACACATCGGAAGAGGCCTAATGGGGATAAAACAGGCAGTTGTTTACTATGACACACCATATAAAAAAGAAGAAGAAGAAGAATATAATCCCGTTTATCTCATAAATGCCTTAAAAAGATTTGATATTTCATAGACTGATAAATAACCCCTTTTTTGTGCATAATTTTTATTTTTATGCTCAATAAAATACTTTACTGCTGAAAACGTTTTATGTTTCTTCATAGTTCTAAACATTAGCTGAAAACTTTTTTATTGGATGATTTTATAGCGAAACACTTTTTATATTGTTATAAATGTCATACAACTTTTAGATTAAAAAAGTTTAATGTCTAGTTCTAGTTAGGCACAGTATAAGTCTTCATGTCTTCAATCGAACCTGCGTTTCTTGTTTGAAGAATAAAAAAAGCGACGAAATTAACCTTCTAAAAATTGACCTTTTTAAATTATTTTTATAATAAGTCATTCAATAATTATTTCAATTATGCCACACAATGCATGTTTACTGTTTTGCAATCAGGAATTAGGGCTAAAATGGGGACACAAAAGTTGTTGCTATGCCATTTATTATAAACTAGGAAGCAATGAAAGTTTTCTTAAGTCTTAATTTTATATTCAGCAAACTAATATTTTTTATTTCGTAATTATTTCCATCAGTAGATGTTCGTTCATACTTATGAATGAAATTCGTAGTGAAACAAATTGCGCAGAGAGTTCAATCATTCATTTATTGCTTATGATTTTGCTAAATATATAGTTTTGAAAACTTGGACTCTTAGATCTAGGACGCCTAGGACTCTGAATAGTTTCAATTTAATTTAATTATATGCATATCTGAAAATATTTACTGTAATTTTTTCTTTGCGAAGATGTTTTTAACAACTTTGTTCAAAAAATTTTGTCTCTAAACCCATAGTGTGCGTGAACGATAACGCTGTAGATGACGTAGTGTCATGTTGGTTGAATTTCATATACCATATAAGCTAGCATGCAAGTTGAGGGTAAATAAATATAAAAATAAAATATATTTTTTTTATATTTTTTTTATTCATTTTACAGAACTACTATATTTGTACTATGTTAAAATACAATTTCAACATGTCTACCCTATTCTAGAAGAATGATACGCATACACAGTAGCAATTTTCTGATAAATATGAAAGTCTGGAGTTTATTCTTCACGTAGAGTGATCAGTTTTTACCATATGTCGTGACCCATCATTTACAGTTTGACCCATATTTTTTACATTCAAATATTTTAGGTATTCTTTATCTATCTATTCAGTAGAATTATTCATAACGACTTTGGATCTAAATAGTCAAACTGTGTAGTTGATAAAATTAATTGTCAGCCAGCAAACTCTTCTGTTGTAAAAAATTACCTCTGGTTATAATATGACCTTTATGACGCAGGATGATGACATGACAAATATTACAGTTCATTTTGGTGCATGGTACTTACTATGGTATGAACCACGGCAGGCTTAGATATGCTAATTATTATCATTCAGAATTCTGAGGCTTTAAGTTAAAAGGGAAAGATGATAAAACAGTCTTAATATTTAGTTTATTCTTTAATTTTAAAATTTTCTCTTTTACATACACCTGGACGCTGCAAAAAGTATGTATATTTAAAAAAAAAATTGAAGGTTATTAAAAAAATGGCGATTATATATTTTATTGTGCTTTAAATTAAAAGAATTTTTTTTCTAAATACGTTTTAAATGTTAACATTAATTTTTATTGGGTTAAATGGACCACTGATCAAAACTATGGCGTCTTGTCTGCAGGATAACTTCACAAAAAATAATCCAATCTGTAAAAATAAAAATTATCGAAGGGTTTTTTTTCAAAAATAAAAAATTTATGGTGTTTTAATCTTTAGTATACAATTTTCGACCAAAAAATTTATGTTTAATTATTTATAAAAAAATTGTCTATTAAGAAAATTAAATAAGTCTGAGGACATGTTTTAGAAAAAGTAATTATTAAGATTTAAAAAAAAAAATTAAAAAAATATTAAAAATTGGCTGAGTAATATTGCAGACAGTATCTGAAGACAGGTAGCTGTCCCATTCCGACGCCAGGTCACATTTAATGCTATAACTCTGTAATGGAATGAAAGTTTCTTATTTTTTTTTTATAATTCTTAGAAGAATAGAAAATGCAAATCCGTAAAAAAATCGAATTTTTGAAAATTCGAGGTTTATGTAACCCCTTATGTCAAATATTAATAAGGGTTGACCAGATACGAAACTTAAACTACTGTAGGGATACATACAAATTTATCGTATTTTTTCCTTTATGTCATTAACTGTCGGGAGAAATAAATGATATAGATTATACTACTAGTCTGGAGTATAAACGAGAAATGTAATTTCGTTGGTAATATTATCCAAGGGTCTCCCTCTTTTTACTTTATTATTGTAAAATGAGTGGACCTAGGAGCTGTTATTACTGAACAAGTACGACTAATGTTCTGCGTCAATAAATCTTTAAAACATATTTATTGAACGGTGCCGAGTTTGCAATCGACAAAACGATGACGGGTGAGCTGGTGAATGAGAGAAAAACAACTTCCATCATTATCCTCATCAAGAACTACATTTTACTCTACTATAAATAAAAAATTAAACCAATCAACTCCAAAGAAGTATATTTACGAATACTCTTACATGTTACATATTTCCCTTTAACTCAATTTTTAAATAAAGAAAACTCGTTTTTCCACCGGTTTTCTATACATTAGACGAACATGATAACCGTAAACAAACCATATAAAAGAATATAAGAGCGTTCTTTTATCATTTAAGCACAATGTTGTAAAACGCTTTATTACGACAGAGTTTCTCATAAAGTATGAAATAAAACTTAGGGCCCCATTATAGAGACATATTAGGAAACATAAAAGTTGAATGTTTAAGGTCGCAACAGTATGAACGTATATTATGTTTTAATTTTAAGATACTACAAAATACAACTCGACCAAGAAAGACATTTTCCAGTATTCTCCACACATTCAGCTTATTTTTCAGGTAACGAATTCTCTCTCTAAAAAAAGGTGGTAGTTTCAAGTCGATGGATTCGTTATGCTTTTTTTAACGGCCGTCAATAAAGTGAACTGGGTATCGGCGCGACGATGTTGCAGCACCCGAAATAAATATGAGGGCCACCTTTTAAGTTCTTACAAACGACCAGTAGATGATGGTATTGAAATGTGACATTACCATTATTGTAAAATTTGACGTTTGTTATTGTTAAAACAATGACAGCTCAGAAATTGGCCAGGGAGTTTGTTTATAGTAAGCGTTGTTTCTTTGGTTATACTAGACACGTTGCAACCATTAGTTTAGAGGATCGAAGATCAGTTAATGCTGTATGGTATACAACAATTTGTTTGCCAGAAGTCATCGATGAAATCAGAAAGAACAACCGAAAAGATCGCATCATTCTTCATCATAACCATGCCAGTTCTCATACAGCACGTTCAAGAATTTATTATTTGATGGAGAAAAACATTGAATTACTGTCTCATTGCCCGTATTCACCTGATTTATCGCCTAACGACTTCTTTTTGTTCCCGAATGTCAAAAAAAAGCGTTGGCAGCGATTTTCGTCACCTCAAGAAGCTGTTGAATACTTTCAAAACCAACTTCAGAGCGGAAAAAATGTTCCGAGAATTGGTTCGAACGTATATAAAAGTGTATGAATCTTAAAGGCGAATATTTTGAGAAAAAATAAAAAGATTTCTACTAAAAATTTTTTTTTTCTTTCATTGTTTTTGTAAAAACTTAAAAGGTAGCCTCGCTATGTTCGAACAATACTCCGCGTGATGGAGAATGTCCTATGTCAAGGAAAAAATGAAATCTCACCTCGGTTTTCGGCCTAACTTTGACCAGAACGTACAGGATCTTAAAGATCAAAATCACTCTCACCTCGAAATTGCCCATACCATTTTTTGCATGTTTTGTGCTTCAAAGTATCTTCTTTTATTAGTTTTATAGTAAAAGAAACATTTGGAATTTATTTTATATTTAGGGAATGAAACATTGAAAGTGACGAAAATTATATATAAAATTAAAAAAAAATGTAAAACAAGCTAAAAATTATGAACAATTTGGCGTAGAGCATAATCAGCAACTCATTTTTCTTCTAAAATATATCCTAGATGTTCGCTTAAATCCCAATATTAAGTGTAAATAGACAATTATTTTTATGGCGCGAACTCACCAAATCACAACAGCGTTAGCAACAGCAATACATTGGAGTCTCGAGCAATGAAAACAAAAAGAGAGGAGGCTGCTGACAAGTGGCGATATTACTGTCCCACGGTTTTAAAAATTTAAAAAGCTATGTGTTTAATTATTCATAAATTTCTTACCCTTATCATTTGGTTATTGCATTTTGTGTTTTTTTATTAGGCTGTTATTTTGACAGAATGCGAACATATCAAAAGAAAAAAAAAGGAAACTAAAGCAAATACGAGTATGATTTTCCAAGTATGAACTTTATAGTTTCCATGTAAAAAAATATTGAATATGAACAATTATAGCTATAGCCTAAATGCTTTTTTTTCCTTTTTGTTTTGAGAAATAAAGTTTATGCTTAGTTCGTAATGTAAATGAAATTTTAAAAATATCAAAAATTAGTTAAATATTTCTAAGTAAAATTTCTTATATATTTTTCCGAATATGTCACAGTCTTGTCTATCAGCCAAATAATTTAGGTTTCTTTATTTTTATTAAAGTTTGGATTAACCTTTCAGGCCACAGTTCTTTTTTCCCTTATAGTTTGCGAGATGGTATAAGCATTTTACTATTATGCTATACGAGAGTCTGGTAATTTTCTATGAAATGGCGAGAAATTTTGATAAACCACATGACTGTCGATAAACGAGATTCTTGTAACTGTTGTGAACAAAGTTTCAAACAGATGCAATGCACAGTTGCCAGCTACTGTAAGTGATCGGTGTTACACATTTCGTAGAAATGGATAAAGCCGAGTGTCGTGCAGTGATAAAACACGCACAAACTGGGACTCTGGCCTAGTACTCAAGACCATTTATTACTGGATAAATGAATTTAAACGTGACTGTACCAGCACTGCAAATGCTGCATGTTCAGGACGCCCGATTGAAGTTTCTTTTCTACAAATGGTTGCTAAAATTCATGGTATCGTAATGGAGGATCATCGCATTAAGCTTTATGAGATTGCTAAAGATGTAGGCATCTCTTATGAATGGGTACATAATATCCTGCGCAAAGTTCTAAAAACGAAACAGCTGAGTGCGTGATAGGTGTCGGATTTGTTGACTCCATAGCAAAAACGTACAAGCAAGGACATTTGAAAATTGTGTTTAGAAAAATTGCAGCGTAATCCGAAACGTCGTTTTGTGGATCCAGCATAACATCCCAGAGACAAAACGGCAGTCAAAACAGTGGGTCGATGAAGACGGATAATAAACTTTATTAATCCAGGAGATCATACACAATAGCTTAGGACAAGTCAGACACTATTTTAAATGAATGAGAAGAAGTATTATAAATGAATTTATATAAATGTAAAAAAGCATAAAAATCCGTCCACAGGATGCACTTCTCTGAGCGTTAACTATCGCTCTCATAGCTCTCTTTTGTAGCTGAAAAACCCTGAGGCAACCCCAAAAAATTATGCCCTACTTAATTCTTGAATAGGAATGTGCTTAGTAATAAGACAACAAGACATTTCTAGTGCACCGAAAAAAACAAAAACAGTTTCATCTGCGGGAAAAGTGATGTCCGCTGCTCACAGGGTATCATCGTGATTGACTATTCGGAAAATGGTAAAACAGTGACTGGCTCTTAATACACAACGTTATTGGACCATTTGCATAGTGAGCTGAAGCGACCATGTTTTGTGCACAAAAAAGCGCTGGCCATTGCAATGGCAATATTGCACGTGCTTTGAAATACCCATCTTATGCTTCAGATTTGATCCCAACTAACTTTTTTGTTTCCTAGCTTTAAAAATTTGCTTGACAGATGGAAACTTTCGACGAATAAAGAGGTTATTGTGCTGTAAACGAGTATTATGCACAATTAGAAACAATTTTTACGCCCTTGTACTTATTGAAGCAAATATTAACTGCACTATAATTCAAAATATTATATTATTTGCTGCGTGTAAAATCTATTGTATGTTAGATGGTTCGTTAATTGGATCTGAAAATTACTGACTTAAATTAATGAAGAAAATGTAAAAGTAACCTGATATATATTTTCATTTAAAAAAATTTAAAATTAACGATACTTTATAGACACTAGAAAACTTTTAATTGGAAAAGTTTAATTTGTATATAGCGCGTGTACTATAGAAAAGAGTTTTTATTAAGTGGACTAATAATGTTGTTTTCATATAAGCTGTCTGCTTTTACGATTTCTACGGTATTCTTGTTATTAAAAACTTTCTGAATAAAACTTTTAAGTGTTCTGCCATAGGATAATATTGTAATAGTATAATACACAAAATAACTAGAAATAAATAAGCACCTTAAAATTTTTTTATTTACATAGCAGACATGCTACCGGGAATTTCCCAAAGCACTACACAGGAGCGACGTGAGTGCGGAAAAAGCAATTCACGTTGGCCTTAAATCCCTGCAAGTTATACTGGGTGAAAAATAGAATCCTGGGCAAATTGTTCTAAAGTGAAGGGGTTTTTTATATAAAAATATAGAGATCCCTTTAGCACTTTGATCCCTACCTTGCTAGACGATTTTGGTCCATTGAGTCTACATATATCTGAAGATGACACCCTCTCTGTTGACTAGTTCAGGCCAATTTCTGTCAATCGCTTGCTTCAATCTCGTCAATTGCTGACCGTAGAGTACAGAATCAATCGTTTGGCGGGGCTGCAGCAGCTTATGATGCACCTATCAAACATACAGCATCAACTCGTCAATCCCGGCTTTACCATCATTTATGAAGCTTCATCCTTTTTCGGCCACTATCTTTTTCGCACGTATTATCGTACGTGATTCTCGTTTATCGCCTGTGTTCAGTTGCTTCAGAAATGGCTCGATTTCGTAATGCTTCTGCAGACATTCGCAAATGAAAATTCGAACTAAATGTTTTAGCGTCAAATCATGTAGCATCCAACTATGGAGCCTATTTTTGGAACCACTTTCGCGATTGTTTAAAACTATTTGGTGATGGATGTTAAATTCCTTGGCGATGTCATAGATACTCATATGCCGGTCTTTGCCAAATGTGTGTCAACTTTTTTTGTCATTGGTGCACCAGTGCGAGGGGCATCTTTGACATCGAAATTTTCAGAACAAAGACGGCTTAACCATCTTCTGCTTATTGCCTTTAGTAGTGTATTAATACGGCTACCACATTAATGGCCAATCACAGCCCAGCATTTGGGCGTGGCTCTACGTCATAGAAAATTTGGACCAATGAGAGCGTTGTATGAAGTGGCAACATTGTGTGTGTGTTAGGTGTGGCAACACTGTGTGACCGTTGACAGATGTGAAGTTTGCGCGCGCGCGCGCATCTGTCAAGGGGCTGTGCGATGTTGCCATGTGTAATGGTTCCAGGGAGGGCTGCAGGAGGGGGTTCCAGGAGGCCGGCCGGGGGGCCCCGCTTACAGTATCCTGCTGTGGGAACTGGTACCCCATTTGGGTGCATGGGATGGGGGGGTGCAGGGAGCCCTATCGGTGTCCTACATGTGGGAATTGGTACCCCAATTGGTTGTGTTTGTTGTTACATGTGCAGGTGTATGGGGCTCAGGGGGCCCACGGAGCCATCAGTCACATGCACCAGCGTATATGACAAGAACAACATGGAGCCCTACCTGTAGGAACTGGGGGGGCCCCATTTGGGTGCATGGGAGAGGGGCTCAGGGAGCCCTATCGGTGTCTTACATGTAGGAATTGGTACCCCAATTGGTTGTGTTTGTTGTTACATGCGCAGGTGTATGGGGCTCAGGGGGCCCACGGAGCCACCAGTCACATGCACCAGCGCATATGACAAGAACAACATGGAGCCCTACCTGTAGGAACTGGTACCCCATTTGGGTGCATGGGAGAGGGGCTCAGGGAGCCCTATCGGTGTCTTACATGTGGGAATTGGTACCCCATTTGATTGTGTTTGTTGTTACATGCGCAGGTGTATGGGGCTCAGGGGGCCCACGGAGCCACCAGTCACATGCACCAGCGCATATGACAAGAACAACATCAAAATCGGAGCCCTACCTGTAGGAACTGGTACCCCATTTGGGTGCATGGGAGAGGGGCTCAGGGAGCCCTATCGGTGTCCTACATGTAGGAATTGGTACCCCAATTGGTTGTGTTTGTTGTTACATGCGCAGGTGTATGGGGCTCAGGGGGCCCACGGAGCCACCAGTCACATGCACCAGCGTATATGACAAGAACAACATGGAGCCCTACCTGTAGGACCTGGAGCCCCATTTTTGTGATTAGTTGGTTAATTGCAGTCATAATGGTGAACGTAAAATAAAAAATTTCAGTATATAGGTTAGATTTGCAGCATGTGTAAACCTGACCTAAATACTGAAATATTAATTTTACGTCACGTTCAAATAATCTAAGTGAAGAAAAGTAAAAGACGCATACACAAATTTTCAAAAAAATACATATATTTATTTTAAAAATAAAATAATGTTGTTACAAACTTATTTAAATGAAAGAGCGAGTAAAAATTTTATATGAATTTAAAGTAGATAATCATCATCAGAGTCGCTCTCGTAGGGATCTTTAAACCGTCTCTTCACTCCATATGGATGGTTAGCATGTAGTTTCTCAAGACAGTGATCCTGTTCATATACTTCAAATAAGACTTCAGAAAAACAACTCTGACACCAAAACTCCATGTTGTGATAATAAAGTATAGGTAACTGTAGTTTATCGCATATAGCATGATAATGATTGTTTATAATATTAAAGTTTTTAGTACATTGTTTAAATTATTATTTCTTACATATCCTAATATTAAAGTCCTTAACTAAATATGTCATTACATCGAAGTGATCTAACCAATCTGTAGTTGTAAGTACTGCATTTCTGGAAGCCATAGTAAAAGTCTTACTTAAATGCGAAACCCCTGAAGCACCCTGAAAAATGATCATGATCGTGTACGATAACATCCTTCGATTTAAATCGAAGATCGCATATGTGGCAATGTGTAGCATCTTCTACAGAATCAATAACCATATGTGTTTATATTTTTTAAGCGACTATAAATCGAACTAGATAACTGGGTCATTTCATTAATGAACCATTCAACACAATTGGTGCCGCGATAACTTTTGAAATGGGAAAAGGAGTCATCGTACGTACATTTCAAATAAAAACCATCACTGAAAGCTTCATGCCGTTGGTACTTCTCAGTATTTCCACCTGATAACTCATTTAAAGGAATTAACTGACATTCAAAGTCAGCATATATGATAAAAGGGCATTTTTGTTTATAAATAAAATTTTAAATTCAATAAATTCATACTTCGGAAACGTTACTTTGTATTCATTGAACTTCGTGCTCGGTTAATTTGTTTTCAGAAAAAAAAATAATTTAGACAACGATCACAAAAAAATAATTTTTTTTTTTTGTGTTACCGAAATATTATTATTTTTTTCGAATTTAGGAATTTGGTCTAATGTCATAGGTGATGGTAAATTTTCAATGTTTAGTACTGTTCTGTAATATGGATACGAAGAAGTTAGGTTATAGTTATTGTGAGCTGGGAATAATGCGCTAACAATTGCCCAAAAGAAACAGGCATGATCATTGTTCTTAATATTGATACAGACCTTTTTTCGTTCTATTTCGTTAGGTAGTTTAATGTAAGATCATCCGTTCCCATTTCAAATTTATTAATATTAATATCAAGATAAATTATTTGCTGTAAAGCGAAAACGCTCTGGCGTTCTTGAAATTCAGACAATTTATTAAGAACTTTATCATAAACATGCTCAAAGAACCATTGCTCTAAATCCGTACCCAAATCGATTCCTTGTATTAAAATATTTTAAATCAATAATATCAGATTCGGTACCTTTTTTAATAAACCCCCCCACAAAAAGTCGTATTAACTTTTATAGTTGGAAAAATCCTCAAGATAGCTTTTATTTTCTTTCGAAATAAAATAAATGCATCGTTTAAAAATAAATTTATATCTTTGTGAACTAAATTAACGATAACTCCGGACTTAACATGACCCTTGAAACAAGATATAATATTATTCCACACTACCCTATTTTTGATATCGGAATTTCTGTTAGTACACAAAGTATGCCTAATTAATGTTTTTAACGATTTTAAATGTTGAATTGTAGTTTGCAGTCTGCGACGCAAATCTAAAGAAATATGTTCACGGTGAATAGCTCTGTGACAAGAAATTAACCTCCTTTGTATCCGATTACACCAAACGGTAACATCCCAACCCGAAAAATTATCAAATAATACTTTTTTAAGATTTTGAAATGAAGAAATGAGAATATTAGCTTTCGTTATGGCTTCCATAATAACAGTAATTTACAAAATATAGGGTTAGACTCACCTCTTAATATTACTGCGATAGTTCAATCTTGAACAGCGTGATTGGATTCCGTTTTCCAACGTCCTTTGTACCCAGGAAAACTACGGAGTATTTACCGCAAACAAATTCGACTAGGTTTGGTCTAATGATATCAGTAACTCGTTTTGGTAAAAATACAACTTTTTCTCCCAAGTCCCAACAAGATGGACTTGCCAAAACGGGTGTCGGTCTCCTTCGCACTGAGGATTGGATGGGTTTGGTTAATTGGAAGGTCCTTTAGACTCACCACCGGCTTCTGCTCTGCAACACAGACGGAATTGATTATTGATAGATCCATCTAAAAATATAATAAGAACTAATCAGTCAATGTCATTTTTTTTTTCTCTCTATTTTTAATTTTTGTTTTATTTTTTTATGGGTCTAGCACACGTGCTGCAGGGAAGTCCCTAAAGCGCTCCAGGAGCGGCACGAGTGCGGAAAAAGCGATTCACGTTGTTCTTGAATCGCTGTAAATTGTACTCGGTGGGAAACACAGCGCTGGGCAAATTATTCCAAAGGGATGACGTTCTCCATATAAAAGATTGCTTGAAAAGCGTTGTACGCGGAGTAACAAGCTGAACCTCATACGGATGCGAAGCACCAGCGCGACGTGTATTTCTAACATGCACCGCTTTGGGGGGGAATTAAGCGGGCTACATCCTTCGAATACTTTCCATGAAAATACTTGTAGAACAGACTCAAGTCGCCAACCGTTCTTCGATGTTCCAGCGAATCAAGGCCGCCGGTCAATTCCGGGGAGCCCCCAATCAGACGGACCGCTCTTCTCTGAACAGAATCCAACAAATGCAGTGTATGTTTGGGAGCGGAGCCCCAAACGTGGGAGCAGTATTCCATAGTTGGTCGAATTTGGGGGCTTTGTAAAGAATTAACAGTTGCTGTGGGGTGTAAAGCTTTCTGGTTCTAAATAATATTCCCAACTTTTGAGAAGCTCTCCTTGCTATGCCTGCAACATGTTCATGCCAAGACATATTTGCCCCCAAACTAACGCCCAACAAATTGAGCGACGATGCTGGGGAAATGGAGTGCCCCCGACATAACTATGTCGGGTTTAGCAACGTTAACTTTTTAGAAAAAACTGCCGCTTGGGTTTTTGTAGCGTTAAATTCCACTTGGTTACTGTCACCCCAAGATAGAATTTCTTCCAGGTCTTTGTTAAGTTAAACGACCTCCTGCTGCCTGCGGATATTCGCCTGGGCAGCCGATGTCCGAGCGTTCAAATAAAAAACTATGCAAGCAGAAATGATTAATGATAGATCCAATCTAAAATATATTAATAACAAAAATAAATAATCAGACATTGACATTTCTCTCTTTACTTTATATGCCTAATTAATGTTTTTAACGATTTTAAATGCTGAATTGTAGTTTGCAGTCTGCGACACAAATCTAAAGAAATATGTTCACGGTGAATAGCTCTGTGACAAGAAATTAATCTCCTTTGTATCCGATTACACCAAACGGTAACATCCCGATCCGAAAAATTATCAAATAATACTTTTTTAAGATTTTGAATGAAGTAATGAGAATATTAGCTTTCGTTATGGCTTCCATAAGTAATTTACAAAATATAGGGTTAGACTCACCTCTTAATATTACTGCGATAGTTCAATCTTGAACAGCGTGATTGGATTCCGTTTTCCAACGTCCTTTGTACCCAGGAAAACTACGGAGTATTTACCGCAAACAAATTCGACTAGGTTTGGTCTAATGATGTCAGTAACTCGTTTTGGTAAAAACACAACTTTTTCTCCCAAATCCAACAAGATGGACTTGCCAAAACGGGTGTAGGTCTTCTTCGCACTGAGGATTGGATGGGGTTGGTTAATTGGAAGGTCCTTTAGACTCACCACCGGCTTCTGCTCTGCAACACAGACGGAATTGATTATTGATAGATCCATCTAAAAATATAATAATAAGAACTAATCAGTCAACGTAATTTTTTTCTCTCTATTTTTAAAATAAAAAACTATGCAAGCAGAAATGATTAATGATAGATCCAATCTAAAATATATTAATAACAAAAATAAATAATCAGACATTGACATTTCTCTCTTTACTTTAAATAAAACTGTTACTTACATTTTCGAATTTTCACTAGGACACACACGCAAAAGAACGTCACGGCTCACGCAGTCTTAAAATACAGTGCGAGAGTAATTAAATAATATCACTTCAAGTGTAATGTGTATAAATATAGTTATGTTTACGTCACATAAACCATAAAACACACTGTACGTAGTGGTCTTGCGGGAATGCATAATGTAATCGTATGCAAATAGTTGACCTCACGTTCAGGAAATGTATTTGCTGATAATGCTTGTTTTGAATCATAATATAGTCTATTAGTTTAAACATGTTTAAAAAATAAAAATACATATATATCTATATAATTTTTATTAATTGAAATATTCAAAATTACGCATTCTAGCGTTAGCTAGAATGCAGCAGTAGATGAGAAATTTAAGTTTAATGTTATATGGTTGCTTGTATCCTTCTGGCTGACTGCTGTGTGAATCGGTTATATATTAAAAAGGGTATATTAGCACAAGCCTTAATCTATAAGGATCATTTTAAATGTTATTATCGCAGAGTAAACGTCGTAAACGCGGAAAAGGGTTTGTAAATGCCCTAATTAATAAATTACCTTTTGAACTACATTTGCCAAAGTATAATTATTGCGGCCCCGGAACAAAGTTACAAGAAAGGCTTAAACGTGGTGACCCTGGAATAAACCCTCTGGACGCTGCGTGCAAGGAACACGATATAGCCTATTCTAGAAAAACAACTCGTTGAAGGATCGTCATAAGGCTGATTTTGGTTGGAAAATAAAGCGTGGGAACGAGTAAAATCAAAAGACGCATCGCTTGGTGAGAAAGCAGCAGCTTGGACAGTTACTACAGTCATGAAGGCAAAGCGTAAAATGGGGGTGGGGGTGCGTAAACCTACTGTATCATTTAAACGACACATAGTCGATAAAATAAATAATACTTTGAAGAAAGGTGTAGATACGGGTAATTTAAAAAAGTCATCTTTAATAGCATTGCGGGCAGCACGAGCGGCTATTAAAAAGGTGGGTGGTCGTTCAAAGGTTCGTGTTCCACGAATAATACCATTTGAATCGAAAAGAGGTGGAATTCTACCGCTCCTTCCAATATTAGGAGCACTGGGAGGACTAGGCAGCTTAGCCGGCGGCTCTTCAGCCATAGCAAAAACCATAATAGATGCAAAGAATGCCAAAAAGGCGTTAGAGGAACAGAAACGGCATAATAAAGCTGTTGAACAAGAGCTCGGTAAGAAAGGATCAGGTCTATTTATGCGAAAAAACAAATGTGGTGGTTATGGTCTCTATTTAAAGCAAAAACCAAAAAACTACCAATAAAGCTACCCAAAAGGGCATTATGTGATATAGAATTACAGAAATATGCGAAGAGACTCAAAATATCCCATTTTAGAGGAGTATTTATGCGAGATACTCTACCAGAGGGTCCGAAAGTATATGAAAGCGGTATACTTAACCTAGATTTATCGTGTAATGAAGGAACCCACTGGGTAGCTTATATTAAACGTAAAAATTCTGTTCTGTACTTTGACAGTTTCGGATACCTGAAACCACCGCTGGAGTTGGTGAAATATTTTGGGGCAAACACGGATATCTGCTATAATAGTACTGCTTATCAAACCTACAATCAAATAAACTGTGGACACTTATGTCTGGAATTTCTATATAAAAATAAATAACTAAGTTGCAACTGATTAGTCTTACTATTACATTCATCATAGTGCAATGTCCCAGGTGTTTACGTTGAAAAGCACTAACTATATACTATCTATAGATTTCATCAATCCTCTTTCCCTAGACGAAACTTCCGACTACGGACTTGCTTTGATTGGATTTTATTCTTACAATAGTATCCCCAATATAGAGAGTGACAAAAACAAGTTCACCTATACAGACGTTAAAACAAACGAGACCAAAACAGTTGCTATACCCACTGGATCTTATGAAATTTCCGACATTGAAACGTATATAAGGCGGAAGATCATACCAAAAGAAGTCAAGCAGGAACATTACGATCGATATATTTCAATAAAACCTAACAATAATACGTTAAAGTGTGAAATTCAAAGCGAATATTTTCACGTGGACTTTAGGGTAGTCGATAGCATTGGCAAAGTTTTAGGATTTTCCCCGCGAGAGTTAAAGCAGGGGCAAGTGCACGAGTCTGATCTCCCAGTCAATATAGTTAATGTGAGGACCCTACATATCGATTGTAACATAACTACAGGAGCGTTCTACAATCATAAACCTTCACATATAATTTACGAATTTGCTGTCGACGTTGATCCTGGTTACGCTATCAACGAGATTCCACGGAACTTAACCTATTTACCTATCGTTAATAAACGTGAAATTTCCAATATTACTTTGAGTATTCTCGATCAAGACTTTAATCCAGTTAATTTTAGTAACGAAGACATCATCGTTCGCTTAGAGCTTAAGAAATGGGTTTAAGATTCAACTATAATAATATAAGCAACCCAGCTACACCATCAGTCATTAGTAGATTATCAACTAGTCTACAAGGTCTAACTCCTTCCAATCGTCTCTTTCTCCAAAGTTTAGGATACAATGTCAGACCAAATATTCGATATATACCGAAAGGCGCAGTTCGATGATACGATTCAAAAAATAGAAGTTCGCACCTACCTTCCCTACATAAAATCTTTCAATAATAATGATGTTATAGATATTCAAATAAAACAGGGGGATGCGTGGTTGCAAATGTATAACGCGGCTCTAGTCATCGAAGGAAAGTTAACAAAAACCGAGGGTGATGGAACTGTAAACTTTGTGAATAATCCTTCTGCATTCTTCTTTGAGCAGATATCTTATAGCATAGATGGTCAAGAAGTAGACAGCGTGCGTGATCCTGGTATTGTAAGCTCCATTAAAGGATATCTCTGTTACAGTGCGAATGATACAAAACACTTGGCTATAGCAGGATGGAATTTTCCAGGAAATCCGATAATAAATGCAGCAGATAATACGTTTGTCATGCGTGTACCTCTGAATCATTTATTCAACGTATTCAATGACTATCAGTTGGCACAATTTGGAAAACAATCTATACGTCTAGTGAGAGCTCGCACTGATAATGATGCTATTTTAACAACCAATACTGCTAAAGGAGAGGTGACCATTGAAAATATATCGCTCAGGGTACCCGTAGTATATCCAAACGATATGCTAAAACTTCAGTTGTTGGAGTCTATAAAGACAGACAGACCTATAATTATTCCGTTCCGTAAATGGGAATTTCACGAATTACCTCAATTAACCGAAAATGCTCAAAAAGAAGTTTGGAGTGTTAAAACAGCTACACCCCTGGAAAGCCCACGCTATGTCATTTTGGCCTTTCAAACCGATAAACGGGGTAATGCTACATCAAACACATCACAATTTGATCATATAGATATTAGCGATATCCGGGTAATGTTAAATAATGAATATTACCCCGCAGAGCGTATGCACCTCGACTTTGAACATAATCATTTCGTTGAAGCCCATTATAATTACACCGAATTTTACAGTAGTTTTAAGGGTTCGCATGATAAAGATCCCCTGCTGGATTATACTACCTTTAAAGATCGCGCTCTATTTGTCGTAGATTGCTCACGACGTAATGATCCTATAAAAATGAGCACCGTCGATATCAAAGTAGACATTGAAGCGAGAAAAGGATTTCCAGCTAAAACAAAGGCATATTGCATCATCATCCACGACGTCATAATGGAGTATTTACCTCTTAGTGAAATTGTACGTAATTTTCTGTAAATTTATCAGTTGTCAAGAGACTGTATCACGATGAAGTTGGTTGCCCTCGATGTCCAGGGATTTAACATACTTTATGATAATGGAGTAGTCGAATTCCATGTCAAAGAAATAACGATATCGAACAGTTTGCAAACGAGTCATTATTTACTAAAACCGAAAGTACAGTTTTCAAAATTAACCCGATACAATAAAAAAGAAGTCATTAAAGCTGAAATGGATCATGGTTTGAGGTATTCTTCCGGGTACATAGAGTATAATCTAATAGAAGAAATTCTACATAGAGGTCTGTCCGACTGTGATGTGCTGTATATTAAAGGAAACCATGCAGCTAGGTTCATTCAAGACAGCGCTACTACTTCTCATTTCAAGATTGTAAATATAGATACTCTCAACGTTTGGCACAAGCCATCATTCAAAGATCAGAAACCTGCATGTTTAGATCATATAGATTGCAACAGCAAGGTTCAGTGCAGTAAAACAAATTGTTTTGAAATAATTACCTGGCTTAAGAAGTTCATCCCATAATGTCCTGCATCGATCTACATTTAAGTAAGCTGAGACAACTAAAACAAGATGTTTACGAATATGAGAAACGTGTCCAGATGTATAAGGGTTTTGCCAACCTTTCTTTGAAATCATGGGAAGACAATGTATTTAATAATAAACTTAGATTTAAGAAATTTGTAACCAAAGTAATTAATAAAAATAGTTAATTCAAATTTATTTTATTAGTATATGTAAGCCCTCATAACCTCTAGTATTAATTATGAATTCATCCAGTCAAGATATACGCGAAACCTGTAGAAAAATCGATAGTTTTGTTAATAAATTATCTTGTTGCGAAGCTAAGGTTAGATGGATTTCTCAGCGGGAATATTTAACAGCTTATATCGATCGCAAGCAAATAACAACAAATTTGGGGGGAAGACATTACGTAACATGCGTATGGTCGCAACCTGGGGTTAAAGAAGGTCCTGATACGTGTGAATGCGTCCAAGTTAGCATGGTGTTACGACGTGTCAACGATGAATTGCCTAACGAATGTTGCAATGCGCGATGTAGTGTTCATTGTAATAAACATATCGATAGGCTGTTAGATTGGCTATCGGAACTAGTTACCATCCTATCTTGCTGTTTAAAGAAATAATATATGCAATGTACGATTGAAACAAGGTGCATTTAACAGTATGAAGAGCATTAAGCAACATAGTTTGCCTATTATAAACTTGGACTTTTTCGATGCCGACAATAAACGTAAAAATAGACATGGTGAATTACTGCCAAATTCATTCCGAGCGATATTTATAGGTCCCAGTGGTTGCGGTAAGACGAATGCTCTCCTAAGCTTATTGTTTAGTATTAACGGGGCTAGATTTGAAAATATATACATTTATTCAAAGTCTCTATACCAACCAAAATATCAATTATTGGAGCAGGTGTTGAAAAACGTGAAAGGTGTAGGATATTTCCCTTTTAAGTGCAATGATGAAATTTTAGATCCGAATGAAGCAAAAAATAACTCCATATTTATTTTCGATGATATTACATGTGAAAACCAAAATAAAATAAGAGAATACTATTCAATGTGTAGACATAAAGACATAGACGCAGCGTACCTGTGTCAGACTTATTCAAAGGTACCAAAACAACTTATAAGGGATAACTGTAACATCATAGTGCTATTCAGACAAGATGAAATAAACCTGAAACATTCTTATGAAGAACATTGTTCCCCAGATATGCCATACAATCAATTTAAAAACCTATGCTCTGAATGCTGGCGTGAACCTTATGGGTGCTTTGTAATCGTAAAGGATTTTGATGTGAAAAACGGTCGCTATCGTAAAGGATTTGATGAATATATAAGTATATAACAATATAATGCCATTCATTTGACATGATGACCTCATTAGATTCGCATATTACTAAAAAAATCAACGAACTATCGCGTAATATTCGGAAAAAAAATATCGCGCTCTCAAACTGAATCGAAGTGAAGAAAATGTAGAACTAAACAGAATATTTAAACCTATTACCGAACCTTTAAAAAAAAACACATTGCTAGACAAAAGCCGAAAAAGGGCGTTGATGACGATAATGACGATGATAATGACGATAAGAAAACAACGTTGCCAACGTTGTCAACGTTGCCAACGAAGAAGGAAGAAGTTATTCTAAAGAAAAGAGGATAGTCCAAAGTACGTAGCTGCTGCACAACCAAATTGGCGAAGTCGTTCCGAAGTATCGTTTTACCGACCAAATCAATCGGTGAGTTTGATACTACTACCGCAGATGACGATGATGATTCCATATTTACAACTGAAACGTCTGCCGCGGAACAAGTTAGTCCTGCAGTCTATGAGGAATACTTGAACGACTATCCTAGATTGGCACGCTCCTACATCGATAGATATAATTGCTAGAGAAAAGCCGAAAAAGGGCGTTGATGACGATAATGACGATGATAATGACGATAAGAAAACAACGTTGCCAACGTTGTCAACGTTGCCAACGAAGAAGGAAGAAGTTATTCTAAAGAAAAAAGAGGATAGTCCAAAGTACGCAGCTGCTGCACAATCAAATTGGCGAAGTCGTTCCGAAGTATCGTTTTTACCGACCGAATCAATCGGTGAGTTTGATACTACTACCGCAGATGACGATGATGATTCCATATTTACAACTGAAACGTCTGCCGCGGAACAAGTTAGTCCTGCAGTCTATGAGGAATAAGATAGAGCAAAAACTCGATGAGCGGTTTTCTTATACAAATCATAAGATTACCAAGCTAATTAAGAGTAATGGTGAGCAACTTGATAACATTAATCAAAAAACTGAAAAACTAAAGAAGGATATTGACGCATATAAAGAAGTACATAATGACACTATAGAACTTCATATAACGAATTTAATGTCACGTATAGAAAAGCTGGAAAGAATAACTGATCCACGCATATTCAAGTCACTTGCTGCGTATGAAACATCGCAAATATTGCAACGCCAACGAACAAGACGTAAATAATGCGTAAATAACAAAAACAGACATCAAAGGAAAAACTTCAGCTTGTACACGAACTGCATAAGCCAATTAAAAGAAATTTTAGGCGACGTAGGACCATCATTAAATGATCAGTTGTTTGAGGATTATCATATGCTATTCAACTCGAGTTTCAATCTATATCTAGCATGTTCACCAAGGGCAGATTATTATTCCGATTTATATGAACAAGAGCATGATATATCTGATATGTTTATGGTCAAATTAGAGGAATGTGAAACAGTTTCAAGAAATTTAACAGATTCTGTAAACTATACAAGATTAGCTATGGCTAAATGGGAAAACATCGAACTGGAATCGGACTTGTTGAATACACGGAAACATTTGGATGCTTGTAATGAAAATCGAAATTTTGGTCTTTCCATAATATCTTATCTCAAAACTGAGAGTGATGGTTTTTATTTGAAATGTACGTACGACGACTCCTTTTCTCATTTCAAAAGTTATCGCTGCACCAATTGTGTTGAATGGTTCGTTAATGAAATGATCCAGTTATCTAGTTCGATTTATAGGCGCTTAAAAAAAAATATAACACCTATGGGTATTGATTCTGTAGAAGATGCTACACATTACCACATATGCGAGCTTCGATTTAAATCGAAGGATGTTATCGTACATGATCATGATCATTTTTCAGGGTGCTTCAGGGGTTTCGCATTTAAGTAAGACTTTTACTATGGCTTCCAGAAATGCAGTACTTACAACTACAGATTGGTTAGATCACTTCGATGTAATGACATATTTAGTTAAGGACTTTAATATTAGGATATGTAAGAAATGTTATAATAATTTCCTAGCTGTGGGAACTGGGACCCCATTTGGGTGCATGGGGTGGGGTGCAGGGAGCCCTATCGGTGTCCTACATGTAGGAATTGGTACCCCATTTGGTAGTGTTTGTTGTTACATGCGCAAGTGTATGGGACTCAGGGGGCCCGCGGAGCCACCAGTCACATGCACCAGCGTAAACAACAAACACAACCAAATGGGGTACCAATTCCTACATGTAGGACACCGATAGGGCTCCTTGAGCCCCTCTCCCATGCACCCAAATAGGGTACCAGTTCCTACAGGTAGGACTCCATGTTGTTCTTGTCATATACGCTGGTGCATGTGACTGGTGGCTCCGTGGGCCCCCTGAGCCCCATACACCTGCGCATGTAATAACAAACACAACCAAATGGGGTACCAAAAGCCTCGCGCTGCTAAATGCGAGCTCAATGCCAGGAGCGCGACACCTCGGCTGGTAGATCCTCACGCTATTCATCTAGTTAGGAATTGGCAAGCGCGAGGTTGACGGTTTCGTAGTTCTGCAAGTGACCAGCGACGATTGGTGAGAGGACGCCACCGTCGACGCACGGTGTGCTCTCTCGCTCCCACTCACATTTTAGCTGGATCTATCAATAATCAATTCCGTCTGTGTTGCAGAGCAGAAACCGGTGGCAAGTCTAAAGGACCTTCCAATTAACCAAACTAAATTGCTACTTAGTGTGTCAACATCATGGAATCTCTAATAATACAACTACGTAATCTTTGTGTTTGTGATGTAATATCAGCCCAATGGAATATATGTATGTAGTCTGTGTTAAGAAAGAAAAGTCGAAAATTACCCAGAATGGCTTCATGAACTCACAGAGAAAATTGGAAAAGTGGTGCAAGATTGTGACAGTTATCTAGAAACTAAAGACGATTTATTTCTAATATCAGTGTTGGATTTATTAAAAGAATTATCCAAGTTAAGTTATCTTGAATATGAAACTGCTATTGACGAATACTTAAATAAAAAGAAAATATGTCAGACGACACCTCAGAATTTCAAGGAAGCGGCAGAAACTTGAAATATAAATTTAGATAAGTTTGTAAAAACATTATTTTATTTTTAAACTAAATATATGTATTTTTTGAAAATTTGTGTATGCGTCTTTTACTTTTCTTCACTTAGATTATTTGAATGTGACGTAAAATTAATATTTCAGTATTTAGGTCAGGTTTACACATGCTGCAAATCTAACCTATATACTGAAATTTTTTATTTTACGTTCACCATTATGACTGCAATTAACCAACTAATCACAAAAATGGGGCTCCAGGTCCTACAGGTAGGGCTCCATGTTGTTCTTGTCATATACGCTGGTGCATGTGACTGGTGGCTCCGTGGGCCCCCTGAGCCCCATACACCTGCGCATGTAACAACAAACACAACCAATTGGGGTACCAATTCCTACATGTAGGACACCGATAGGGCTCCCTGAGCCCCTCTCCCATGCACCCAAATGGGGTACCAGTTCCTACAGGTAGGGCTCCGATTTTTGATGTTGTTCTTGTCATATGCGCTGGTGCATGTGACTGGTGGCTCCGTGGGCCCCCTGAGCCCCATACACCTGCGCATGTAACAACAAACACAATCAAATGGGGTACCAATTCCCACATGTAAGACACCGATAGGGCTCCCTGAGCCCCTCTCCCATGCACCCAAATGGGGTACCAGTTCCTACAGGTAGGGCTCCATGTTGTTCTTGTCATATGCGCTGGTGCATGTGACTGGTGGCTCCGTGGGCCCCCTGAGCCCCATACACCTGCGCATGTAACAACAAACACAACCAATTGGGGTACCAATTCCTACATGTAAGACACCGATAGGGCTCCCTGAGCCCCTCTCCCATGCACCCAAATGGGGCCCCCCAGTTCCTACAGGTAGGGCTCCATGTTGTTCTTGTCATATACGCTGGTGCATGTGACTGATGGCTCCGTGGGCCCCCTGAGCCCCATACACCTGCACATGTAACAACAAACACAACCAATTGGGGTACCAATTCCCACATGTAGGACACCGATAGGGCTCCCTGCACCCCCATCCCATGCACCCAAATGGGGTACCAGTTCCCACAGCAGGATACTGTAAGCGGGGCCCCCCGGCCGGCCTCCTGGAACCCCCTCCTGCAGCCCTCCCTGGAACCATTACACATGGCAACATCGCACAGCCCCTTGACAGATGCGCGCGCGCGCGCAAACTTCACATCTGTCAACGGTCACACAGTGTTGCCACACCTAACACACACACACAATGTTGCCACTTCATACAACGCTCTCATTGGTCCAAATTTTCTATGACGTAGAGCCACGCCCAAATGCTGGGCTGTGATTGGCCATTAATGTGGTAGCCGTATTAATACACTACTGCCTTTTTTAACGTATCTTGTCCATAAACAGCACAAATTTGTTCATAGGCTTCTATCTTTATTGAAATAAAATTGTAAATTAAGCGAACTTTTGCAGAAATTTCACTCTTCTTCAAGCCGCTCTAATTGAAATCTGAATAAACAAATTCAACGCTAAATAAGGCTCGATGATACCGATATTACCTGAGATATGTGATGCTAAAGCTATGTAACGAGAAGGCTCAATACTTTTCCAACAACCTAAAATATTTTAAGGGACGATAGATAATCGCTTTATATATATATATATATATATATATATATATATATATATATATATATATATATATATATACATATATATATCTTTATATATATATATATATATATATATATATATATATATATATATATATATATATATATATATATATATATATATATATATATATGTATATATATATATATATATATATATATATATATATATATATATATATATATATATATATGTATATATATGTATATATATTATAGTGCCATTCATAAAGTTTGCACCATATTTGAAAAATTTTTATTATAAGAGTTTTTGAAAATTTAACTTCCAAATATGTTCGTGCATGTTTTATGTTTAGGTTTACACACAAATTAGGTCATGACACCACATGATGTCTGCCTGTCAAATTTGACATTTAAATTTTAAAATGTGAAAAAATCGTATTTTTATTGAAAATATCGAAAAAAGTTATAAAGAAAAAATGATTGTATTGAAGTTTTACATTTATGTACCAATGTTCGAAAAGATTTGATGAAATTGACTTTTTTCAGTTATTTTCCCCTAAAATGACTGTTTTTCCACATAAATTATCTTATGTATCTATTACTAGTTGACGTTTCACTAAATGTTAAGAAAAAAAAATATTTAGGTCTTAAAATTAAGGTGAAAAACGAGTTCTGTCAAAAAGTCGTAGTTTAACAATATAATCTTGGTGCAAAGCTGCATAATTTTTATGACAGCTCAACTTTTAAGGGCTAATATAATAAAACATTAATGTGATGTAATAAATTTGAGCAAATTTGTAGTTTTTTAAGTTTCTCAATTCCTTTTTCAATGCACAAAATAGTTCTTTTATAAATTATATGGCGAACATTCGCGACAAGCTCTTCCTTAATTTCATATACAGGTTTTGGGGATAGTTTATTCTCAATGTTTTTAACATATTTTCAAAAGGTCAAAAACAAGATTTTTAAAAATTGTTACAACGTTTTGTAACGCAATATTGGTGGAAAGAATATACATTCGTGTTTTGCTATTAATTCAAACAAAATTATAATATGATAGGCTTTCATGTATTTTTGTCGCAGTTGCCATGGATTTCGTGTTTTGTTCCTTTGTCACATAAAACATCAAATCGACATTAATTTGTTCACTATTATTAATACAATAATAACAGTTTTCTAAATTTTCTCCTTTAATAAAATTGCCTAATGACTAAGCAAGATAAAATAGAAATAGTTTTGATCGTGGGTGATAACTACAAAACTCAAAGAGAAGCTGCCGTCATTTTTTACCAACAACATCCGGAAAAAGTTATAACGCATACAACAGTAGGAAGAATTCCTACCAACTTTAAAAATACTGGATGTGTGGAGAATAATTTTAAACGTCAACATGAACATTGGGTTACTAATGAGGATGCTGAGTTTGTAGTTATGCAGAGTGTGATTGAGACGCCTAGCATTTCAACTGCCAAAATATCACACAATGTAGGTTTATCTTTTAATTCAGTTCAAAGAGTGCTTAAGAAAAACAGGGTTAAACCTTATAAACCAAAATCCATACTCTCAAAGAACAATATTATGATAGCCGCATGTATTTTTCTTTCTGGCTGCAAAGTAAAACTGAAGAAGACCCGTCATTTACAAAGTATATTTTGTTCAAAATTTTAGATGATGAACGGATAGCAATTCAAATTTTACAATAGATACAAGAGATCAATATTCCTTTAAAAGTAACGTTTGGTCTGGTATTTTTAATAACAGAATTATTAGCCCGTTTTTTTTACAGAAAAATCTTACACCCGCGAGGCACTTACAGTTTCTAAACAACGAACTTTCCAATGAACTGGAAGATTTTAGTTTAAAGGAAAGAATGAAAATGTACTTCCAACAAGATGGAGTACCTAGTCACAGCACCTTGGAAATTAGAAATTAGCTGGATGAAAACTTTTATGGGAAGTGGATTGGTAGGTTTTCCTATGAAGTACCTAGGTCGCCGCGGTCACCCGATCTTGCGCCCTGTGACTTTTTTTTGTGGGGGTATTTAAAAAATTTAGTTTATGCTCAGAGACCTCTTGAAAATAACGCACACTTAGAAGAAACTATCCGCCAGTCTGTAAATGAAATCAAGCCGGAGTTCTATGTGAATTCGTCATGAAATTCATAACAGAACTATTATGTGCATTGAAAAGGAAAGAAGAAGCGTAGAAACTTAAGAACGTTTTTTTTTATATATTTAGTAAATAACATTAATTTTTTATAATAGTAATCCTTAAAAATTGACCTGTCATAAATATTAAGTAGCTTTCCACCGATATTGCATTGTTAAATTACAACTTTTTGAAAAAAATAAATTTTCAGCCCAATTTTATGGCCTAATCAATTTTTTTTCGTAACATTTAGTAAACATTAACCACTAAAAAGGTATATAATATAATTTATAAGAAAAAACTTTCAATTATCATTTTCGGGGGACATACTTGAAAAAAGTGAATTTTATCAAATTTTTTTGAAAATTGGCATATAGACGTAAAACTAAAATACAATATTTTTTTCTTTATAACTTTTTTCGATATTTTTTTAAAAAATACGTTTCTCTCAGTTTTGAATTTTAAATGTCAGATTTGACAGGCAAGGCTTGTAACATCATGACCTTATTTGGGTGTAATCCTTAACATAAAACATGCACACATCTCGAAGTTACTCCAATCTGCTTCGAGCAAGTGTGAACCAAAGGGTTTTAAATGTATCAATATTAACAAAGTTCTGACAATTTCTGATAATTAGGCCCAACATTTTCATAGCATCAGAAACAATATTTTTTACATGTACATCAAAATATAATTTAGAGTCAATACTAACTCCAAGGTCTTTAACACAATTTACCCTATCAAGATTTACTTTATTTATTTGATATTGAAAGTGTACTGGCGTTTTTTTCCGGGCTATTGACATAACTGAACACTTACTAACATTTAAAATCAGCCTATTCAATGTGCACCATTTTTGTACTGCATCAATACTGTTTTGCAACCTTATGCAGTCCTCAACTGAATTTACTGGTACATATAGTTTAAGGTCATCAGCAAACAGTTGATGATCAACTTCAATAATCTCACTTATGTCGTTGATAAACACAAGAAACAGTTGAAGGCTCAGATTGGATCCCTGAGGAACTCCAGAAGAAGCAGAGAAGTATCCTGCTCGAAAGCTATTACACTCGACATACTGAGTTCGGCCATTTAGATATGATTTCAAAAACGGTAAAAAGCTATTTGTCAGCCCAAATCTTTCCAATTTCTATAATATCAAGTTGAGATCAATTTTATGAAAGGCCTTTTAAAAATCAGTAAACACCACATCAACCAGGCCCCTCTTATCTAAAGCCTTGCAAGCGTAATTCATAAAACATGACAAGCTGGTGGTGGTTGACCGACCTCTCAAAAAGCCATGCTGAAAGGACGATAATTTTTATTCAATTTTGTTGAACAGGTATCGATATATCAACATTTCAAAAACTTTTGAAAATCCACAGATTAAAGTAATTGGCCTGTAGTTTGCGATTTCACTTCTGTTTCCTTTATTAAACACCGGACACACCTTCCCCACTTAGTTATGTTTGGGTCTTAAGTGACAAATTAAAAATCTTGCATAGTGGCTTGGCCAGTACGTCGATTGTATCCCTATATATATAATGTATATATGTACTAGCCGTGCCCGCGGCTCCGCTCGCGTGGACTTGATTTACCTTTATCGTCACTGCTTATTCGTTATGTTTATATTATTATCGAGGCGAGAGGCCTTAGAGGCCCATGGCTTGGTTGCATACTCGTCTCCACTTCTTTTTGTCTCCTGTAGCTTTTCCCAGTGTGGGATTCCCATCAACTCCAGATCTTGCTTTACTACCTAAATCCATGTAGATAGAGGTCTACCCTTGCCTCTTCTTCCAACCACTCCTCTTATTAGGGCTTGCTTTGCTTGTCTTTCTTCTTTCACCCTTGCCACGTGTCCCAACCATCTTAATCGCTGGCTTCTTATGATTTGGCTTATAAGGGGTAACGTATATAGGCATTTTAATTCGTAGTTTGTTCTTTTTCTCCACAGTCCCTCTTTTTTAATTCCTTCATAGATTCTTCTCAAAGCTTTCCTTTCCCACACCTCCAACGTCTCCTTTTCTCTTGCATTCAGTTTCCACGTTTCGCATCCATATGTTACCGTGGGTCTGACAACTGTCGCATATATGTTTTCTTTTGTTTTTCTTGATACATTCTTTGATTTCAATATTGGATTCATTGCCCCCAAACATCTCTGTCCTTTCGCTATTCTTTCTTGTATCTCCGTCCTTTCTTGTCCACTCTCTGTTAGTGTTACTCCCAGATAATTAAATTTGTCTACTTTTTCAAACATATATCTTTTCCCTAAGTTGTTTATTATATCTAAACTTTTGTTGTTTTTATTATCCTTCTTCTTTGTAATTTCCATGTATTTTGTTTTTTCCTCATTTATCTTTAGTCCTCTCATCCTTCCCCTTTCTTCTATCCTACTTATGGCTTTTTTGAGGTTCTCTTTTGCTCTTGCTGTTTTTATTTCTGACTCCCGGATAATCTTCTCTAGTACCAAATTAAATAGACATGTCGGTCGACACGGGATCTTAATCCTCTCTTCACCTTAAACTTGTCTGATACTTTGCCCTCAACCAACACACTATTTTCTGTGTCATTCAGGGTCATTTTCATCATGCGAATCAATTTACTTGGAATTTTTAGTTCTTCTATTATCTTTTAGAGTCTTTCTCTATTTACAGAGTCATATGCTTCTCTGAAATCCACAAAGACCAAGTGTAGTGCCAAATTTTGTTCTAAGGTATTACCTTGGTTTTGCTTAATCGAAAATATCTAGTCTGTAACCCAACTATTTTTCCTCAATCCACACTGGTACTCCCCCAAAATAGACTCGGCTTTGTCTTCTAGTCTGTTTTTGATAATCACCACTACTATCTTGTACACGACATCCAGTAAGGCTATTGGTATATAATTAGCACATATAATTTTTTCTCCTTTTTTGTATATTGGACAAATGAGCGACTCTCTCCAGCTCACTGGCATCTTTTCTGTTTTCCATATTTCTTGCACCCACCCGCATATTTCATTTTCCAGATCTACTTCTCCAGCTTTTATCATTTCTACTGTTATACAATTTCCACCCGGGGCCTTATTTTTTTTTGGGTTCTGAGTATTTCTCTTATTTTTTCCCTCCTGCCCTTCAGCTAATTTTGCTTCCTATTTCTCATTCAACTCCTCATTTTTATCTCCATTTAATGTTTCTTTAAAGTATTCCGCCCATCTATTCAGCCTTTCTGCTAAATTTCCATCTTTTTTCCTACATATTAGCATTGCGTCTCTGTTTATTCCCTTTGTATTTTATAAAAAAAAAAACATGTAAATCGGATAAGTGGTTCTTGTGTGCTAAGCGCATTAATGGCCAGACAGAGAAAAGTTACGTTTTATATATATTATAGATTTTTTTTGATATATATTAAATTAAGAATTAAAAAAAACACGCAAATCGGATGAGTGGTTCTCGAATGATAAGCACACTAACGGACAGACAGACAGAGAGACGTTGCGTTTTATATATATTATATAGATCATTATTATTATTACATAACCTGGCCAGAGAACATATGTATGAATTAAAAAAACACGTAAATCGGATAAGTGGTTCTCGAGTGATAAGCGCACTAACGGACAGACAGAGAGACAAATAGACAGAGATACGATGCATTTTATATATATTATAGATGTAATAAAATATATATCTATAACCTGGTCAGAGAACATATGTATGAATTTAAAAAATCACGTAAATCGGATAAGTGGTTCTCGAGCAATAAGCGCACTAACGGACAGACAGACAGACAGAGAGAAGTTGCATTTTATATAGACTGTATTCTTTGTTACATGATATTGTTCCATGTTTAACGGTTTAGGCAGGCTATAACCTGGCTAGAGAACATATAACTTATAGGTATAGATTATTATTATTATATATATAACCTGGCCAAAGAATATATGTATGAATTTAAAAAAGGACACGTAAATCGGATAAGTGGTTCTCGCGTGATAAACGTACTAATGGACAGGCAGACAGACAGAGAGACATTGTCTTTTATATATATTATAGATTATAGATATTCTCTGCTACATAATATTGTTCCATATTTAATGGTTTAGGCTGTGTATTTCAAGGAAACGCGCTAGCGGCAAACTTTTTTCCGACTTCACTCACTATTATCGTCACTGCTCATTCCTTATGCCACCTATCGTAACAAAATATAGCCTATAACCTGGCCAGAGAACATATGTATGTTTTTAAAAAAAAAGTACGTAAATCGGATAAGTGGTTTTTCAGTGATAAGCGCACTAACGGAAAGACAGACAGACAGGCAGACAGACAGAGAGACGTTGTATTTTATATATATTATAGATATATATATATATATATATATATATATATATATATATATATATATATATATATATCTGGGTGTATGTATATGTGTGCATACATTTTATAAATCAAGAACCGTTGGTTCAATTCTTATACATCTTTTTCACATGACATGTTGTTCTGCAATATTTAAGCCCATGTATAATTAAAATTATTTCGGTCTTTTCGGGAAAAAACAATTTAAATGGAGGTTTTGACACCTTTTTTGTATCTTTTATTATTTAAATGAAGCAAATAAATCGTGCTGTCTACACAAGCAGAGCTGCGGGCAAATGCTAGTCCCTTATAATCTTCCATCAATAATGACAGTTTTATAAACAGAATACAGCACAATAGTACTAAAGTAAAATGAATCCAAAACCTTCCAAGAAGGTATTATAATGTCAATATATTTTATCCCTGATACGGAACAATAAGGCCACTTTTTACTGTTGACATGGGTATCTCAATATCCGCATTAGCCGACACAATGATCCTCTTTATTCCCAAATGCGTTTAGACTAAACAAATTGATTATATTGGGAAATCTGAAATAGGGTAAAGTTTTCTTTTGTAGTACGAAGACATAACAAATTAAGACACTACAAAATACATGCAATTTTCGAGCCTAATGTGTCCACGAGGAAATAAAATTATACAGAGAATCTCATGGGATTTTTCTTTTGTTAAGAATTTTCCTTAGAAGGGTAAAGAGCTCGATATAAGACTTTGCCAGATGTGTTGGCTCGTAGGACAGTACTCCAAGATGTCAATACAGAGTAAACTCTTGATCTACAACCAGATTTCTAAACTGACTTGGACATATGGTGTCCAAATATGGGGATTGTATAAGCCATAGCATTATTCAGATGTGGCAAAATAAGGCGCTAACGATCTTATTTTGCCACCTAAACTGACCTGGATATATGGTATTCAAATATGGAGCTATAGCAATGTCAAGATTATTCAGACGTGGCAAAATAAGGTGCCAACGACTGAGGATGATACTCCTTGGTACGGAATTCCAACCTTTACAAAGATTTAAGGATCCCCTTCATTAAAGAAGTGCTCCTCAGAGTGGTTCATGCTTGGTATGCGCATATTCTTGTAACTCCTCCCATCAACCTCTTTAAAGAATCTTTTATATTTAGAACCGCATCTCTCTAGAATGAACTGCCTAGAACTACATTTTCCACTAAGTAAACCTGTAGCGCTTTAAAACGAACATTAATTGCTACTTCTGCTAACGCGCCGCTCTTACAATGCTTTAAGAACTTCCCCTTAGCGGTTGTACTGTGCCTAGAAATAAGAACATGTGCTCGTTGCATAATATTACGAATTTAAAAAACACATATTGTTCCGGTTACATATTAGTCATTACTGTTAAGGTACTTATATGATCACTGAATGTTATTGAATAGTAATACGATGGTGAATGATACGTGAAGGTAAACTGTATTAAATTGTTTAGTAAACGGAGAATATGCTCTTCCCTCCGAATTACATCAATGCCTAATTATTCAGTAAAATAACTAATTTATACACCTTCAATTGAGATTAATATTTTATAACCCTACAGGATGTAGTTATTTATTTTTAACTCTTTGTGGTAACGCGGTTCCGTAACCGGAGTTCGAACATAAAAACATTTTTTAAATGAAAATTTAGATTCTAAATTAAAAGCAAAGACGCAATTTTCGTTATTTTATGTTCATATAATTTAGTACGGCCTCTGTTCCGGGAAATAACTTTCTTAGTTTCTTTTTAAATAAAGTTTGTTCGTTTAATGTTAGCTACCTACTTGGAGATTTTACAAGATCAATGATCTAAATCGTAATAATATCGTAAAGATATTATAGACATCGCAGACTAAGACCCTCTAGTAAAAGCTCTTGCACTAAAAGTGCAGGCGTCCAAAATTATTGACTATCCGGGTGTGCCATCTATGAATTACCGAATTAGGGTATGCGTATTTCGCTGCATATCAGAGCTCCTCAGCCAGCCTAGGTAAACAGACAATACGCAAACACATAATGACAGCAGGAGAGATTTTAGAAACAGACACACGAAAATGCAAGTAGCCCACAAACCTCAACGCCATCCGGTATGAAATCGTTACAACTTTCAGTTCAAAAGCAAAACACATCCGGAATGACATGAGTAGCAGAAACTGTAAAAATAGAGAACTTATACTACTATTGGTTGTCTAAGAATACAGATCAGTATAAATAGGAAAACTTGCAAAAACAAAGTACTTACTGGGACATCTTGGTCCGCTTTCCTTGTGTTTATATTTTCACTAAATAAAGGGTGTTTTTTATAGAGGTATAAAACTTTAAGTTGGCAACACTTTTTTAACTGGCGGCCATTTTGTCAGCTGTCAAGTGATTTATGTTTAGTTTGGTTTGGCATTTTAACATGAATAGACTGACGCCTGAACAACGCTTCCAAATTGTGCATATTTATTTTGAAAATCATGGTTCTGTTCGAAATACGTATCGCGCACTACGTCCATTTTACGGTCAAAATAATCGTCCATCAGAGCAATTAATTCGATTAACTATGGAACGTTTTCGCACCACGTTTACTCTAAATGATAATACGCACCCACAGAGACGTCGTACAGTGCGTACAGAAGAAGTCATTACTGCTGTAGAGCGTAGCGCAGAGGAAGACCCGAATCAGTCTATCCGCCATCGTGCACAGGAATTGGATATGTGTCCATCCACTTTATGGAAGATTTTGTGGAAAGATCTTGGTTTGCGTGCTTACAAAATTTAACTCGTGCAACAATTGAAGCCACACGATCACCTAGCAAGGCGTAGATTCGGTGAATGGGCCCAAAACAAGATTGCCGTTGATCCCGATTTTCATAAGCGAATTTTGTTTAGCGATGAAGCTCACTTTTGTTTGAATGGATACGTCAATAAACAAAACCGCCGTATTTGGAGTGATGATAATCTTCAAGTGTATGTTGAGACACCGTTACATCCAGAAAAACTGACTGTTTGGTGTGCTTTATGGGCTGGTGGAATCATTGGTCCGTACTTCTTTAAAAACGATGCTGGTCAGAACGTTACAGTCAATGGTGACCGCTATAGAGCCATGATTACTGACTTTTTCGTTCATCAATTGAACAACCATGATGTGCAGGAGCTGTGGTTTCAACAAGACGGCGCAACATGTCACACAGCTCGTGCCACAATTGATTTATTGAAGGAAACGTTTGGTAACCGCATAGTTTCACGTTTCGGACCCGTGAATTGGCCTCCAAGATCGTGCGATTTAACGCCGCTAGACTATTTTCTGTGGGGATATGTGAAGTCGCTAGTCTACGCCGATAAGCCCGAAACGATTGACCACTTGGAGGACAACATTCGCCGCGTTATTGCCGATATACGGCCACAAATGATGGAAAAAGTCATCGAAAATTGGACCTCCAGATTAGACTACGTCCGAGCCAGCCGTGGCGGTCATATGCCAGAAGTCATGTTTAAATTATAATGCCAGAAGATTATCTTTCGAATAAAGTAAACTTCATGTCAATTTAAAAAATTCATCTTTGTTTTATTCCATTTCAAAGTTCTATACCTCTATAACAAACACCCTTTATAAATATTTTCTTTGTTTGGAAGTAATGTTACGAATCCTAAATATTTATGTTGTTCGTGGTTAGGTGTCAATAGGATCATGTTGAAATTTTATTTGTTTAAGTGATTTTTGGAGAAAATTGAAATTAAGTAAAGTGAAAAAAACACTGAGATAGTGTAAAAAATAATTCCCAGGATTTTTCTGGGTCAATTTATAACCATCGATTAATCATCTAATTACATAAAATTTATGCAACTTTCCAAGTATTCACGTAAATTTGTAATAAAGTATGTACGCAAGATAACATATACATGTGGAATACACTACACACAAATACGTAACAAAAACCCTATATATAAAATTCCATTATGCGCAGGGATGTTTTAGATTTAAAATATATAAATATTTACATTTACATAACCTGACAAAGGAATGGGCAAATTAAAATGAACCATTAATAACGGTAAAGTTATTTATTAACATAAAATTGTACACACGTATAAATCTATATAAAACTTACCCATTTTAATAACACATGGCGCTTAATTAAATCTTCCCTCATATTTTTAGACTGTACTTTCTAAAATAAACGTAAAAACTTGGAAAATAACTTCTTTGAAGCACATGTCCATCTTTTGTATCTCAGACAACAGATTTAAATCAAATAATAATCCGTATCCACTAAAACGGTTACCTTCTTAAGCTGTAAATTTGGGTGTGTGTATGTGTGTGTAAATATTTATACTCTTTATACTCCCAACAACACCAATAAGACTAAAGTCGTTGCCTGTCTTAAAAATTTAGTCTCTTTTACATCGTAGTTTCGAATTCGTATTTCTACGAAATTTTCGCAAAATCTGGCAACATCAATTTGAAGCAGGCCTCATTATTTTTAAAGTAGTTGCCGGCCATTTAAATCTGATTATCTCTAACCCAATTTTGCTTGACGCAGAAGGATTCTTATATAGGTATTACGACGATTTGTGTTTGGTACAACAAGGATTATATTTATTTAACAATATTGCCGCGCTATTTTGATTTTTTTAACCTATTTATATGCAGTTTTTCTTAGTCCTACGATTAGAAGGTGGCATTTACGATAATTATTTTGGAGAAAATTAAAAGTTGAAACATGAAGTTGTTACTTTCTCCACTAAAAAATTCTATAACCACTGTTCATTTTACCGCTAGCATGCCCTGAGGCTATAAAAATTATATTTTCTTTTTGAGTTAAGCAAAAGAAAAATCAAAATTTGGCTCACTCGATTAAAACTCTAAATCACAATTTTATGTTGACTTGAAGACATTTATGGAAATTTTTAAACTTTTCTTTATGCTAATTTGTCATTCATAGTTTTTAGCGAAAAAATGTGAATAATGGTTCAAATCTTAGTCCACTATAAGACCCGCAAATTGATTAGAGCGAAACTTTAAGTTTTTTATGATTAGAAAATATTCTACAAAAGTATAATTTTTACAGTCTCAGAGCCTGTAAACGATAAAGTCGCCTTAATGTGGATTTTTTAACTAGAATATTTACTTAAAACTAATTATTATGTAAATAATGGTTTACACTTATTTATGCAATTTTCTTCTGGTCTTTCGTTGGGCAATGATTTTTTTATGGCTTTTCAAAGATAAAGTTAAAACGGAAAGCACGTCTTCTGAACGCATCATCGGCAACTTGGCCAAATTGTCTTTAACATAAAAAAGTTTATAAGTGATGATTTTTTTCTTATTTTTGTTTTAGTATTACCTGTATACTAAAAATTATATATCTAAGTAATTAATTTACGTGTGGCTGGGTTGCTATTTGCTTACTTTATTTTTAAATTTCGTATTGACGGAAATATTTTCTTAATTTTTTGAATTGCTTAATTTTAAGCTATAATCTGCAAATAACCTTCTACACTACAAGATTCTAAGCGTTATAAAAGGAAAAGCAGAAGCAAAACCCTTATCAGGGTCGAAACAAAGGTAAAATTAGAATTTTTTTCTTTCTCTCTTACACTCCTACCTAGCAAACACATGTTAGAGAAGGATTTCTCTCATGTGTAAAAATGGTCAATTTTTCAATGATAAAATTTCTCAACCATGCTCTTAAACAACAGACACCTATGGAGCATCACTTGAATCAAATATTGAACATCATTTTGAAGCTTTATCTGTCATTTGAACACACCCTAAATTTCAAGTCGATCTGTCAAGTCATTTATTGTTTATCAGCTGGTTAAAGTAGACGTGTATGAGTGTTTTTTTTTTAATAGAAAAAATCTAATATCGTGCAGTAATAAAACTCTTTGTTTTGGAAGGTTTATCGGCAACTGAAATCCATGCACACTCCTGTGTGCTTCTTCATTTTCAACTGTTCATAGATGGACTTTAGATTTTAAACGTGGTCGTAATAGCATTAGTCCACGTTCAGGACGTCCAAAAACTGCAACAACGGAAGAAACCGTTGTGCAAGTACAAGATATGGTAATGGAAGACCGTCGATTAACCGTGGATGATTTAGGTGAGGCTATAGGCATTTCACATGGATCAGTACATGAGATCTTAACAAAACTTTTGGATATGAGAAAGCTATTTACAAGATGGGTGCCGCTTTTGCTAACATCGGAACAAAAACGCACTCGAGATTGGCTCGTTTCACAAAGAATAAAACTGACTTTGTGCATCGATTTGTAACTATGGATGAGACTTGGGTTTACCAGTATTATTCTGAAGTTCGACAACAAACCTCACAGTGGACTAAGCCCAGTTGTTTAGCTCCAAAGCAGCCAAAGTGGTCAAAGTCGACCAAAAAAACTAGGGCATCAATTTTCTGCAATACAAAGGGAATTTTATTAATTGATTATATTTAAACCGATAAGACAATCACAGGAGAGTATTATTTTAACCTGCTTAGGTGTTTTGACAATGCAATGACAAAACTGGTCGGATTAAAATACGAATTGTTGGAACCTCCACCCTCTTCGCCAGATCAGGCTCCGTCTAACTTCCATCTGTTCCCAAACCTTAAGCAATTTCTACGTGGGAAGCGGTTTTCAACAAATGATGAGGTGATAGCATCCGTAGATAGATATTTTGAAAGTCTTCCGGAAAACCACTTCAAGGATGGGGTAAATGAATTGGAAAATCGCTGGAAAAAATGTATTGAGCTTAAGGGAGATTATACTGAAGAAGAAATGTATTTCTACTCATTAATTCATCTATTTTCCTTTTCGCTTTCAAAACTTATTGACTGACCAGTCTATTATGAAAAGTTTACCGATCATCATACCATAAATTGAATCTACTTTAATAATACATTCACATATGTAACTTTACCATGTTTTTTTAAAGAAATTCGTTAAAAATAAATATTTATTTAAAATTAAGCTAATATATTTCATGATTTTCTGTATAATTTTAGATATATATTCTACAATGCACAGAGAATTCTAAACAAGACAAATACTTCTCATAATTCTCTATTGTCACTTTTTGTATGGTAATCTTTTGAATTCATTCACAGTACGTCCTTTCCCCCCTGAAATGCTGTGTAATTTTAACTTCCAATTTAACATTAAATTTCTATTGTATAGCAGACATAACGATGATATATACAGTGAACTTTGCCTTCTAAAATTCAAAGAAAGATTCGAATCCCAAGAACAGCAAATCTCTGTGACTTATGCCGGCATTAAACGTTGAATTCAAAATGAATTTCATAAACATTCAAAGCAGAAACTGAATTCTGTTTGAATTATGTCGGTTAAGTAATATTTGGAGAAAATTAAAATTAAATTTTGGCATAGAGAATTGTTGACAAAGCTATTGTTCTTTGGGCGTTGAAAACGCTTTTGCATAATTGTTGTCTATTGTTGGTATTAAGACGAGTTTAATGTTCTTAGAAAATTAATTCTGAAAACTCGACTTAGATGTTAAACGAATTTCATTCGTATGTGCGAAAGTGCATCAACTTTACACCATCAGACTTCAAAGCCCTTTAAAAGCCAAATAGTTTAAATAATCTTAGGAAATTTCGAGAAACTAGAATGTAATGAACATAAATTTCAAGGAATTTGGTAGTATAAATATGGAGATGGAAAATCTAACGTAAATTTTTGCTACATACGAGGTTTAAACTTGAACTTATATTCGCTGCATTAGCAACTACGAGTACAGTGAACTAAATCTCAAACACTCCTCTATATGAATCCAAGCTTATTTTATCGACTAGCGCAGTCAACTATTTCTACTTTGACGTAACTTTTAAATCTGCCGTTTTACCAGAAACTCTAAAGCTAAAGAACTTTGAAATTATGTGATCAAAAATAGCATATCTTGAAAGCACAAGGGTCATCAACTAATTTTATCCAGCACTAATTAGCTCTAACTTAAGACCTTTTACTTCTCTTGCAATTTCATCGATTTTTATACAGGTTAATTAACCAAATGCCGAAATTGCCATTCTAAGGGATTTTAATGTCTACTAACATCAACTAGCTATTCAAATACCACCGATAATGGGGCAATTCGTTGTGGTCTAACTCAGCTTCTTCATGGGTCTTTTTACCATAAACGTATGTCATCATCGATTAGTCTAACAGGCAAAAAGAAGCTCATTAACCGCTCCAAATTTGACATTACAAATTTACTAAATGGGAATAACTCAACTAACCTTTTCAAACTTTACCTTTCGTCCGTATTTGTTTTGGCTCTAATTACCTATTTAATTTTGCTAAGGAGGTGTTACCATGTTGCCTAATATTGAAGGTTATAAAACTCCTGGCAGTAGCTTTGTTAATGTTACAGAAAACGACATACACGTAGTTATATAGGGACACTTTACTGCCATCGTCACTCAACTTTTTAGGCGTTAACTAGCGAGCAAATGTGTCTTAGCAGAATCATGTTGAATAACAAAGAGAATTTGTCAAAATCTGGAAACTAGAAACTGGATCGAGGGTATACTGCTTCTGTATTTGGAGCACTACTACCAAACATGCTGTGATTTTATTAGATTATATCCAGAAAAGAGTTATTCGTCCAATTCATGACCCAAAACATCCAACAATTTTGATTCTAAATACTATCTTAGGAACCAACTTAAACTAGTATAACTTCATGCTTCAATATGATTCACGGTCAAGGTTAAATTGAATAGCGAGTTAATCAAACACGGTCAGGTAGCGTTTATACGAGGGAAAGGTGCTATACTAGTCTACCAGCTCTTAGAAGTCCACGTACAGAGACACATGAGTTGGACCAGTGAGAGTTCGGGCAACGCGTGTTTGGTCCACGGTGCAAATTTTATCCAACGAATCGACAAACATACAACAGGAGTCAGTATCTGGTGATGCTTTGTGAAGCTCGGCTTCGACTTCTTGGAGCTTTTCTCTGAGAATTTAAACGCAGAGGAGATAGTAAAAAACTTACAGCTGTAGGTTCCTTAAATCAATCAATAGGATGCTTGGACCCCATAAAGAACATTGAGTCTTACAAGACAACAGTGATCCAAAACATTTAGGCAAACTCTGCCTATTGTGGAAGGAAGAAAATTTCATCATTATGACGGAATGATCCTCTCAATCACGTGATACTAACCTTATCAAAATATGTGGAGCATCTTGAAGGCCAGGCTTGCAGAGAAGTATGTTTACAATATGAAGAGTCTTTTAAGGGTCATTCGAAAAACATGGCACACAAAAATTACTCTGAAAAACTGGTCGAAAATACGACCAAGCGGTGCGATGCCATTTTTGATAACAATGGTAATTGTACCGTATACTAATGAAGCACCTTAGCATTTTTAATGTTCTTTCATGCAAAGAAAGTCGAAAAAATGTACTTTTCAAAAAATCTCGATTTCTTTCTTTTTAAACATTATGGTGGATTTCCCATTTTTTGAGAATCGACCTAGTTTCGGCCATCTCACCTTATCAAACGCTTTCTGATAGTCGATGAAGTAGAGATAAATTTTGATATTATATTCCTTTCCTTTCTGTATCAGTTGACGCAACAATTTGCTCCCAGGTTCCCTTTCTTGGTATAAATCCTCTTTGTTCTTCTGATATTTGTTGCAATAGGAGACTTGAGACGCTCATTTAGTATGGTTAGAAAAACCTTGCTAGCGTGAGAGATGAATAAGACAGTTCTTTAGTGGGTACATTTTGTGGGGGAGCCCTTTTTGTATATAGATATTAATATTGACCCTCTCCAGTCCCCAGGCCATTCGCCATCTGGCATATTTTGCCACAGTAAAGGATCAAAATAGTTCTAGAAATCTAAGTGGACTACCTATTGTTTACTACTTTAACGCCACAAGTGAAAAAGGATGACAAATAATTTCATTTCTCCGATTTTAGAAAATATCAGGAGTTAAATTTTAGCGGAAAATTTTCAACAAGGCTCTTATCTCTAATGCGTTGAAATTCCTCTGCATAATTGTCTATTACACGTTTTCAGACGTCTGAAACCCTCTTGGTAAATTTAATTTCGTTAGACTTAAGAGTTAGAAAATTTAATTGTTATTGGGAAAGGTATTAAGTCTTGTGACGTTGAGAATAATTTTAAGGTCGAAAGCACTAAAAATATTTTTAAACTTGTACCTTAAAATAAGAAACCTGTGATACGATTTTTAGTGTTCTGTATGGAACACTTATAAGATCACTGTGTGTCCGTCTGTCTGTCTGTCACACCCGATTTTCCCCGAAACTATATAGGAATTGATGACCTCATCAGAGCTGTGTAGTTTTGAAAGTTAAATTTTGTCTTAAGCGGTTAGTTTTTGGGAGATGAAATAGGAAGTGAAAAAAAAATACCAGGTTATTAAGTAGGGTATCAAACGAAAGTTTGTAAAAATACGAGTTCAAAAATATATATATTGTATTATTATTCTTTGTTTTATTTTTTAAAAATTGCAAAAAATCGCTGTCCCCCCTCATATCGAAAACTACTGATCAAAAAATTTTAAAAAAATTCTGGAATATTCTCCACAGGATCTAGATTAAACGAAAATTATCACGAGTGCATTACTTTTAATAATTTATCTGGTATATAAAAAAAAATAAAAATTTAAAGGTCATCAGTTTTCAGTAAAGATCGGAAAAAAACTTTGTTGAAAACTCATTTGGGATCTGTTTTGTGAAGTCACTGATCATTTTATACCTCCGTAATGAAAAATTTTTATTTTAAAGGCACTTGACCGGTTATTTTCTTTAATGTAAAAATTACTTAACTGATTTTGAAACTATATTTTTTTAAGTTGACTGTAAGGGGCTTTTGCACCTCTATGTATGTATTCACGTACCTGTGTATATTCCTCATAGAGCTAAAATTATTGTATGGATTTTTTTGACTTATTGGCTCAAGAAATTTGACTGAAACTAACTATATATTTACAGGAGGATTCTAAACATAAATTATATATGTATATATATGGTATATATATATATATATATATATATATATATATATATATATATATATACATATATACATATATATACATATATATACATATATATATATATATATATATATATATATATATATATATATATATATATATATATATATATATATATATGTTAAGTTGTAGAGATTCACGGATGGAAGTATGCAGAATTGCTAGTCCGGGATGACATCCGTTCGTTTGTTGCATTCCAAGTGGAATTCTGCAGACATTTTGACAAAATTTCATTTGGCATTTTCAGTGCTTTCTGGTTGCAGGTTGGCTTTGGACTATCAAAGCCAACCTGCAATCAGAAAGAACTGACAATACCAAATGAGATTTTGGCGAAACTTCTGCATAATTCCATTGGGAATGCAACAAACGAACGGATATCATCCCGGACCAGCAATTCTATATATATATATATATATATATATATATATATATATATATATATATATATATATAATCACTTATATTATTCAGAAGTGTATACTACTGTTTAATGATAAACTTGATTATTAGAATTAAATGTACTTTCTTTATTTAACTTCCATATTTATTACATATGTTTCAAAAATTATTTTACTAAATTTACTTCACTCTGCAGTTATATCCAATGCAAGCTATTAAGATATGACTGAAAAAAAGAAAAAATAACTATTTACAGGTCTGGCTCAACACATAACCTAAATAAATTGTACAGTTTATTAGCAAGATACTAGTGTCCTATTTCTGAAATAAAATCATTAGCATACCTGCCGAAAAACCATAAAACTTAAAGATCCATTTCCTCAATAATTATTAAGTAGCGATATTTTTAATTAACTTTCTTCAGTTGGTTTTTGAGGCCATGATTTGCTAGTTCCAATATATTAAAGGATTTTTATACGACCCTATATATATATATATATATATATATATATATATATATATATATATATATATATATATATATATATATGTTTGAACCGTGTGTATACTGTACCAGGAAAAACTGTGTGGGTTCGCCAAATAAAATATAATGTTGGAGCATTTAACGGAGATTTGAAATAGGTATATTATTATAAAGAAAAATATATAGGTTGTTCAAAAAAGCAAGTTAAAAATTAAAGAATCAAAAGTACGGAATGGATTTTGTTAGGTAACTGTTTAAATAATTCATTGTGATGTTGATACTTACTTGCTGAGTTATATCAACAATTTCATATTGTGGATATCAAGCGCCTTCTTTTTTCAAGAAAGTAACTGAAAAATTTTTCAAGTTTAGTATTTCGTAAATTGACTGATCAAAATATCTGACTGCGTTGCCTACTTGAGTTAAAATAATGAGAGAAAATAACAGTTCTCCAGGTGGATTATACCTGTATTTACTAGACAGAAATAGGAGTCTGGGACCATTTTACATTTTAAGCAAAATTAAATAAGTAAAATTTAAAAATTTGTACATTTTAAAAGAAGGAACCTGCCTAAACTCACCAACGCTCAAAGTTGTTTTTTTTTGGGTTGATCATAGATAAACTTCCTTTATTCCAGCACAAGTTTGAACTGTTATATATGATGGGAACAAATTAAATAATCTCAATAATAACTAGAGACCTATCTGATGTCCTTTATGAACTGCCCAATTAAGAGTCTAGGGAAGCAGTTGTTTGCGATATATCGACAGTTATCCATAGATATCGAAATATCACGTATCAGTAGGTAAATCCAGAAATTATCTGAGTATATGTCGGTAATTATCGGTTTATCGATAGTTATCGATAATTAGCATTTAGTGATATTATGGTTATTAATACATCGAGACCTTATTTATAGTTTTTATTATAGTTATCGATAACTATCGACACTTATATATACGTCAAAATCGAATAAAATGTTATTTAATTAAACAATGCTCTCAAGTCCTTTGCATAAATGTAATATAAGTTTTAAGACTAAATGTTTTATATCACTTATACTAAACCTTTTTAATAATATTGTTATTCTAAGTTATACCAAATAAGTACTTTGGCATAGCTTTGTCTCCTATTTATAATTAAAAGAGCTTTAACAATCTGTCTTAATAGTTATTAATTTATTTATTGTTATATCGATTATATCGACAACTCCAGGCATATCGATAACTATCGATAACAGTTAGCATGTCGATAAGTAGGTTGCCAGTGACTGTATGATTTTGACACAATTGCTGAAATACACGATTTCGATTCAAAAAATAGTATTTGTGCGTATGCCTCAGAGACTCGCGTTTAATATCATCTGGTAGCCCATTACCTTTGGAATACTTTACTCATTCGTTGCTGTAATAAAGTAGTATATAGGAAGGTATGTTCATTGTTTTATCCTTATTTTGAGATTGTGTAGAAGTCAGAGAAAGTTACGGCAATGCTTGATAACCTTAAAGGTTCAGCTATCAAACAATTAAAATACTTCTATGTACGGTTTTATCATAACAGTAATAACTTTTAGAGTATTCTAGGGGAAGTGGTCAAAAATCGACATAGCAACAGTGAGCTGCGGCAAAATGCTTCAAAAGATGCGTTATTGTTCTTATAAAAAATTGAGTAAATTTCCGAAAACTTTACAATTTTAAGAGCTTGTATGTTTCTAATTTAGTTTTTTATTTTCTATCTAAAACTGCCAACTTTTGGTATAACTGGATGTGAATATTCTATACTCCGGCTATTTCCGGTTAAATCAAAAATTATTTATATTTTTGCCAGAAACACGAAATACTGAAATAGGAGTATCCAAGCCTGTTTATTTTAGGATATGACTTTTAAATACTGCTAAGGTCAGATAAATGTTAATTATTCGAAGTAAAATTCTGTAAGCAAATTGAATTTAGGCTTATAGGAAAAACCAGAAAAATGTTTGCAATTTTACTTAAGGCAAATTTACTGCTCGTATTCCCTGAGGATAAAAAAAATTTAGTTTTCTTCGAATATCCTATCCCAGTGGAGCGTATGTTCTTTTAAGGTTAAGGACATAAATCAGAATATTTCTTTAAAACTTGTTTGCAAAAAATGGGCCCAAAGGAAATGTTAGAAATTCACATAAATTTCTCTCAATTTTCAACGAAAAAATTCTGATTTATATTTTTAATATTAGAAGACCGAAGGGCCCACAAATCGACGGGAGCCAAATTTTCATGTTGTCGTTTTTTTTGTGGAGATATTCTTAAAAAAACTCAATTTTTATACCCTCGGGCCAAGCAAACTGAAAAGTCGCCTTACAAATATGCAGATTAAGCCATACGAAAAATAATAAAATCATAAGAACTGCGTCTGAATATTGATTATTTTTTCGACGATGCAACTGGTATTTATTATTCACTATATACAGAGGCGAAATAAAATTAAAGGTTTTTTTATGGCTCTATTCCGGCGCCCGCCAAAAACGGCTTGACATATTGACGAAATTTGGAATGAAAATAAAATATATTAGGAAATACACATAATTCTTTTATGCCGTACACGAGGTACTTACAATCGTTAGAAAAGTAACAAAGTACAATAAAAATAATACAATTTAAAAAATATCGCAAAAATACAATATATGTTAAGTACTAACAGTTAATTAATTAAAAATATAAAATAAATATTACAGTCATGCGGCGGGTTTGAATGGTGGTATATGAGACTGTAAACAACTCAGAGACTAAGCAAGATATGGTTAGTTATCCACAGTGATGTTGAGGTGTTCATTAATACTACACTAGAAATTCCCAACTTTTTCAAAATATTAGCTCTTTGTAAGATTTTGAATCTAGGTAATAGTTTGTTATAAAACTTGGCAAGCAAGTAGTTTCTACTAAGGTTTTTCGAGTTTAGTGTCTAGAAGTAGGCTTATATGGATGAAAGGTGTAAAGAAATAGAGTGACTAGAAGAGAAATATAATACATTTGGAGTCCATAAGAGTACTAAAGAAGTGACAGGAGCAGGCAGAAAGAAAAGGTATACCTTAATTAAAGATAAAGGAGGAAAATTGATTCTAGATTCTACTCAGAAAATTAGAAGATGAGAAGAATACATTAAAGAGTTATTTGAACACAGACGTACAGATATTATACAAGACGTAAGCTTAGAAGGACCGTCTATCACAGAAAGCGAAGTAATCTACGCCATTAAATCTACAAAAGATGGAAGAAGACCGGGTCCTGATGGGATTCCTGCTGAATTGTTAAAACTAATTGAATGTGAGCAACTACATATTCTTCTAGATTTGTATAACACCTTTTATAATACAGGAATAATACCATCAGAATGGCTTCATTCGACTTTCATGATACTTCCAAAGAAAACTATTGTGAAAGTGCTTAGACATAGAACTATAAGTTTGATGTCTCACACTTTGAAGGTCCTTCTTAAGGTAATTCATAATCGTATTCCTTACAAACTAGAGGCTGATATGAGTGAAAGTCACTTTGGATCTCGTAACGGACTGGGGACTAGAGAAGCATTGTTTGCAGTAAACGTTCTAATTCAAAAATGCCTAGATATGAATAAAAAGATTTGCCTAAGAGTCATAGATTAAGAAAAGGCATTTGACAAGGTGCGATATGATAAACTATTTGATCTTTTAGACCACACTCAACTCGAGAGCAACAACATAAAAATCATTAAAAATCCACACTGGAACTAAACTGCGGTAATCAATATTGAAGGGAAAACATCGGAAGACATAAAAATAATGAGAGACATTAGACAACGATGTGTTCTGTCTCCACTTCTATCCAACTACTATTCGGATACTATACAGGAGGGGGGCATTAAAGATAATGGAAAATTAATCAACAACATCCGATATGCCGACGATACCTTGATTGAGTGAGAAAGACAGAGAGGACCTTCCGACACTTCTTTAAGAAATAAATAAAATCAGCAATAAATATAGACTCAAAAGAAATTTTAAAAAGACAAATAATTAAAACTTCTTCGGCCCATACAAGCATCAACATAGAGTCAACTCCGGTAAAGAAACTCTCTAAATACCATCCGGAAACATAGATCAACAATAAACTCGACCAGACACAGAAAATGAACAGTAGAATATAACAGGCCAAAACGGCATTCTTCAAAATGAGACAACTTTGTACTAACTGTAACTTGAATTTTCAACTCCGACTCCGTATGGTAACATGCCGACCCTATTATGTGGATTAGAGGCCGGGACAATGAAAAAATTAAAATCATTTGAGACCCCGATTTATTGACGAATTATGAAAGTATCCTGGACACAGAGAATCAGTAATGAAGAAGTGTTGAGACGAATAAACAAGGGGAGAGAACTAATCAATGAAATAAAAATCGGAAAACTAGAATACTTCGATCATATCCTGCGAGGAGAATGTTACAATTACAACTCATAATGGAAGGAAAGATAGATGGTAAAAGATTTGCAGGAAGGCGACGCACGTCGTGGCTGTAGAACTTAAGAATATGATTTAGCTGTACTTACAACCATTTAGAACCGCGTTATCAAAACTTACAATAACCAGAATGGTAGTCACCCTCCGAAGGGAGACTACACCATAAGAATATATATATATATATATATATATATATATATATATATATATATATATATATATATATATATATATATATATATATATATAAATAATAGATAATAGATGTTTCGGTTAATAATGTCTTGCTCAGAGATGGCGTTACTAATACTATATGACATTTCGGAAGGTAAACATACGCCATCAAAAGCCAGTTCGTTGTTAATTGTCATTGTGCGAATAACATAGTTCTTCATAGTTCTGAATATGTCGTGTTTCATACAAGAAAAAGGCGTTTTCCGGGGAAGTTTAATAACCTTCTTTCATTTAAAAAGAACGGCTGCTGAAAATTATCGATTGTTGATTGAAGCTTATGGTGAACATGCTTCTACCCAAAAAACTTGGGTAGAGAGCTGTGTATTACGAACTGCTGAAACCTGGTGAAACGCTTTCTGACGATCGATACCGACAACAATCGACAAGTTGAACCAAGCATTGAAGGAAAAACGACCAGAATGCACCCAGAGATACGAAAAAATCATTTTTCAACATGACAATGCTCGGCCCCATATTGCAAAATATGTTAAAAACTATTTGGAAAACATCAAATGGGACGTTCTACCCCACCTGCTGTATTCACCAGACTTAGCACCTTCAGACTACCACTTATTTCGATCGATGCAGCACGGACTTTTAGAACAACACTTGCATTCTTACGAAGAAGTGAAAATTTGTCTTGACGAATGGTTGGCTTCAAAAGATGAAAAGTTCTTCTGGTGCGGAATTTATTCTTTGACAGAAAGATGGCCAATACTTTTATTATTAAGGCAATTCATTTTGTGATGGAAATAAACGCTTAAATGTTGCGAAAAAAATCGACATTATTAACCGAAGAACCCTATATATATATATATATATATATATATATATATATATATATATATATATATATATATATATATATATATATATATACATAAAAGGTGTTACGAAAATCGCTAAATATATTTAAAACGGTAAACGGTATCAAACGGAGCTGTAGAAAAATAGTGATAAATGGCACTTCGTTATAACTAATGAGAAAATCGACCCTGAAGATATTTGGTTTTTTCAGTATGTACGCTAATGGTTGTAGCCAATACACATATCAAAAAAACTGACGCCAATTTTTATAGTAATCTGAAGTATTAAAAAAGCAGCTGAGCAGCTACTTAAGCAGCTACACAGGTTAGTTCAGGTGCATTAAAAGAAATTTTACATACCCACTAGTAATTACTATATTGCCGTTAAAAATATTGTTTAATTTTAACTTTAGTTTTATTACGACGCGCTGTAAAATATAATTTTTCATCACTGCTCAGAAAAAAAAATCATGCGAGATACGCAAACTCAACTACAGAACGAAACTCGATGCCAGAGTCAAAATTGTAGTATTGTATTAGCAATATATTAGTTATGTATATGTGGGGAGCAGCGGGGAAGTAGGAATACTGAGTAAATAAGTCTCCCCACCTTTGTTTTTTCTTTCGTAACTTCTAATTGATTCCGATTTTTAATTTAAATATAAATAATTAGTTCTGTTACCTTTATTATTAATAAGCTGCTGTGGAGTGACTCGATTATTGAATTTTTTATATCTTTTTAAAACAGGATCGAGTAGTCTGAATGAATCTTACCAAGAATATTCAAACCACTCTTAGCACGAACAATAGATAATTATGCAAAGCTTGTTTAACCTTCCTTGGAACAATGGCTTCGTCGAGAATTTCTTGCTGAAATTTAATCTTTAACTTCTCATAATATTAAGTAAACCGACATAACTCGAACAATATTCAGGTTTTGCTTTTAATGCTGATAAATCGTTTTAATGCACGTGTTTAGACTTGATACAAATTTGGCTTTTCTCGAGAAGTTCATTACGTTTAGAGAGTGTCTCGAAAAAAATATGATTCTCCTTGTGATTTTAATATTCACTGCGTGTCTTATTCTATTATTCTAAGCCTCGATAGGATAATTCTTTAAGTTTATATGAGGTTTGGAACTGTGCGGTTTCCTCAATTTTTGTGCCATTTTTTTCCACTTTAAAGCTTATCTATTGATTTGCAAGAGTATTAGACAGTTTATTCATTTTCTTCTTCTTCATCTTTATTATAGACTATTGGTCTGTTTAGCTTCTAGGGCCCTCTGAACTTTCTTGAGGCCCAGAATGCCAGCTATCCATCCACTTTTTGGGAGGTCTTCCCCGTGGACGTCGTTCCGGTCGTTTTTCTTCCAGAGCTAGTATGACTATTCTGTTCGGATTCATCTTCCTGACATGGTCACATCATAATCGTCGCCTCTGTCTTCCCCATCTCACCACGTCATGAGCCTCACATGACTGTAGTATGTCTTGGTTTTTATCCGGTATCATAGTGTCTTTCCTGATATTGCTCTTAGTGTATTCATTTCCGCCAATCTCTGGTTTCTATACCATATTACAGTTATTTCAGGCCTTGTGCATAATTCTTCTAAACTGTAAATTTTCCTTTATTGTCTGTAAAACCGATTTTTTTGCCCCTTATTCTCCGTAGGTTCTAAAAAAAAAACATATGCTTGAGAGCCATACAGGCCTAATGTAACAAAGAAAAACACAGTGTAAATAATGGTGGAATTATTCTGGAAAAGTCTATATTCAATTCTACACAGAATATGTAGTAGAAATAAACAAATATGTCTGAGAAAAATAGTGCCGTTTAAAAATTGTGGTAAGTTGCTAATCATCTATGGACTTAATTCTACTATAGCTTCGATGGTTAAATTTTCTGCTGTACTAGAAGCTTAGATCTTAATCAGATATATATATATATATATATATATATATATATATATATATATAAATATATAGAATCTATGTTTCAATGTTGATGTATCATCGCCGCTTAACACTACTTATCTATATCTAGCTGATAAAATCGAATAGATCAAAACGGTTCCTAAATTGGCCCTTGAGTAATGAGCATACTTTTTAATACAATATCAAGGTTAAGGTCTGGTCAGCCACAAAGTTTCTTTCTTTTTATAAAAAATTATAGTTTCCGTGTTTTTTAAACATTTGTGTGATAATACTTTTAAACAAATATCAATTATAAAGACGGTATATTTGAAACGTATTACGAGTTTTTGAAACAGTATTATGCATTAATACATTTCGTTCGCAGATATTCTATAAAAATGGATAACAGCGTTTCGCATTAATATTTGTCGTGATATGAGGACAAGAAATAAGTGTTTTTCTCAATTAAAAGTTTATTTTAGACTTTTTCACTGTGGATACAATACGAAGTTACATTATTACAGAATCTTCCAAGTTGAAATTTGTGGTGTCGCATGGGCCATTCGCAGCTGTCGTAGCCGTATCTTCAGTGACCTGCCGCGTGTCACCATCCTATTTTTCTAATAGTAAATTACTAATAGTATTTCTTGACTTCTAAGCTAATCATTTTTTTTTTTACTTTTTGTATGTTTTCCGTTTGTATTAGACGATTGCGACCTCTGGTGGTGTCCGCTGTTGAATGTGTCGGCATTTTGATTAAGCTGAGTCTTTTTAGCCCAAGAGAGCGACCCGAAATTTTGACCTATCGACTAACCGTCTGCCAAGTTGTTCATTCTATGGGGCGAGTCAAATAGAAGCCTTTAACGTTGATTTTGCGGCCCCCGTGGATTGTCCAGATAAGGCCCAAAATGCTACATCCAAAAATGGACTGTCGTTTAGTCACTTGAATCAAATACCATAACAAATGTTGACATTAAAAAAGTCGAGCATCCTAACGGGCAGACGCCGCCGAGACCGGACGCAGCTTTAGGACCGAAAAAACGTTGATCCAAAAATGTCATTTAACCATATGAAATAGATAAATTTAGTTTGTTCTTGATAAAATAGGAGGGAACCTGCAAAAAGCCGACGCCGCCAATACCTGAGGACGAATTTGGAGCCGCTTTTTCTAGCCAAAAACGCCCTTTCTTGGCCGAGTCCGTTTTTGGATGTAGCATTTTGAGTCTTATCTGGGCATTCCAGGGCAAGGGGGCTATAAAATCAACGTTGAAGGCTTTTATTCGACTCGCCCGATAGAATCAACTAGGCAGACGGTTAGTCGACAGTTCAAAATTTCGGGTCATCCTCTTCGTCTATTTGTAACATTACTAACGCTAAGTTTTTCTATTTCTGTTTTTCTAACCCGTCATATGGTTTACTATAATTAATTATGCATAAAACTTGTTTATTATCTTAACAAGAAAAAGACAGAAAAATTACATTATTATTAAAACTATACAACCCCTTTCACCCTTTTCCCCTAAAGCAACATGACTGAGGCTTTATCCTCTCTTTAAATTTTATATGTGTACCAAATTTTAAATGTATGTCTCATTGACGAGTTATCATGCCAATAGACCGATAAACTGACAAATCAACAGACCGACAGAAAGACAGACCTACGGAAAGTAATGACAATGTTTTTTGTGATCTAGAAACTCTAAAACGTAAAGAAAAGCAAAAATCTCAGAGGGTGAATTTTTCACGAATATAATATTTTCGTTTTACTAGGAAAGGAAAAAAAAATTAGTATATTACTATTAAAATCTTAAAAAACTTATGGACGCCAACGCCTTTTACCTTCTCCTTCTGAAACAATATGGCTGAAAAACTATAAGCCTCATCCCTTCTATAAGTATTATACTCATATCTATAACAAATTTAAAATTAATACCTCGTTTAACACACCAGCAAACAGATTGATTGAAGTGAAGGCCTATGTTCTTCGTGATCTAAGAATTTTAAAATTGGAAAAAAAGCAAAAATCTAGATGATTTTTCACGAATACAATACTTCCTCTATCTTAAAACAGCCTGAAAAAGGTCGATAACACGATAAATGCGATGCCGATCTACTAACTCAGCTGCCCACCCTTTATATGTTTTATTATAAATGTTATAAGTAAAATTTGTCCATTATGTCAACGAAAAACCTGAAAAAATTTTCATAATGCTATTAAATATTTCATAAATATCATCATATATCTTTTATACTATCTTACGGGGCATTATGGTAGGATACAACGAATTGTATTAAGTACGCATACCTATTACTCCATCGAAAGCTGACACAGCAGCTTTCAAACCGACAGAGTGGTTGACACAGTCAACGCTTTAAAAGCGCTACCTGCTTTTAAAGCGTTGACTGTGTCAACCACTCTGTCGGTTTGAAAGCTGCTGTGTCAGCTTTCGATGGAGTAATAGGTATGCGTACTTAATACAATTCGTTGTATCCTACCATCGTGCCCCGTAACTTCTGGGATAAGTACCACTTGATACCGTTCTCTTGTTTGTCAGTCCTAGCCTGACTGACGAGCCGTGATACGGCGAAACGCGTCTCAGGATGGATTTGACAGACAAGAAAATAGCTAGTAAGCTGCTGGAATATGGACTTCTGTCTATTTTCAGTTGCTTTACAATAATTCTATACTATCTATTTTTCTACATCTATGTAGGCGTATTTTTCCCTATTATTATTACATATAAAACATTTGGCAACTTCTACTTGTACAGCATCTCCGAAAATAGGTTAAAATATATTGCGAAGTCGGCGATAGTTAGCCGGCTTCGTTTTACGGCGACGTTTTGTTGCCACGTGTTTTTCTTTCTGTAGCGTTAGCTATATATTCTGTGACAATGTCAAACCAGATATTTCTTATAGGACACACCCTATAAGTAACTGTTTATAAATCGCTGTTTTAATGCACGTGTTTAGGCTTGATATAAATCAAGGAAATTTGGCTTTGTTCGCGACACCCTTGCGTGGTGGTAGTTAATTCCGTATATTTCTCAAGGATTTATTACTTTTTAAGTCTTTTTTGGTTTTCGACCTTTCAAGAACATAAGTTCCCAATCGTTTTGTAATAATTTAACGTGTATATTGAAATTTTTGTAAAGTAGAAGTTCATCCACTTGCAAGTAGAACCCATTTTTCTTTGCTTTCCATGTCTAGGGAAGGATTATATAGTATGAATAAATAAAAATCACTTCTACCTACAAAAGTAGGAAAGGAGTCTAAAATTTCTGAAGGGTCTCGAGGCAAATAAATTTTGGATACTTTGAGCAGTATTATGAGACTATATTTATAAGCGAAATTTAATCATACTACGCTGAAACAAATACAAGAACAGGCAACGATTATTTTTTTCTAACTCTACAAAGTTTATAGACGCCGCCCCTTTCACCCCTCCCACCTTCAGATGTTTTACTCAAAAACTGCAGGTTTCTCTCCTGCTGCAAGTGATGTAAATATACCAAATTTTAAATCAATAATATCTTTCATTCGCGAATTATCGCGGTACCAATTCGACCAACATACCGATGGAAATTGGAGACTTATTTTTTGTTATATAGAGGAGTTTTGTTTCACGAATACAGCGACGAATTTAAAACATTCAAAAAAAGTTGTGCACTTTTACGTCGATCGTGTACCATCTAAAAAAAAAAATGGACGCAACTAAAACCTGATATAAAAAAAAGAACACAGTTTTCAGGAACCTCGAATCCAAAAAAATCCTACAATTATATCTATCACGATATATAGAAGGCCCTCTATCCCCGTTCCACCCTTTTATTTTATTGGCCTCACGAATTTAGCATATTAGTCACGAGCATGTAAATATTTTAATTTAAAATCTGGGACGTTACAACACCCAGCTACTAGCGTCAGATTCGAACCATCATCCATCGGGTCACTTGGCAGGCTCTATACCTACCGCGCTTACCGAGGCTGGCTCCCTACACTTTTAATGCATTATACCTTAAACTGCTAAATATACTTAAAATTTATTGATTGCGTATTCAAAAATCAGGAAAATTCTCATTATGGAAAACAGTTATTGACCCCCAGCCAAACAGACTGATAGAAATGAGGGACAATATTTTCCGTGATCTAAAGACCCTGAAGTGTAAAGAAATGCATAAATCGCAAAGAGTAGATATATATATATATATATATATATATATATATATATATATATATATATATATATATATATATATATATATATATATATATATATATATATATATATATATATATATATATATATATATATATATATATATATATATATATATATATATATATATATATATATATATGTATATGTATATATATATATATATATATATATATATATATATATATATATATATATATGATTGTACCACATGAAAAATTTTCCGCTTACCAAACACACATCATCCTACCATTTGTCTAACATTTTTTATCGTTATAAAAATGTAACGGAAATTGTGTGCCCATTGAATTTATTCACTTTATAAATTGCTCACCAGAAATTTTTACGATTACGAAACACAATTTGGTTTCTAACCTAATTATGAAAATGTCTAGGAATTTTTTGTTACATGTTAATAACATTTAACTACTAATTAAGAAACAAATACTTTAATAGACAGCAAGACTGCGTGTATTTTAAAAAAAAAATAGTTCCCTTAATTTTTAAACTAATTTAATATCTTATTAAATACGAGTAGCTAATATGGACATTATCTGTTAATATCACACAAAATAGAATGAAACTAACGCTAGTTTAGCAGACAAATGGAGGATTCATGCAAATCCGAACCCTCGTTAGTTTTGTTACCACCAGGGAGATGCTAATGACTTACAGTAATTCAAATCTTGTTATATTCCACACTTTTTATATACCGGATGATCCATTAGGTTGATAAAGTGTTGACTGTCAGTGCCCATGTGTTTGTTGCTTGCAAATTTCAATATTTAGTATAATATTTGAAATAGGAATGAAACGTATAGTTTTGGGGCGATATCGTTACGAAAGAGGGTAAAAGTGGTGGGTGTCGATATGATTTTTTTCATATTATGGAAATTTCCTCTTTACTTGAGAAAGTCAAAGTCCGTACTTATTTTTGAACTACATGCTTTTAAAGAAAATACTGAGTAAATCACTTTACCAATTTTTTTTAGTCGGAATGCGGGAAGAATACAAATATTTCTTTTTGAACGACATCGTGTCTACAACTAATTTTTTAGGTTAAGAGCACACTAAGTTTTGTACTCCTTTTTCTTGTTTTTCTTTTTCTTCTTCTTTTGACTTATAGCTATGTACTAGCCTGTTTTCTTTGTTCTCTGATCTATATGTCGTCGCACTATCTCTTTCTTGGACGTCCTATCAATCTTCTTCCATTCGGCGACTTGTGTCTTGCTACCCGTACTATTCTGTTGTTTGCCATTCTTTCCATGTGTTGATCCCATTCCATTGTTCTTCGTCTTATCTACTGGTTGATATTTTCTATATTACATGTGCGTCTTATATCTTCACTTCTTTCTCTATCCCTCAGTGTCTTGTTTGTACACCTCATTGCAGTTGATTCCAGCATGTGTTATACTTGTAACGGGTCTTGTTTCAGATGTGTAAGTCATTACTGGTCGTATTACGCCCTTGAATATTCTTGTTTTGGTCTCAACGGTGAGGAATTTATTTCTAAATATGGTATCATTGAGGCATCGCGCTATCCCATTAGCCTTGTTGACTTGATGTTTTACTTCTTCCTCGATTTTTCTGATACTAGATATTTTGATACCCAGGAAATCGACCCACTTCACCTGTTCTATTGGTTTATCTTCTACTACTTCTTTTTAAAGCTATAAAATTGTCCTTTAAAATGATTATAGAGTGGGAAACATTTCGATTTGATTCGGTGCTAGAGTTGATGCAAAGTAGGACAGAAAAATAATTTGTCCACCTAATATTTTTGTATGTATAAGTGTAAACCTCCAGTATTCTACATTGTTATAGTATTTTTCAAGATTTAAGAAAGTGGTTTGGCAAATTGATGTAATAAAAACATTAAACGACCGTTAGGATCTTCGCACGTACCTGGCCGTAACAGGGTATATATATATATATATATATATATATATATATATATATATATATATATATATATATATATACTTCTCTTTCAATTTAACATTTTATTGGCTAGTTCGTGTTTATAAATATAACTAATATTCTTCATTTTATCTGCAGTAATATACTAAAATAGTGTGTATTATAAAGTGCAATAGTGTCTTAAAATGTCAAAAGTAGCAAATGTTTCCCCGTTGAGGCAGATGATTGTTAAAAGTGTTGGAATCTGAAATATTCTTTGTTGCTAGAAATAGACATTCTGGTATCCAGCCTTCTTCTGACCCCGCATGTAAAATAGTTATTCTTTTACCTTTATTTGATGAAGCTTTGGTGTGGCATTTTTTGGATTTATCAATCCATCCTTTACTGGGTGTGTCGTGGGTGTCATACCAAGTCTCATCTAGGTAGATTATAGTTCGATTTTCCGATGTTGTATTTATGTTTTCAAGATATTCCATTCCGAGTTATAAGCGCCGTGATTCCATTATAACTTGCCATTTGTCTAGTTTTTTGAAAAAAAACCCCAAACGACGTAGAATACGCCATAAAGTTGTAGTGGAACATTTTGTATCACAACTATCCTCGGACAGCCTCCGTGAAAGTGACAATAACGTAGGGCTTTTTTGTTCTCCATACATATCATAAATTTTGCGGCAGATTAAGTTTTCTTGACAGAAACCAATATATTTCGACACACCTTTGTCTTTTCGTGTTTTTTAGGCGCTATGGAATTATTTACAATTTTCTAACTGTACTTTCAGGGATGCTTGTTAAAGTTGATGTATCCATCAATGAAAAGTACTTTTCGTGGCCTCGCTCCACTAACTTTAAATAAGCTTGGATTTTATCATTGTGATACAACCGCTGAAAATTTTGAAGATTAGCTTCAAAACAAATTAATGCCGAATATACCACCGAATAGCTGTATTATGATGGATAATGCATCCTATCATAGTCGCCAAATGAATAAAGTACCAAGTTCCATCAGTAGAAAAGACATATATTTCCATGAAAGTTATACAGTCAAACAATTGTTAGAAGTTTTAAAAAGTTACAATTTTTCAGAGGAATATGTTTGTGATAAAATTGCAAAAGAAGCAGGACACGAAATAATTCGGCTTCCACCATATTATTGTATCTTTAACGCGATCGAGTTGATATGGCATAAAATAAAGTCTAATATACGTGCTCACAATAATACACCCACTTTAAACAGTAGTGTGTTTGAGTTGATAAAGACAGAAGCCAAAAATGTAACCGTTGAAAACTGGATAAACTATATTCAACACGTCAAAAAAATTGAAAACTCATATGGATGTATGTACATAAATATAAAGAATTTAGAACCTGTAAAAAAACTTATTATTGATTTGCAAGATAGTAGCGATAGCGAAATTGAACTAGATATTAATTAATAATTAAAATTGTAATAAATGTACGCGAGAACACTGTACACTGTTTTAATATATTTGTGTAATTACTATATTGTGTATTGTTCAGCACATAAAGCATTAAAATTCAACTGTCTTTTCACAATAAAATTTTAAACCCAACAATTATACAATCAGGTATAGTGCGGCCCTGCACGATGCCTTGTCATTAAACAGTCATAAATTAATCACTTTCAAATCTTGTTAAATTTTGAATGGGTATAGGTAGCTAAGTCACTTTCTTAGATCGTGAAAAATACTATACTATAGTTAAATAAATAAATACGTGTCTACATTTTACGCTGTTTGACTTTTAGCACGATAACTCTCAAACGCAGCGATATATCGATTTCAAATAACGCTCCTGGCAATGAATGGAATTCCAATATAATTGGAATAGAATTTTAAGAATTTTTATAATGAACAAATTTAAAATATAATTAATTATGGCCAAGTACATATAAGTATAATAGAGGGGGGTTATTTCAAATATATTACGTCATAACTTATTTTCAGGGATCTTTAAATCTGAAAATTGTGGTATTTTTTCGCTATTTCTTATAACAAAATATCTGTTTTTAATTGATATCTCACTATAAATAAATTTCACTTAAAGTCTTAAGTTGTTATACTTGGATTAACTTATTCTTTAGTGTCAGCAAGTCAAATTCTGTATTTTTTTAGAACCGCGTGATTCCGAATGAAGTACTATATGAATCACTTTAGCGAGTGTTTCCATTCGTAAGAAGCAATGTAATCTTAAAATATCCAATCTACAGCTTTGCACATGACAGTATGCTTGTCTCTTCATTCACCTTGAACGCTCGGACATCGGGTGCTCAGGCGAATATCCGCAGGTCGTTCAACTTAACAAAGACCTGGAAGAAATTCTATCTGGAGGTGACAGTAACCAAATGGAATTTAACGCTACAAAAACCCAGGCGGCAGTTTTTTCTAAAAAAGTTAACGTTGCTGTACCCGACGTAGTTATGTCGGGGCACTCCATTCCCCTAGCTCAATTTGTTGGGCATTAGTTTGGGAGCAAATATATCCTGGCATGAACATGTTGCAGGCATAGCAAGGAGAGCTTCTCAAAAGTTGGGAATATTATTTAGAACCAGAAAGCTTTACACCCCACAGCAACTGTTAATTCTTTACAAAGCTCAAATTTGTCCAACTATGGACTACTGCTCCCACGTTTGAGGCTTCGCTCCCAAATATACACTGCCTTTGTTGGATTCTATTCAGAAAAGAGCGGTCCGTCTGATTGGAGACCCAAAATTGACCGGCAGCCTTGATTCGCTGGAACATCGAAGAACGGTTGGCGACTTGAGTCTGTTCTACAAGTATTTTCATGGAAAGTGTTCGAAGGATGTAGCCCGCTTAATTCCTCCCAAAGCGGTGCATGAAAAAAAAAAGTTCATTGATTGTAAGCATATTTAGATCAATGGCGTCAATAGTTTTATTTCAAAGGTTTGAGGTGGTCCTTTGTCTTAAATTTTCAACTTGTTTCTCAGGTCATTTGTCGCTATTTCTTTTCGTTTCGATCCGAATTTAGGATTTAACAATTTCAGTATGCTACACAATTTTCATAACATCCCGTATGTAAATTACAGTGTTATAAATAGACGAAACCACGTTTCCATTCCATCGTGATACTATTAAATAGGCCACATGCTAATGGCTTACAGTAATTGGTTGTCAGGTTACATTCCAAACGTTGCATACATGGTTTAAACTTAGTGTTAATTAAGGTCTTATCGTCCATAAATCGATAGTAAATATAAAGTTTACATCAGAATCTTCTGCACGAATGATGTATATGTAATGGTGGTATTGTTAATAGATCGCGGCGATTTTGACCGAAATAACACGAGTGGATTTGAGGCTATATTAGCTTACCTTCACAAAAGTTGTCATCGTTAGGTTTTTCAGTGACATACAATCTGTCAAGTAAGAACGTTTTCTCGTTTTCTTAAAAAAATATATTTCATGAACATTTTTTGCCATCAATTTATTCTTTGTTGTGCGGCACAATTACCTTAGTAAGTTGTCTAATCGCCTCCTGCATCAATAATCTGCAAATTTTTCGATTCTCGCGGGACAACTGAGTCAAAGTCCTCAGAGTTTTTCCTTTGAGCTTTCCTTTTACAAGGGACCAAACGTTTCCAGTAGAGTTGGCTTCCGGCGATTGTAAGGGCCACTCTAGTATCTTATCGTGGGCCCAAACCCATCATGAGTACGAAGATGTTGTCGAATGGTCTCATGAGACACATTCAAACCCGATTTTCTTAATTTTACCGCTCTTTGGCGCAGCGTCAATTTCGGGTCCCGTGAAAATAAAGACACGATTCGTTTTTCGACTTTTTTCGTCTCGTTAAAATGTTTTACCCACTTCTTCACACACGACACCGACTTTTTAATGTATTTAGCGGCCGCCGTGGAATGTGTCATTTTATGCCCTTTTGGATGGTAACAAAGAAAGACTACCTGAAACCAACGCGCAAACAAGTGACCCATTTTGAATTTTATGTGATTTCTACAAGTGAAAGTTCTTAATCGACTGGTGCTTTTACTAAAATACGTCGTAGACAAAGGTTTCCTCTACCGATTTTTGTCAAATCACTAGAATCGCATCCTACCAAAAATGAAATATCGCGGACATGTTCTTACTGAACAGACTGTATAATACACCAATATCAATTAGAAAATAGTGCAGATGAACTTATGTTGTAGTGTTCGAGAATAATAAAACAATAACACGTTTTTTACTTTAATTCTAGCACATTTTATTTGCAGATGCAATTATTACCTTGAAGCGGGAGATTTTTTGGGTCATTTCAGGAAGCATTTACTAGTTATTCCTTTATAGTTCGGCTTTTTTTTAATTTTGAAATTTTCTTCAGCTTAAATGGTAACAAGTTTTACCAGTATGAATGAATGAATGAATGAATAAATGAATGAATGAATACTTTATTTAACTACTAGCTAATACATTTACAACATATGCAATTTCTTGTCCAATTGAACCACTAATCAGTTTTCGAAACTCTGACAAATTTTTTACATTTTTCGCCTCATTGGGGAGAGCATTAAAAAGTCGGACTCCTTTCTGGAACAATGACCTCATCAAAAACGATTTTGTTGTATCTTCTATGCGAAATCCCTGAATCTTATACTGTACTGGTGAAGCTCGTAACGCTGAATTAGAAATTTGTTCAGATAGCCTGGTAATTGCCTGTGAACTATTTTATACATGAATATTAAATTACTTATTTTAATGTTCTCCTCAACAGACACCCAATTAAGATGCCGCAGCATACTTTGAATTGGAGTATATATGTTACAACTCAACATTTATTTTGCAGTATTTACAGCCTTCTCAACCTCTCCTGAGAACATGCCAATAACAGAGAGTTACAATAAGTAAAGTAAGGACTGATGATTGTATTACACACTAGCATTTTAAACCACCCCGAAAGATTTCCTGCAATTCTTTCGAAAAACCCAATCTTTTTCCTCAACTTTTTACATAAATAGTTAACATGCTGCACAAAATTTAGTTATGGGTCTAAGACCACTCCCACATATTTAATTTTATAGACCCGTTCAATAACCGCATTGTTTATCTGAACAACAAGTATTATTATCAAACTGTGCCCAAAACCATAAATTTAGTTTTTTCAGAATTTAATATGAGTTTGTTAACACACAACCAATCATACAAGACAGCCGACTCACCATTTAATACTTCGGTGGCTTCCGCAAAGTCGCCACCAGAAACCGAGACAAGTGTGTCATCAGCAAACAGGCTCACAAATGATTTTTTTAATACTCTGTGAATATCATTTACATACATAATAAATAAAAGTGAGCCCAACACACTCCCCTGTGGCACCACATAACAACTCTCAGCTCCCCTGGATATATTATCACCTACTGTGGTCTTATGATAACGCTCACTCAAATATGGACGGACAATATTTTTATTTTCCATTTTCTTTTTAGATTTTGTTTGTGCATTCTGTCAAGTACTTTTTTAAATTTGTAGCTATGATTGTCTCTGTTAGTGATAAAAAAATATATAGTTGATTTTCTTAGACTTTACTATTAATAGTACTGTAATTAAAGCTTTTTTTAACAGAAGTGCAGTGATTTCAGGTGTTAAGTAGATAGGAAATTATTTAAAGTTCGCGGGTGAGATGTTTCGGAAACTCGTCGAGGATAATGATGAATGGAGTCCAAAGGTAAAAATAAATGAAACGCAATATATTTGCATAGAGAGAAACAGTAACGGCTCCAACTAGAAAAAAAAGTATCTGTATGTCAAGAATATAGGCACTTGGGTGTTACTTTCACTCCATATAACAGAGATATAGATATAAGGATAATATAAACCAAAAAAGCCAGGTGCTGTATTAATAGCACATGGTATGTGAATGCATAATAACCAAAAGTAGCTTACCTCATGGCACTGAATTCTGCAGGCCCACAGAAAGACTTAAGAAGATTTAAGAAACCGTAGGTGGCTTGAGAACATCGCCTAGATTTTCCACAATACACTGAAGAAGAAATTACACCGTAAAAGAGAGAATAGCACAGGATTAAAACAAAACAACTCACATAGTATAGGCATGTATATAAGATAGAGAGAGAGAGAAGAAAGAGTGGAAGACTTTAAAGCTAGAGTTAGAAAAATGACCAGTCAAGAAATATTCAGAAAAAATAGCTGAACAATAGCATGGATTTTAAATTGAGAATCGGTCTTGAATGTTTAGTTTTAAAATTTTAATAAATTATTTTTTGTTTTAATTTTATAAGTTTTTAATGAATAAGGCGGCAAAAATTTAAGAACTGGTTATATTGCATTTTTCCTTGCAAGGTGTGGCATATGGACGTCATACTGCTAAGTTGATATCTGGCCTCATATCGCACTTGACAACGTAATGAGAGGGAATGAAAAGTTCATGCTGAAAATACTAGCGTGTCAGTGTCAGCAAGGATATTTATTTTCCTAGTAGCTTAGAAAATAGAAATGTTTACATGCAGTTACCGATGTACTTTAATATAAAAGTATGCAAATACATAGTTATTTTATTGGCATGAAAGTGTAAGTATAATGAAACTGAAATGAAAAAATAATAATTATTTTTTATTCAGGTTTACCACCTAATTTTGATGTTGAAATACCAAGGAAATACAGAAACTTTATATCTATTTTATTATACTGTGTGTCTCAAACTGGTAACCCAAAAAGGTCATATGTTCTAAAACTAGTAAAATAACGTCATAAAAAAAGTCGAACTGACAAATTTCGTTTTTATTAATGTCTGTGAAAATAAAAAGATTTTTTTTTAATTTGTTTAAATTGAACATTAAACGGCTAATTCTCTACATCGCACAGTGTGTCGACTAGTACAAGTTAGCTGGACAAAATTATTTTTTCACTTATTTCAATTGTTTATGTATATTCTAGGCATATTAAGTTATTTTAAGAAAAAATTCATCGCGTTGGGTTTTTTTTATGGGCGTGGCTAATTTTTTCCCCTAAATTAGTCAGCTACGCAGACATATTTAACTCGGGAACAATTTGTCAGATTTTTATAAATAAAACATTAAAAAATGCGTTGATTGAATATTATTTATCTCTTTTATCGTTTTGGAGTTATTTAGAAATTAATGGAGAGAAAAAAAAAAATTTCCGTGTAAAATTCATTATTTTTTTCGGTAAAAAAGCGCAATAACAAAAGAAAAACAAAATATTATTTTTGTTTTTGTTTATGTTTTATGTTTATGTTTTATTTAATAAGGCTTGCAAATTTATTTCAGCACGAGTTTCTGTTATAGCAATGTGCTCCTCTGCAGGGTAACAGGCCTGTTTGGACTTTTTTAAACTAAAATATGACGGAAACACATTATGCCCCGCCTTCATGGACCGCCTTTTAGTTTGTTTGTAAGAATGCGTTGTTGACTTAGAATCTATATAGTAAGCTAAGGCTTCGTCACTACTTAATTGCCTAGGATTAACGGAACTGGTATTTTTAGACTTAATATTTTCTGGGCTCTCACTAATGTCTCTAATCACATTGACAATTTTCCTTTGCCCTGCTGAACGCACAGCAATTTTCGGCAGCAGTCACCAATTCACTGACACTTCGGGATTCTACGAGATCCACGACGCGACGTTTCTTCGTCTTAAACGACGATTCCTCGAAATCTTTGCGAGGTCTTCCTGCAGGAGTCACATTCTCACTTGATGTTGAAGGTTGTGGCGCAAAAGAACTCGCTGTAAACTGTATGTCTGCTTCATCCAACCAATTCTTATTTTTAATTAAAAAACGCTCCTTCGACTTTCCTGAAGCCAATCATTTGGCACCAAACTTATTAGACAAGTTGGATATCTTCAACTTTATTTCTTTTTGGCTGCTTTCAGTAATGTCACCAAAGTGAAATTTTGAAGAAAGAAAGTCATATACACGCGAGTTTTTTTTTCATTCTTCGTGTGTTTCAACCACTCCTCAAAAAAGGCTACCCTTAAAATAGAGTAAACGTGTTCTGGAAAAAAAGAAAAAAAAAACATGTTGTACTGAAGTGTGCTAAACAATATGTGTATTTTTACGAAGAATAAAGTTATTTCTGTGTAATATTTAAAAACTAGCCCGGATAGAGGTGAATGTCTGTATATTCTGAACTTTCAAAGTTTTTTTTTTAAAAAAACACGCTAAAATATATAGGCTATTTAAAAAAAATACTAAAAATTCAAATTAATAGATTCTGATTAAAAAAAATACATTAAAAAATAGTACTTACCCTCAGTATTAATATTCATCACAAAAACTTTCACAATATTACAATATGTCACTATAAGATGTGCACGAAAGTGTCGCTAAATTGCAACTGATTGATTGAAAGAGCTGCATTAAACTCATTACCTGACTTCTGACGCTTATGACTCGCCACTTGCAAATTTGATAAACAACCTTTTCTCGGAATTCGGGGTTTGGTGGTGTTGTTTACGTTTTGCAAATAAGATTTCCTGGAAATCATAACATGAATTTTGTCCACCTAGCATGTTTCTACGCGACACACTGTGCATCAGTTAAAAAATAGTTTCCAGTAGCTGTCTAATAACACTTATCAATCTTTTTTTAATGAACATCCGGATTTTTTTACTAAATTTGTTTTTTAACACGTACTGGACCACGTAAACTATCATGAGTGGCTTTCGAGATGAAGTTAAGGTACGCTGTCTCTTTTCTTCCTATCTTAGAATATATAATTTATACAAGTAGCATTAAAATAATCGGTAAATGGAGGAGTTGGAACTATATTTCGATTTGGAAAATACATGAAAAAATTTCTTGTTTATTTCACCTAGCAGTCACACAGTTTAGTTATTAAATGTTACGTTGACAAATAAATTTGTGTTTTGCAAAATACTGTTATTTACCTTGTGTTTTACAAGAACTATATATATATATATATATATATATATATATATATATATATATATATATATATATATATATATATATATATATATATATATGTATATATATTTATTTATGTATATATATTAATTTGTTTATTATTTGCACTGAGAACCAGGAAAAATTCTCTTGATACCGTTGATATTAAAAACAATTTATCCTACCGATCCCTTTTACTCTCCGTTCCTGAAGCAAAACTCTAAGTTCCTTACTACTTCAAATAGTAGTTGTGTACCAAATTTGAAATCAATATATAATTTTCTTCGGGAGTAGTCATGCCAGCAGACACACTGACAGATAGATTGATAAATAGGAATGCAGACTGACGAAAATTCAAAACTATTTTTTTATTTTCTAAGAACTGTGAGAAGTAACAAAATGTAAAAATCTCTGAGGGTGATTTTTGCAATATCTAGATAATATCTAACGATAAGTACAGCAGGTCTTCCTTTAAATTAAGAAAGAAACTTGAAGATGGTGACAGAAATCCTTACATATATATCTATGTATATTTACGTGGGTCCTTCAAAAAGTACTCTGCCTGACAGAGATATGGTGCCAAGATGATTATGAAATTTATTAGGTGTTATCTATTAGATGGAGTGCTGTGAAGTTTCAGACACGTGTGATTAGTTGTATTTTTGTAGCAATCGTGTAAACAAAGAAGTTTTATTATTTTCTAAAAAATGGATAAAATTGAAGTGCGAGCTGTTATAAAATACTTCGTTTTAAAAGTTTCCTTCTCCTATGAACATTCAAGAAAAGTTAGATGTCGCATTAAATAATTCTTCCTCTCTAAACGTGGCCGTACATCTATCTAGCCTACTGAATTATCTCCGAAGGTACGCGAACTTGCTGACATAAACATCTCGACAGACCGTGTCCACTACATTTCATACGATGTTTTAGGTATGAGAAAGCTTTCCGCTGGATTGGTGCTGTGTTAATAATAATAGACCAACAACTCATTCGAATGAACATTTCCAAAGAGTGTTTGGACTTGTTTAAACATAAGTCCAGCGAATTTCTTCGACGTTTCATAGCAGTAGATGAACCTTGGTTTCATCATGACACGCCAGAGACGAAGGAGTAGTCTAAGCAGTGGGTGGGAGCAAGTGAAAGTGTACTTAAGAAAGCAAGAACGATTCCCTGGTGTTGTATTCATGGAACACCTGAAAAACGGGCAAATCGTCTCCGGGGACGTATTTTGTTTCATACTGGACCAATTGAAGGGTACTATTTATGCGAAACCTCCACATCTCGCAAGAAAAGTGCTGCTTCATCACGATAACGGGCCTTCATATACGTCTCGGATTGTTGCTGGAAAACTGCAAGACCTTCGCTTCGAAGTGCTGCCGCATCCAGCGCATTCGCATTACTTCTTGTTTCAAAACCGAAAAAAATGACTTGCTGGCCTAGGATTCACTTCGACTGATGAAGTTAAAGCTGAGGCGAAGACTTATTCTGCAAACTTGGATAAATCTTATTATAATGATGTTATAAAAAAATTGGAAAGTCGGTGAATTAAATGTGTTGATTTGCAAGGTGACTATGTAGAGAAATAAAAAAAATATGCGCGGTGGCGGCCCGTGACATAGTACCTTGGTTACTGTGCAGAAGGTCGAGGGTTCAATCCCGCAGTTTGGTATACTTATTTATTAATTAATTAATAACGCTGCAATAACAGTTAACATTGCAGAGGACATTAAAGCAAACAAAATTGCAATCAAAAAAGGAGTCAGACAGTTATTTACCCTCGCATTGGAGGATATTTTTAAAAAACTGAATTGGGATGAAAAGGGCATCAAGATAGATGATAGGTACCTAAGCCATCTGCGCTTTGCGGACGACATTGTACCTATTAGCCAAAACATAACGGAACTACAGACTATGTTAAAAGAACTTCAAGAAGTATCCGTAAAAATTGGACTAACAATAAACATGAATAAAACTAAAATCATGACAAAGGATGAGGTAGATGCACATATAGGAGAACAAGTTATTGAAAATGTCGACGAATATATATACCTAGGTCACAATATCAAATTAGGCAGAGAAAATCAAACTGCCTAGATAAGTAGACGTGTTCGGTTAACATGGGCAGCCATAGGTAAACTGACACATATTTTAATGAATGAGAAAATTCCGATAAATTTAAAAAGAAAAGTGTGTAACACCTGCATATTACCAGTAATGAGATACGAGATGGAAACCATGACGCTCACCATTAGATCAGCCAACAAACTCAGGACAACACAAAGGGCTATTGAACGAATGTTGTTAGGAATAAGTCTCAGGGATCATGTCGCAAATGAGAATATTAGGAATAGAACAAAAGTTGAAGATGTTATAGGACGCATTGCTCAATTTAAGTGGAATTGGGTGGGCCATGTTGCACGACAGGACGATTCAAGATGGACAAGGCGTATTGAACAGTGGAGACCTCGCTTTCATAAGCGCAGTGTTGGCAGATCTCAATTACGCTGGCTAGATGACATCAAAAACAATGTAGGGAATAAATGGCATCAGATAGCACAGGACAAAAACTATGAAAGAGTATGGGAGAGGCCTATGTCCAGGAGTGGACTGTGAAGGGCTGTTAGAAGAAGAAGAAGAAGAAGATATATTAATTTATTTAAGTATATTTGGCCTGGCCACGTACATAGGTAGTAGTTGTTTGCAGAAATGCAAAAGGTGCAGTGAAATACAAAAATGTATGTTTCGGCACTTGGACAACGTTGACGGGTATTACGACATCCTCGCCGATATCCTTAGGATATGGAAAAAGGGTAAAATCCCTACTCAGCGGAGAGGTGAACGATAAAGAAAAAAAAACGACCGAGTCGAACTTGCGGAATTAGTGTTCCGTACGTTGATTGCTTTTGAATTATAAAAAATTGTTACGGAGATATGATCAATGATTTCACAAAACACACCCCAAATGAGTTTTTCAACAAAGTTTTTTCCTGGTCTTTACTGAAAACTGATTACCTTAAAATTTTTATTTTTTATATACCAGATGAATTATTAAGGGTAAAAATTTAACTTTCAAAACTACGCGGCTCTGATGAGGCCATCAATTTCCATATTAGTGCCAAATTTTAACTTTCTATATCAAATAGTTTCGGAGAAAATCGAGTGTAACAGACGGACAGAGACTGAAGTGATCTTATAAATATTCCGTACGGAACACTAAAAAAAATCTTTAATCTTGCCGTGATTTTGTTAGGCCGAAAACTTTTGAGAGTACCCTCCTATATGGTATTTTAACAATGAATTTTAAACAGGTTTTTTAATGATTGTACAGCCTCAAAAGGAACCTGAACCTTGCTGGAATGCCTCGTACATATTTTTGTCCTTTAACCATGTCAAGAGAAGCTAAAAAAAAAATTTACTCGAAATTTGCCTCACACGTAGGTTCATTTATAGCTAGATGGAAATATGTTTTCCCCCAAAAAAAAAACAATAAAATAAATACAACACAAAATGAAACGAGATACAACGTAAACTGCTAACATCCAATCGGGCATTAAATTTTCATCTTATTTGTTTTTCCGAGTTACCATAAATTTATTTATTGATACTTCAAAAACATACTTATCTTATAAAAGAAGACAAAGATAACAATGCGAATAACGAATGCCAGCTCCGCACAGCAATACCAAATTTACCTATGCCCTCCCTTGCGATTGCTTGATCCGCTTTACGATCACATAACCAAGTTTCTTATTTCTAAGAATTTTCTAAGGAAAAATTTTATATTTAAATTCAATATTTTTGACGACGTCTGAGACTGGATAATAAAGTTATTGGCAACGTGTAGAAAGCTATATGAAACCAGCGATATGGGGTTCAGTTTTACTACTAACCTATTTTGTAATACAAATCTTTTACTAAAAATGAAATACAAGCTCTATGAAAGTAGATTATTTGTAGGAATAGTTCCTCCTCCTCTCAAAGCATATAGTCTCTGCGCCTCCCAACACACGTAGTGCCTCCTCCTGCCAAGACAGAATCATAGATATTTATATATTGTTTACATACATGATTTGCCTCATCCACCTCCCCGAAATATTTTCATATAAAAACCTTCAACTTAACACGTAGGCTGAAAAGTTTAGAGTCTAGCTCCTTAAAACACATTTTTTTTTTTGCAAAATTCAACTTTATTCGTCAACATAATCTCCTTCAAGAGCGATACAATCAATCCAACGCTTTTCTAACATTTCTATACCTTTCTTGTAGAAGAATTTGTCCCTAGTCACTAGGGACCAAATCTGAAGAATACGGTGGATGAAGAAGTAATTCGAACTTCAGTTCATGCAATTTTGTCATCGTAACCATTGTCTTGTGACAAGGTGCATTGTCTCGATGAAAGAGCACTTTTTTCTTGTTCATTTGGGGCCATTTGCTTGCGATTTCTGCTTTTAAACGCACGAATAACTATATAATATTCGCTATTGATGGTTCTTCCCTTCTCAGCATAGTCGATGGAAATTATTCCATGCGCATCCCAAAATACAGAGGCCATAACCTTCCCAACCGACTGTCCATTCAACTGACCGCCGATTTGATTCCGTTGTGTAGTGGTGGATCCACGTTTCATCCATTGTTACATATCGCATGAAAATTTTTTTTATTGCGCTTAAACAGGTCCAAACAGCGTTCAGAATCATCAACACGGTATTGTTTTTAATACACTCTAAGCAAACGCGGTACCCATTCCGGACAGAGCTTTCTCATACCCAAATATTCACGCAAAATATGACCAACACGTTCTTTTGATATCTTTAGGGTGTCAGTTATCTCACGCAATTTCACTTTACGGTCATCCAAAACAATTTTGTGGGTTTTTTTTATGTTTTGCGGTGTAACCACCTCATTTGGGCGTCCAGAGCGTTCAACATCATTTGTGTCTGTACGACGGCGTTTAAATTCAGCATACCAGTAAATGATTAGTGATTTTCCAGGGACAGAGTCCTCGTAACACTTATCAAGCCATTGCTTTGCTTGAACGATATATTTTCACATCAAAAAACAGTGTTTAATCAACACACGAAATTCGATTTTTCTCATTGTTTTGAAAATATCAAATGTATGGTCACTAAAACCACTGTAATCGTCAAAATATCATGAAATTTTGACACTTATCATTTGAAAGTTGGTATTTCCTAAAAATCATATGGATTTTTTTAAAAAAGCGACATCTATATATCAGACCAATAACTTTTCAACCTACATGATATATTAGAGGTCAAATCATACCACTAGTATGAAGGGGAGCCAAGAATTATATGGAGTTGTCAAACTGTTATGCGTATTCAGTACATAAGAATATAATGTCAACATCCAACCAATTTATTAGTCATTTGCACCAACAAATTATAAAATTGCAAAACTTTTTGTAAATTAGTTAACGAACAGTTTTGTTATTCTACGAATAGTAAAGAAGATTGAATCAGTTATTACAACGATTTGGCAAATTTATATCTAGATGGTGTCCGATCTTATGACCGTTATTTTGAAGCACTAAACATATTTGAACTTACAAAGAAATTATAGAAAGATGAGTTTTTTTACAGAAGTCGTAAATTTGAAAAGCTATTTTCAAGAGTGTTAGAACTGAACAAGAACTTTAGGTACTTTCGTCGTGTTAAAACTTATCAATGTAGTTGAACAAGCACTTTTAGATCTTTTAGTGTAGAGTTTTTACGATGAAGGAATTAGTGACGAAAATGTATGAAGAGTTTATTATGTAAGAGCGATGTTCCCGATTCTATTCATTGGCCGGTGAAGAAACTGACGCTCAAGATTATAATTATATTTTGAATTAACAGACTACATTGTGCTATGTCAAAAAAATTGGTTGATCATCTGGCTGAACTACAAGTTTGGATAACTGCTTTTAACATACTGCGCTTTTTCATTTCCTTTAGCATAAACAAGTAGTGTACATACACGTTGCTTGACAATATCCGCCAGAGAATGAAGAGTCATAATTTAGTTTAAAAATTGTAGAGTCAGATCATTTATAAGTTTGATTGTAGATGGCCTACATAACTTTTAGACAATTCTACCTATTTAAATGCACACATAACTGCACAAAATAATAAAATACTGCATGGAATACGGATGATATACCTAGAGACTGGACATTGGCAACTAATCTCCCACTATTCAAGAAAAGTGATATTCATAAATGTGGAAATTGTAGAGGTGCTGCTGACTATAGCCAGCAAGGTATATGAAATTATACTAGAGAAGAGACTAAGAGACATTATTGAATGCACACTTGATGATAATCAGTGCGGCTTTAGACCGGGCCGTGGCACGACGGCTCTGATATTTACAGTTAGACAGCTAGTAGAGAAAACCTTGCAATATGTTGATAGCATGTACATGTGTTTTATAGACCTGGAAAAAGCATTTGATAGTGCTCCAAGAGATAACATATGGGAAGCATTGGAACGTAAATCCCTTGACAATAAGCTGATTCGAGCTATAAAGTAGTAAGAACAAACAACAAAACAAACGAGTGTCGAATAAATTTGAACCGAAGGCAGGGGTGAGACAGGGCGGTGTGTTAAATCCTTTACTGTGTATTGCGTTGATGGATGAAATCTCGAAGGACGCCAGGAGTAAGGTCAAGAAGACGAGAGTGGGTGTCTACAAATTGGGAAAAGTATATGACCTGGTCATTGTGACAGGTTCGGAAAGGGGCATGCAGACAAACCTGAATATATGGAATGATATCTTTGTAAAATATGGAATGAAAGTGAATACAGAGCTGATAGTGATCGCTAAAACACCGAGGGAAGCAGAAATCACCATGAATGATGTGACAATTAAGCAGGTTGAGGAATTTAGGTACCTGGGATCCTTTTTGAGTGCATGTGGAAAGCTTGATACTGAAGTGGATAGTAGAGTGACTAGGGCAACTAAATTATTCTACGCATTGAACAAATCATTTATTAGAAAAAGAGAAGTTAGTCTGAATTCTAAAATAAGGGTGTTCAAAACGGTGTACATCCCGGTGGTATGGGGGTGAGATTTGGAGTTTGGATGAGCGAAACCGAAGTAGAATCCAGGCGTGTGAAATGAACTTTTTGAGGGCGGCTATCGGAGTGACAAGACGAGATCGCATCAAAAACACTATAGTCCACGAAAGGTGTAATGTGAATTCCGTGGTAATAACTTTGGAGCGAAAACAGTTAACGTGGTTCGAGCACATGGTACGAATGACGACTCTAGAATGGTAAAGAAAATATAGAAACTGGCAGTGGATAAGAAGCGTAAAAGAGGTAGGCCAACAAGAACGTGGAATAATGTTGTGGGAAAAATCTTGAAAGAGAAGAACATTACCTGGAAGCAGGCGGAGAAAATCGTAGAGCACCGAAAGAAGTGGTGTCGCATTACCTGCTCCACTACCTCGACACCGTAAGGTAGAAGAGGAAGGATTATGTATGTATGTATGTAAGTATGTATGTTAAATATAACTGTCCGAAAATATTTTTTTCTAACAAAGATGTTTTAGCTAAATAACCTAATGCCAAAAAGATGAAAAATTTGGGATAATATTAGCAGTTTCATGTGACACATTTTACAATGATTTTGAATGAATTTCCATTTTTGTTTTGAAGCTGTTGAACAATGAAGCTTTAGCTCATTTAATTATCTAGGCACTGTTGAGTAATGAATTATTATCTACCTGCTCAATTACATATAGCACGTAAGTACGACACTCGAACAAAAACACTTCAACATTTAAAAGTGTCTCAAAGCCACAACAATTTACATCTGAGATATTTGAATTATATTGGGCCTAAATTATACAACTTACTCCCTATTGAAATACGAAAAGAACAGAATAAAAGTACATTCATCAGAAAATGTAACGGGTTTGTTTTCGAAAATAGCTTCCAATTTGAAGGGTTTCTAAACTGAATGGGATGGTGTCAGAACTATCTCAAGAGGGGAGAAGGAAGGAATTTCTTTGATGTATATATGTTTCTGTCTCTCTCTCTTTCTTTTTTCTTTAATTTTAGATCTTTTTTCTTTAGTTTTAGTTTCTCTGGTTTTTAGTTTTAAATTTGTATCATGTTGTAATTTGGGATTGTACATAATATTATCTTAATTTAATTTTACTCAAAATTTGTAAGTTTATGCACATACAGATGTCTTGTTCATCTAGGTGCATTTTATATCAAAGTAATTTACACTGTATAAATACCTTCATTGTTGTTTTTTAATATTAAGTGTGTATTGTATTTTCAAATTGGTGAATAAATAAATAAATAAATAAATAAATAATATATATATATATATATATATATATATATATATATATATATATATATATATATATATATATATATATATATATAATATTTGATGTTATGTGGTTAAAAATAACGACTCAACAAACCACAAGGTTCATCTGTATCCTGTATCGACCACCAAGTGATACCAATTTTCGAACACTTTTCGCTTCTCTTGCAGACACCATCGATCATTTACAAAGTAACTATCCAAGTGCCGAAATTGCCATCCTGGGCGACTTTAATGTCCACAATATCAACTGGCTCAAATATTCAAATACTACCGACGAACAAGGTCGTGAAGCTGAATCATTCTCAATCAGTTATGGCTTAACTCAGCTTATCGACGAACCAACACGGATCCCTGATCGAGACGGGGAGTTCGCCAGTCTTCTTGATCTGTTTTTAACCACCAATCCGGAGATTTACACGGTCACCGTAAATCCGCCGTTAGGTTCTTCCGACCATAAACTGCTTTCGACATCGAGTATCCTGCCAATCAGTGACAGAGAGGCGCCTAGGCCGCGCAAGATTTGGCACTACAAATCTGCTAAATGGGAAGATCTCATGGAATACTTTCGAACTTTCCCTTGGATGGACGTTTGTTTTCGATCCGATAACCCATCTGACTGCGCCAGGGAGGTCTCCGATGTTATTTTGGCTGGTATGGAAGCTTACATCCCTTTTTCGAAGAAATGCTCCTCCAACGGCAAGCCTTGGTTCGACCGAAAATGCAAAGAAGCTGTTGCTTCTAAGCATATTGCCTACCGACAATGGCGTGAAAATCCTAACACCTTAAATCGAAACATCTTTGTTCATGCCCGGAACAGATGCAAGGGAATTATTGACGAAACCAAGGAGGCACACAATCAACGAATTAGAAACAAACTTCTCGCTTGTCCCAACAATTCCAGGTCCTTTTGGGCAGTCGCTAAGGCAGTTAGTCAAAACTTTACCAAATCCACGATACCACCACTCACACGGCCAGATAATTCCATTGCAACCACACCTGTTGAGAGAGCGAACTTGTTGGCTGAACTCTTTGCTTCACATTCTACTGTCGATTTCCAAGGAAAAACACCACCTACTATTCCCATATTGCAGTCAAGGATGCCCGATGTTGTCTTCAGACAGCGCATCATAAAGCGTATTTTAATGAAGCTAGACACCAAGAAGGCTTCTGGCGCTGACGGAATACCTGCCATAGTTCTCAAAAACTGTGCAAGGGAACTAACACCAGTTTTCTGTAGACTTTTTAACCTATCCTACAGAAAGGGAATATTTCCGTCCTGCTGGAAATGTGCCACGGTTCAGCCGATACCTAAAAAAGGTAAGAAGACCTTGCCAAATAACTACCGACCAGTTGCACTGCTTTCAATAATATCGAAAGTCATGGAAAAGGTTATCAATGAGCATCTTCTAAAATATCTTGAACGATTCAATATTATTAGCGATCACCAATATGGTTTTCGTAAACATAGATCAACAGGAGATCTTCTGACTTATGTAACACATGTTTGGAACAACGCAATTGAACACTTTGGAGAATCTCGAGCGGTTGCTCTTAACATATCCAAGGCATTCGACCGTGTTTGGCACGATGGACTGTTGGCTAAGTTGCGCTCTTATGGTATGTCTGAAAGGTTCTGTTTGTGGCTCTCATGTTTCCTCAGAGAGCGTTCTTTACGAGTGGCGGTCGACGGATTTCTTTCTAACACCCTCACTATCAACGCCGGTGTGCCCCAGGGCTCCATACTGTCTCCTACTCTCTTTCTCATTTACATTAACGATCTGCTGGAAAAGACCGGGAATCCAATCTATAGCTTTGCAGATGACAGTACGCTTGTCTCTTCATTCACCTTGAACGCTCGGACATCGGCTGCTCAGGCGAATATCCGCAGACAGCAGGAGGTCGTTCAACTTAACAAAGACCTGGAAGAAATTCTATCTTGGGGTGACAGTAACCAAGTGGAATTTAACGCTACAAAAACCCAAGCGGCAGTTTTTTCTAAAAAAGTTAACGTTGCTGAACCCGACATAGTTATGTCGGGGCACTCCATTCCCCTAGCATCGTCGCTCAATTTGTTGGGCGTTAGTTTGGGAGCAAATATGTCTTGGCATGAACATGTTGCGGGCATAGCAAGGAGAGCTTCTCAAAAATTGGGAATATTATTTAGAACCAGAAAGCTTTACACCCCACAGCAACTGTTAATTCTTTACAAAGCCCAAATTCGACCAACTATGGAATACTGCTCCCACGTTTGGGGCTCCGCTCCCAAACATACACTGCATTTGTTGGATTCTGTTCAGAGAAGAGCGGTCCGTCTGATTGGGGACCCGGAATTGACCGGCGGCCTTGATTCGCTGGAACATCGAAGAACGGTTGGCGACTTGAGTTTGTTGGAAAGTGTTCGAAGGATGTAGCCCGCTTAATTCCTCCCAAAGCGGTGCATGTTAGAAATACACGTCGCGCTGGTGCTTCGCATCCGTATGAGGTTCAGCTTGTTACTCCGCGTACGACGCTTTTCAAGCAATCTTTTATATGGAGAACGTCATCCCTTTGGAATAATTTGCCCAGCGCTGTGTTTCCCACCGAGTACAATTTACAGCGATTCAAGAACAGCGTGAATCGCTGTTTTTTTTTTTTTTTTCCGCACTCGTGCCGCTCCTGGAGCGTTTTAGGGACTTCCCTGCAGCACGTGTGCTAGACCAATAAAAAAAAAAAAAAAAAAAATATATATAAATATATATAAATATATATATATATATATATATATATATATATATATATATATATATATATTTATATATATACTTTTTATCCATTCATTATCATCATTAGCTTATTCCATCACAGTCAGATGCAAGCCTCCCCATGTTGTCTCCAATGAGATCCGTTGTTGTTTGCTTTTTGTATCCAACCGTGTCCCGCTAATCTTTTTATGTCGTCCATCGATCTTGTCTGTGGTCTATCTCTGCATCTTTTATGTTCCCTAGGCCTCTTCGACTATACGCTGTGTCCATCTGTTATCATTCATCCTTGCCATATGCCCCACACAATTCCATCTTATACATATTCGTTGTATTACATCTCTCACTTTTGATATTCTTCGTAACTCGTTGTTAGGAATACGAACTTGGAGTCTAATATTCAGCATTCTCCTCTCTATTGCTCTTTGGGTTACCTGGAGTTTATTAATTATACATTTCTTTAAATCCCACGTTTCAGTGCTTCAGTGTTAAAACCGGCAGTACATATTAATCGAACACTCTGACTTTTATTGTATTTGGGATGTCCAGTTTAAATCTAGATTGTAACCTTCCGGACGCAGACCAAGCTAACAAGACTCTTCTATCCAAGTCAGCCTTTATATTATTTTTTGATATTTCGAATTTTCGTCCTAAGTATATAAATGTTTGTATCTTTCCTATTCTTTCACCTTGTATTAATAGTTTCTGGATGTTATCTTCACTTCCGTTGTTTAAATAATTGGTTTTGGTGAAGTTTATTTTTAAACCTATTTCTCGAGACTTGTTCCATCAGCATTTTTGGTAATTCTTCTTTTGTGTTGGCGATCAGAATGACATCATCTCCGAACCTTAAGTGATTTAATCGTTCACCATCCTTTAGTATTTCTTTATTTTCCCACTTTAACGATTTGAACATGTCTTCTAGAGTCAACGTGAATAGCTTTGGGGATCTTGAATCGCCTTGTCTATTTCCTCTTTTAATTTTGATTTTATTTGTTTTTTCTTCAAGCATTTTATATATATATATATATATATATATATATATATATATATATATATATATATATATATATATATATATATATATTCAAGAAGAGTTGTGTAACGTTCGTCTACTCTGCTGTTACTTAAGGCGTCCAGGACTGCCCATATCTCTACCGAATCACAAGCTTTTTCGTAGCCAACCATTGCTATCCACAAGGTGACCTTATATTCATTTGTTTTTTTCACCACTAGTAATCTAATTGTTTGAAGATGATCCACAGTGCTGTATCCTCGTCTAAATACCGCTTGTTCACGTGGTTGATAACTGTCTAATTTATTCCTTAATCTATATGTTATGATTCTAGTGAGGATTGTGTATAGTACCGATAACAGGCTGATGGATCTGTAATTCTCCAATTTAAATTTGTTCCCCTTTTTAAAAATAAGCACAATCAAGGCGTTTACCCAAGGTATTATCCATTACTTAATAATAAATATATTGTTAACTGGTTTTGGAATGAAGGTTTTTATGCATATTTAACTTACTAAATAGTATTATGTATTATACATATTTTATTAAAAGAAAAATAAACTATTTAAATGAAACCGCTGCCGGTAAATAATAAGCCGTTTGGCCCAGAAACACAGCAGGATATCTGACAGGAGTGCAAGCCTTTTTCTAATTTGCATCGTATTATAACAGAATGGGAGCATTGCGGGAAATTTGCATGTCAGTGCCAGAATAAATAGCACCACGATAAATTTCCTGTAATATTAACGGTAATTTAATATCCGTGGAGTACTATCAAAATATTTTTTTATTTAGAAATATAAAATTTTATTTTATTATTATTAAAATGGGTGACTTCTGGAGTCGGGGGAAAAATACACCCAGATGATAATTTGGCAATTGAGCAGAAAATAGTAGTAAATTGACCTGAAGATTTTACCATTTAAAAATAATATGCTTCTTTCATATCACCATTTATATATAGGTTCACTCGATGACCATATAAAGGGTGTTATGAAATTCGTTTAATATATTAAAATTACTGAATTCTTATAGGAAAAACGATTGCATAAAAATACTAACAGGTAGAGGTTCCGTTTCATAAAAAATATGAACCTGAATAAGTGATGAAATGAATGAAATCATCTTTTTCAGTGAGATATACAGTGTTTCGCTGATTTAACTAAAAGTGTCATAACAAATTTAAAAAAAAATAAAGTTAAAAGCTACAATAATAAAATTATAACCAAAGATTGACTTTTGACAAAATTCACTGCACTAAACTTAATATTTCACATTTTAAAAATAACTTGATAACACCATAAACAGTCAAAACTTCACCAAAACCAAATATTTGCACAAGGAATCTGAAGATAACAGCCAGGAATTATTAACAGAAGGTACAAACATTCACATATTTAGGACAAAAAATCGAAATATCAAAAAATAACACAGGGGAACAGCTGTTTTGGTGTCGAGGTTTTTTGAGCTGATTCTATATCAATTTGATGTCCTGAATTCAAATAACGTATTCATTTGTACCTAGGAGCTCAAATTTTTAAGATATACAATTTTAGAGAAATGTAAGTTACATTATTGTAACTTAAATCCGTAAGTGTAGTAAACAAAAGTAGATACGAAAATTTTTATTTTAGTTATACAAAATACAATATTATGTCGTACTTACAAACAAAAAAAAAACATTGAAGAAATGAAATAGTCACTCAACACTTGGAAAGCTTCTTTTCCGCGACATTCTTGAATGTTTTTTTAAACAGTCCCTTTTTAAACTCCAGCAGTAATCTGCCATCATGTGCATGCCCCATCTTCCTTGGTAGCGGTCCTCCATAACTTTAATATCTTGGTGAAATCTTTCACCTTGTTCCTCACTCATGTCTCCTAAATTTTCTGGAAAACGGTCTAAGTGGCTGTGTAAATAGTGTATTTTAATACTCATATTGCACCCTAAGGATTTGAGTTTTTCTATGCTCAACTGATGCATTTTTACCCCTATATATGCAAAACAAGACCCATTCTTATCAAGAGCCTTTACAAATTGCTTCATTAAGCCCAACTTTATATGTAACGGAGGAAGTATGATTTTTTCTCTTTCAACCAAAGCGTCGTTAATGACATTCTTTTCCCCAACGTCCATGTTTTCTCTCTGAGGCCAATCTTTTCTAACCCAGTGGTGTGTTTTGTCCCTACTATCCCAGAGGCACAAGAAACACGGATATTTCGTGTAACCACTTTGCTGCCCAAGAAGAAAGTTTACCATTTTTAAGTCTACACAAATCATCCATTGATGTTCGTAATACTTTATCTTCTGCAAGACCAAAGCTATGGTATTATATTCTTCTTTCAGTTTCGTTGAGTGAGCTAGTGGTATTGAACCATATTTATTCCCATTATGTAGAAGGACACATTTTAAACTTCGCTTTAAACTGTCAATAGGCGCCAATCATCTGGAATATATTCAGAAAGTCCCATTTCTTTCATGAGTCCCCTAATTTCGTGACAAAATACAAGATTGTCTTCTTGAGAAAAGAATGGTAGCAGATCTTTTTCTCTTGTACGGTAAAAGGTAATTTTGGTTCCTTGTTCCAGTAAATTTTTGTCGTTCAACCTAGAAGCCAGTACTTCAGAAGCTTTTTTCGATAAATTGAGATCCCTGGTGAGATCATTTAATTCATTTTGATTGAAGCGTTGAGGAACTGATGACGTCCCCTCATAGTCACTGTTAGTTTCATTAGCATCAGAACTTTTATTAGCATCAGAAGAGCGATCAGAGGGAAAATATTCGTCATCAGAGATATGTGGTAGCTGATGAAATGTTGGAATCGGTATTTCATCTGAGTGCGGGATAGGGCGTATTCCCGAGTCTAAATTGGGATAAGTCCACTTACTGCGGTTATTTCGATTGATTCCATTAGTATTTACTAAACAGAAATAACAATCATTGAAGTGGTTTTTTGGTTCTCTCCAAACCATTAGTACGCCGAATTTTAGACATTTTCTTTTCCCGGTAGTCCACTGCCGTAAATGCTCTGTACAAGTTTTACATACGAGATGCGGGGCCCACGTTTTGTCCTGATCACCAAGCTTAACTCCAAACTATCCAAGATACGCTCGCTTTACAAAGTCAGTAATAGTTTGTCTGTTTTGTTGAAACATGTATTCTCCGCATATATAGCAAAACACATCAGGTTGATTTACACAACTTCTTCTTGAACTGGAACCTGAACTCATTTTAATTCTGTTCAATAACACAAAAACACTCTTTTGTTAACATAAAATAACACGCCGAATTCGATCTACTCTCATTAGTAAGAACGCACAAACTGACGAGACTTACCCGAGTTAGGTGATTAAAAGGGTCAGTTCAGGTACCTGATAGGCAATGGTTCCACTATTTATAGATTTACCTCGAATTTACTCAATTACAGACTGACAATAAAACCATTGTACCTACATTAATGAATATATAATAATTTTAGAACTCTCATAAATGAATATACTGAATAAAAACCACATTGGTAGATAAGTTGATGTATCTAAAAAAGTAGAGCTGATAGAGAAAAACGGATTGCATGTATAGATTTAGCGTCCCAAATATAGTTAAAATCAGCTCTAAAATCCCAGGCACCAAAACAAAAATATTTTTTTGTTGCCCTGTGTAATTTAACGGCTCACTTGGATAGAAGAGTCTGCTCTGCGTTCGGAAGGTTACAATCTACATTTAAATTAGACATCCCAAATACAACAAAAGCCAAAGTGTTTGATCAATACGTACTGCCGGTATTAACATATGGCACTAAAACGTGGGCTTTAAATAAATGAAGAGGAGAATGCTAAATATTAGACTCCAAGATCGTATTCCTAACATCGAGTTACAAAGAACATGAAAAGTGACAGATGTAATACAACGAATATGTCTATAAAGGTGAAATTGGGCGGGGCATATCGCAAGAATGAGTGATAACTGATGAATTTGCATTTAGAGGCATTATAGAAATAACAAAATGTTTATGAAAATAATTTAAATCAAAAAAAAACATTTGTACAGGAATACCAATAAACAATAATTTAATTTAATCAATTTTGTGTTATTTTAAACGAAATAATAGTTTTAAATAAATAAAAAATAAAACAATGATTTTTAATGGTATGTTGTTAATATCTTATAAAAAGCGAAAATTTCGGCCACATAATGAGAGAATCTAAATATGCTCTGCTACGGGTGGTAATGCAGGGAAAGATAAGGGGACAACGAAGTGTTGACCGACGTAGGATTTCATAGTTGAAAATCCTGAGAGATTGGTTTGGTTGCGGTAGCCTCGAGCTGTTCCGAGCGACTGCGAGCAAAGTCAGAATAGCGATGATGATTTCCAACCTCCGTTAAGAGAAGGACTTTTAGAAGAAGAGTTGTTAGTACCTGATCGATGAATTTCTAGTTTGAGAACACAATAAAGTAAGATTAGTAATAAATTATCCCCACCCCGCGATGTTATCAGAGATATCTCTCACTTTTTTTCTCCTATTAAAAAACTCTGGATTTGTCACAAGAAGATTGTTTACTATTTTTGTCTTACTCTTGGAATTGTTATAAACGCAATTTTCCTTCAACTCTAATTCTCTTTTACCCAAACATGTAAGGTGAACTGAAACAACCTGGAAGACGTGGAAACACACATGTTGTAGCGCTTTATCAAGGGATGTATTTTTAAATAATATATAAGGAATTTTCTTTAATATAACTAAATATTATTTTTTCTAGTTATGCATATAATTAAGTAATGTTTTAATTATTAGATGCATTGTTTCTCAAATGTAAGAATTTACAATTATTGAATACAATCATGTATTGAGGAACACTGGGGAACTTTCATATCATTGATCTGATTTCAGGTGCGAGTTGGTTTGGTGGTAAAATCCAGTTTTGGCTTTTTTTTAATTTATCACAAACGTTCAAAAAGTATTGAATGTGTTTCTATAGGGCCCCACGAGTCACCTATTTCAATATACTAAATGATTTTCATAACATCGTATAGATGGCGTCATTCGTCAGGCATTCATTGATTATATTGGGTGATTGCAAAAGTTCATGTCCGATTAGAAACCAAATTAAATACAACACATTTTCATGAAAGATAGTATTTATTAATCAATAATGTACTCTCCTTCATTTTCTATAACTGTCTCCCATCGTTTTACAAGTTTTTGAATCCCCTCTTTGTAGAAACTGCTTGGTTTCTCTTCAAAGAAAGTCGTAAGGTAATTTTTAACTTCTTCTGTAGAATCAAATTTTTTCCGTTTAAATTATTTTGCAGAGAACAAGATAGATAAAAATCTGAAGGAGCAAGATCAGGGGCTGGAGGATTTCGCAATTTTAACTCCCTAAGTTTTTGCAGTGTCTGTTGAGCGACATGTGGTCTAACGTTGTCATGGTGAAAGATGATGCCTTTTCGATTGACCAAATTTGGACGTTTTGCTTGTATTTCAACATTGAGTTGGGTGAGTTGCTCACCGTAACTCTCTGCAATTATTGTTTGGCCACGTCAAGCAGCTCGTAAAAAATTATTCTTCTTCAATCCCACCAGACACATAACAACATTTTCATTGGATGCAATTCAGCCTTTGCCATAGATTCTGCTCTTTCACTTCCATGCTTCCAGCTTCTTTTTCTTATTATGTTGTTATACACAACCCATTTTACATCTCCAGTTGACTTGATCCAAGAAAGATTCGTTTTGTTGACGGGCGGCGAGAGAATTGACTGCGGAAACAGTTCAATTTATTCTGTTCTGTCAAAACGTCCGGAACCCATATATTGAGTTTCGAAGTGTATCCAAGTTGCTTTAGATGATCAAATGCAGTCGAATTTTCAGCATATAGTCTCTCAGAAATCTCTTCAGTGGTAATACGTGGATCATTATTCACTAAGTCACAGATAGAGTCATTATCAATGCCGGGAGATCGCCCAGAGCAAAGTTTATCGTTTAGATTGAAGTCACCAATTCGAAATCGACCAAACCACTTTTTAACTGTATTAAAACCAGGAGCACGTTCCAAGTGAACGTCTTGAATATTTTTTGTTGCAGGTCCAACACGCACTCCCTTTTTAAATTAGTAACATAACATGACGAAAATGTAACTTTTAATTTCCCGTTTTGAATATTAACCACAAATTAATTTAAATAATCTTTTTTTTAAGGTTAACTCACGACGCATTTAGATAAGTGTCAGTTAATAATATGATTATAAAAGAAACATCAGCACATTCAAAAGTGTATGCTTCTGCCATCTATGAAAATCGGGCACGAACTTTTGCAATCACCCATTATTTATGGTTTTTATTACATACATCAGCATTTTTGACAAAACTTACTGCTATGTTATATGTGGTATAAACCTTGAATATATTTATCTTTATAAGAAATGTAATTTCCTTTTTGTAGAACAATAAAAAAGTTTTTCCCAACAGTTCACAAAATACAATATCTGTTTTATGAGCTTTTTTATACAACTTCTCGATAGGAGATCAATCAGCACAAAATAAGTCATAAAACGAAAATATAAAAGTAGTAGTTGTTAGGCCTCTTCGTTGTAAATTACGTGTGTTAAAATAAACAAAACTGATTACAAAAGATTTGCGAGTATAAAAAACTAATTCACTTTATTCAACAACAGAGTTATGGCATTAGATAATGAACATTTCTTTTAACATTAAAATTTCGTCTGTATTTTGTTTATGCTTTGATAATCCCGCACTTCAACAATAAATAGAGTAATAGAATCAAGTTTATTTTTAAAGTATTTATAGTAAAAACAACAAAATAATAAATGTTAAAATATTTTTATTTTATACCTAACTACAATCATTTGAGAGTGATTTCTTGCAAATAATAGAAAGATTTGGTAACGCTTATTTTGACGGGCCACTGTTAATTGAAGCATGCGCCCACCGTTTGGAGTTTGCCCAGTATTGAAACAAAATAAGAGAAACCTTTATTAAGAATAACGATTTCCCTTATTCAGGAACTTATAAGAGAGGTTATTTGAAATTCGTTATTCTTATCGTTATTATGGTAAGGCCTGTTTTTAGAGTACCTCACGGAACACTTATAAGATGGCTTCGGTGTCTGTCCATCTGTCTGTCTGTCACACCCGATTTTCTCCGAAATTACTTGTCATAGAAAGTTGAAATTTGGTAATAATATAGGAATTGATGGCCTCATCAGAGCCATGTAGTTTTGAAAGTTAAATTTTGACATTTTGGGGGATGAAATCGGAAGTGAAAAAAAAATTTTACTAGGTCATCGAGTGTGGTGTCAAATGAAAGCTTGTGAAAACACGAGTAATATATATATATATATATATATATATATATATATATATATATATATATATATATATATATATATATATATATATATATATAATGTAATACTTGCGCGCACTTTTCTTTGTATTATTTTGAAAAAATTCTGAAATATTCTCCACGGGGTGTAGATTGAATGAAAATTATCACGAATGCATTACCTTTAATAACTTACCTGGTATATATAAAAAAAAGTCAAGGTCATCAGTTTTCAGTAAAGATTGGAAACAAACTTTGTTGAAAACTCATTTGTGGTGTGTTTTGAGAAGTCACTGATCATTTTATACCTCCGTAACAAAATTTTTTATTTTAAAAGCAATCAACGTACCGAACACTAATTGCGCAAGTTCAACCCAGGACTGTGTTTCCCACCGAGTACAATTTACAGCGATTTAAGAGTAACGTGAATCGCTTTTTCCGCACACGTGCCGCTTCTGTAGCGTTTTAGGCACCTCCCTGCAGCACGTGTGCTAGACCCATAAAAAAAAAATTGCACTTGACCGTTTTTTTTTCTACTTAGGTATACAGCAGACATCAGCGGGTCATTAAGTAAATGAAAAAAAATCCCCTAAGTTTATAGAACATTGAATAGTAACCTAACCGTATTCTTACTTTATTTTATTGCAATTCTACCATAGTGTATAAGTGCAATTCCTTTGCGATAATACTGCGCATTCTTGAGATAACGATAAGGACAAAGACATGTGAAAAATAGACTCTAATATCATCTAATTGTAAACCACTACTCAGTATATATCACCACTACACCAAACACTTTATTTTTGCACTCGACGCGCGTTTCGCTAACCATGTTAGCTTCATCAGGAGCGATGATTGACATATATATATATATATACATATATATATATCAATAGTCAATCATCGCTCCTGATGAAGCTAACATGGTTAGCGAAACGCGCGTCGAGTGCAAAAATAAAGTGTTTGGTGTAGTGGTGATATATACTGAGTAGTATCATTGTGCCAAAGATTCCACATTCCCAACTTAATTGTAAACCGTTAAGTTTCCGGGACTCCTCTACGCGAGCGATAAAATTATTGATCATTGGTCGGTTCTTTGTCTCCATGATCACTGCCATTTCTTGCCAAATGTTTTTTTTTAATTGTACCAAGGAATGATGGTTATTATTACAGATATAACGGGTACCCGGTCTACCCGGCTAAAATCAGGTACACGGCAAAATATTTTATTTCCAGACCGGATATACTGCCTTTTAAGCAAAATAAATCCAAATTAAAAGTAACATTTATTTCAAAATATTCGTAAGCGAAACATTTTAAACATAACAACAACGAATCTAAACTATTAGTACATAGTATATATACAAATAAAATGTTTTAATATTTAAAATTGAGCAAAAGTAAATCGTGAGGGAGTTAGTATTTCACCATTTTCAGGCGACAGTCTGCCCCTTTTTTCTTTACATATATTTCCCACCTCAGAAAATTGCCTTTTACTAAAAATTGAAGAAGTTGATGCTGAAAGAAACTTAACACCTATGCTGAAAAGTTTTTGGTCTAGCTACTTAAAACACATTTTTTTTTGCTAAATTCGACTTTATTCATCAATATAGGCCCCTTCAAGAGCTTTTCTAATATTTCTATACCTTTCTTGTAGAAGGATTTGTCTTTACCTTGTGTAGTGGTGGATCCATGTTTCATCCATTGAACCAAATCACATGAAAATATCCTTCAATACGTTGTTGTTTTTGGTCCACTGTGAGCAAACGCGGTACCCATTTTGAACAGAGCTTTCTCATGCCCAAATGTTCATGCAAAATATGACCAATACGTTCTCTTCATGTCATTAGTGTGTCAGCTATCTCACGCAATTTCACTTTACGCTCATCCAAAACAATTTTGTGGATTTTTTATGTTTTCCAGTGTAACCACCTCATTTGGGCATCCAGGGCGTTCAGCATAATTTGTATCTGTACGACCGCGTTTAAATTCAGCATACCAGTAAATGGTGAGTGATTTTCCAGGGGCGGAACTTCCGTAACACTTATCAAGCCATTGCTTTGCTTGAACGGTGTTTTTTTTCATCAAAAACAGTGTGTAATCAACACAAGAAATTCAATTATTTTCATTGTTTTGAAAATATCAAAAGTAGCGTCACTAAAACCATTGTATCTTGTAAACTAATCGTCGAAATGTCATGAAATTTTGACATGTATCGTTTGAAGGTTGGTACTTCCTAAAAATCATATGGATATTTTTAAAAGGGTGACTTCTATGTGTTAGACCAAGATCAGCCTCGTGTTAACAGCAAGTTTTCGTAATCTAGGAAAATTCTTGAAATTCACCATAAAAACGGACTTGCTTTACGATCTATCAGTGGCAAACTTAAATAAGAACTGGATTCTGTTTCTACCTCTGCTCTTATTTTTACCTCTGGTTTGACCAATATCACAGAATACATCCCAGAATGTATGTTCCTATTTCTTTATTTTTTTAAAATACTAAGTGGTACATCGTCCGAAAAGTCTGATTCGGATATTGATGACACATCTTCATGGGGTTCAATATTTACTTTTAACGATACTTGTTTGATGTATTTTAAAATGTTTTTTAACGTGCCCTTTGTTAGTGAAATATACTTCTTTAAATCTTAGATCCAGGAACTTTGCGATTATATAATTGTTGTTGATTTCAGTATTTGCGAATCTAGCTCATATCTTCAAGGTAATTATCCTACATATATCCCAAACCAGAAACCTAGATTTCCATTAATTATTTATTTAATGACAAAATTGTTTCCATCACTTCTAATATTAAACACAGTAAACTAGTGAAATGTTTGGTACTTTGTCCAAATGGTCGTAACGTTTTAGTTAAATTCCACTGATTTGGTGTCAAAGAAAAAAGTGAATCAACAACAAGCAAGCTGATTCCATCAAAAAACCTTTCCAATTGATAATGTGTGGAATTCCAGCGTGTAGGTTCATCACTCCAATGTTAATATCTCTCTGGATTTGTTCTCATTTCATTCTGGAAGGACATGAGTAGTTTAAATGGGTTACGATCATCTCTCTTTGGTAGAGCATGCACTTGCAAGGTTTTCAAGTATCCTTCTTTATTTAATTTCCAGCTTATGTTCACCATTATGTCTGCCACCGAAACATCCCCAAAACCTAAATTGAGTTTTTTATCTTTTTTTTTATATTTTGGGTTAACTGTTCGGCTAAAGTCTTAACAATAGGGTCCCCGGTTCTGTAAGCTCAATTTTTAACATAGCTTGTGTTAAAATTTTTAGTGCAATAAAATTTACATATTGCACAGATATTTCGTTTGTTTTACATAGGCAAGATTAGATGGTATCTCTAGAGATGACGCTGAGAATAAACAATGTTTTCATATCAGAAGTCTCTCGGTAACTTGGCACGTTGTAAAAATATTTGAGCTCTTGATATCACGATACTGTTATATATTTGGTGCATTTATTTTTATAGTAGTATAAAAGTAAATTGAAAATAAGTTCAAATAAATTATTGCTTATCGGTTTAATTCTCATTGACTTTAATACTGGTGTATATATATATATATATATATATATATATATATATATATATATATATATATATATATATTTTCTTATTCCATATATTATTTTTTCCGGCCGACAATTTCTACATATATAAAATTCAACGTCTGCCTGTATTTGTGCATATACTATATGTTTTATGTGTGTGTATACTGGTATAATTCGAAAACCAATGTTTCAATTTTGAGGCAATTTTTTTCATGTTTAAGTACCTCATCTGGGTAGATTTTGCAACTATATTTGATTTAAATTAGTTTAGAAATAATAAAAACACAGGAAAAATAATCTAGAAGGAACTTTTTATGTGGTTATTAAAATCTGTTGCATAATTGTAATTGATTTTCTTTATGCATATAATTTCATTGCTACTATCCAATGAAGTTTTAGATCTGGATATAGTTGCTCGATGTCTCTTTCTGATGATCTAATAAGACGGCGTGATAATTTTGGTGCTGATTCTATTGGTATTTACCATAGACTAAAGAATTATAATTATAAGATTTTGTAACTCAATGTAAATTTCAAACAATCAAAATAGTGGGCTACAAGGTCAGTAAAAACGATGTAATATATAAGACATGGAATCTGCCTTATAAAATTGGCGCCCTCGAAGTTCTTGCTCCTAAGGATTTTTAATTCCTCTTGAGGGGTTACATCACCTTTGCGCTCGGAAAAATAGGTATAAAAATTAAAAAAAAATTTACGCAGCTATTAAATATATATAATAATTTTTCTTTTTCATATATACATAGTAGTTTTATGAATAATTTGAAATAATATCCAATAAAAAAAAATTAATTTTTTTTTTTTTTTTTTTTTTTTTTTTTTTATGGGTCTAGCACACGTGCTGCAGGGAAGTCCCTAAAGCGCTCCAGGAGCGGCACGAGTGCGGAAAAAGCGATTCACGTTGTTCTTGAATCGCTGTAAATTGTACTCGGTGGGAAACACAGCGCTGGGCAAATTATTCCAAAGGGATGACGTTCTCCATATAAAAGATTGCTTGAAAAGCGTTGTACGCGGAGTAACAAGCTGAACCTCATACGGATGCGAAGCACCAGCGCGACGTGTATTTCTAACATGCACCGCTTTGGGAGGAATTAAGCGGGCTACATCCTTCGAACACTTTCCATGAAAATACTTGTAGAACAGACTCAAGTCGCCAACCGTTCTTCGATGTTCCAGCGAATCAAGGCCGCCGGTCAATTCCGGGTCCCCAATCAGACGGACCGCTCTTCTCTGAACAGAATCCAACAAATGCAGTGTATGTTTGGGAGCGGAGCCCCAAACGTGGGAGCAGTATTCCATAGTTGGTCGAATTTGGGCTTTGTAAAGAATTAACAGTTGCTGTGGGGTGTAAAGCTTTCTGGTTCTAAATAATATTCCCAACTTTTGAGAAGCTCTCCTTGCTATGCCTGCAACATGTTCATGCCAAGACATATTTGCTCCCAAACTAACGCCCAACAAATTGAGCGACGATGCTAGGGGAATGGAGTGCCCCGACATAACTATGTCGGGTTCAGCAACGTTAACTTTTTTAGAAAAACTGCCGCTTAGGTTTTTGTAGCGTTAAATTCCACTTGGTTACTGTCACCCCAAGATAGAATTTCTTCCAGGTCTTTGTTAAGTTGAACTACCTCCTGCTGTCTGCGGATACTCGCCTGAGCAGCCGATGTCCGAGCGTTCAAGGTGAATGAAGAGACAAGCGTACTGTCATCTGCAAAGCTATAGACTGGATTCCCGGTCTTTTCCAGCAGATCGTTAATGTAAATGAGAAAGAGAGTAGGAGACAGTATGGAGCCCTGGGGCACACCGGCGTTGATAGTGAGGGTGTTAGAAAGAAATCCGTCGACCGCCACTCGTAAAGAACGCTCTCTGAGGAAACATGAGAGCCACAAACAGAACCTTTCAGACATACCATAAGAGCGTAACTTAGCCAACAGTCCATCGTGCCAAACACGGTCGAATGCCTTGGATATGTCAAGAGCAACCGCTCGAGATTCTCCAAAATGTTCAATTGCGTTGTTCCAAACATGTGTTACATAAGTCAGAAGATCTCCTGTTGATCTATGTTTACGAAAACCATATTGGTGATCGCTAATAATATTGAATCGTTCAAGATATTTTAGAAGATGCTCATTGATAACCTTTTCTATGACTTTCGATATTATTGAAAGCAGTGCGACTGGTCGGTAGTTATTTGGCAAGGTCTTCTTACCTTTTTTAGGTATCGGCTGAACCGTGGCACATTTCCAGCAGGACGGAAATATTCCCTTTCTGTAGGATAGGTTAAAAAGTCTACAGAAAACTGGTGTTAGTTCCCTTGCACAGTTTTTGAGAACTATGGCAGGTATTCCGTCAGCGCCAGAAGCCTTCTTGGTGTCTAGCTTCATTAAAATACGCTTTATGATGCGCTGTCTGAAGACAACATCGGGCATCCTTGACTGCAATATGGGAATAGTAGGTGGCGTTTTTCCTTGGAAATCGACAGTAGAATGTGAAGCAAAGAGTTCAGCCAACAAGTTCGCTCTCTCAACAGGTGTGGTTGCAATGGAATTATCTAGCCGTGTGAGTGGTGGTATGGTGGATTTGGTAAAATTTTGACTAACTGCCTTAGCGACTGCCCAAAAGGACCTGGAATTGTTGGGACAAGCGAGAAGTTTGTTTCTAATTCGTTGATTGTGTGCCTCCTTGGTTTCGTCGATAATTCCCTTGCATCTGTTCCGGGCATGAACAAAGATGTTACGATTTACGGTGTTAGGATTTTCACGCCATTCTCGATAGGCAATATGTTTAGAAGCAACAGCTTCTTTGCATTTTCGATCGAACCAAGGCTTGCCGTTGGAGGAGCATTTCTTCGAAAAAGGGATGTAAGCTTCCATACCAGCCAAAATAACATCGGAGACCTCCCTAGCGCAGTCAGATGGGTTATCGGATCGAAAACAAATGTCCATCCAAGGGAAAGTTCGAAAGTATTCCATAAGATCTTCCCATTTAGCAGATTTGTAGTGCCAAATCTTGCGCGGCCTAGGCGCCTCTCTGTCACTGATTGGCAGGATACTCGATGTCGAAAGCAGTTTATGGTCGGAAGACCTAACGGCGGATTTACGGTAACCGTGTAAATCTCCGGATTGGTGGTTAAAAACAGATCAAGAAGACTGGCGAACTCCCCGTCTCGATCAGGGATCCGTGTTGGTTCGTCAATAAGCTGAGTTAAGCCATAACTGATTGAGAATGATTCAGCTTCACGACCTTGTTCGTCGGTAGTATTGGAATATTTAAGCCAGTTGATATTGTGGACATTAAAGTCGCCCAGGATGGCAATTTCGGCACTTGGATAGTTACTTTGTAAATGATCGATGGTGTCTGCAAGAGAAGCGAAAAGTGTTCGAAAATTGGTATCACTTGGTGGTCGATATAGGATACAGATGAACCTTGTGGTTTGTTGAGTCGTTATTTTTAACCACATAACATCAAAGTTTGGGGGCTCCAGAGCTTCTTCTCGTTGACAAGAAAGGTCGCTTCTGACAAAAAGACAGATTCCAAAGTTACGCCTAAATCGGGAATAGAAGATAGTTGACTGTGCTAGTCGATGGACTGACCTTGGTTTCACATAGAGCGAGTACATGAGGTACAATGACGGAGATATGAGCCTCTTTTAAAAATCCTTGCTAATGGTGTTCTTATTTTCTCTGTCAGGCATCGTCTGAAAAATAAAAATATTTTTTTTATTTAGAAAGGTAATAGCTAAGAGGTAGCATAGGAAAAAAGTCTTTAAAATTTTTTTGTAGAAATGACAGTTGTTTGAAAAAAAAAACTCTGATTTTTATCGAAATTTTGAGTTTAAAAAATGTATAACCTATGAACGTGGCACCCAATCAAAAAAAAATCATATGCTACATATTAGATAATATTATAAAGAATATGTGTTGCAAATTTAAAAGTTGTAAAATAAAAAACAAAATCGGTTAAATAATTCTTAAGATATCTTCTACACCAGTTTGAAAAAAGTAATTTCGAAAAAAACGTAAAAGAAAAACAGTACGGCATCAGCGTCTTAAAACCAAATATTTTTTTTAAATTACCTTCAATCTGCGATTCCTGAACCGTACATGAGGTCTTTCATTGTTGCCGCGATGTCTTCCGGCTCGTTTTGAGCAGCTCTTTTCAATTACCTGGCCTCTTTTGTCTCCTATTAGGCTCTCATGTTGGCTATAGATATTCGTTGACAATCCAACTTCTCGGTAAATCGCAGCGCGTTTGGGCCAATTACAAGGTTTAATAATTGCATCGTTTGTAATACACTGGTATATCCATCATTAAATATATTAGCTGCAATATAAGTTGCAATCTCAGCAATTCTTGTGCCACTGTAATGCACTTTTGGAGCCATAGACCAAATGACAGCGTTTAGACTTTCGTTGTTATTCTGAGTGTATCCTTCTAAACAGCGTCCTTATAAAGGACTGACTAAAAGAACAATACCCTTTGTCAAGGCTTTGACCGTTCGTGCATGCCCGATCGCTACCTGAGTTTCGGGCCGACTCTCTGCCGCGCTCACTTCTAATTACGCTAACTTCGGAAATAATTTGAATTTTGATATGGTTAAACGTTTAAAATATTCTTAAAAGTATAAATTCCAAAGCCAAAAAAAAAAGAATTCGATTTTTTGAAAATCTCAAGGTGGTGTAACCCCTTAACTAGTAGCCATTTGAGTAAATAGTCTACATCAGTTCATTAGTCTATGATTTCGTAAGGCCCTTGTCATAACTAATTACCAAATTTTATTTACTGCTTTATATTAGGTTGGCTGTGGAGTTAAGTCTATAATTTTGATGAAAATAACTCTGTTTTGGTTAAATTAATATCTTGTGCTTCACAGGGGAGCGTTCTCGGAACACTGCTGTATATCGTTTACATTTCACAATGTCTTATCTTTCGTGAATAGCTCATACACAGCAGTGCTATAAATAAATAATTTCAATAATAGAAGCACATAAAATATATTTTTAGCTTTTTTCTCTCTGACCTGTTTTGTTGGAATAGCATTAGGGAAGATTGTTGAGGAGTATTGACGCTGGATTATTAAAATAATATAACGTTTAAAAATTCCGCAGACTCTGGGGCGTGTTTTGAACTATAAATTAAGGTAGATGAACGGAAAATATTATACTCTTACAGGCATTATTGAAATCAAAATATGAATCATTTTCATTATCGGTAAATTATGTTTAATTGTTAATATCTGTCAAGGAGAGCAAATTTTGGTAATTATATAGATTTATGTTAAATATGTTTTATTATTATATAGTTAACACGTGGGCTGAAAAGTTTTTGGTCTGACACGTAGATGTTGCCCTTTTTGAAAAATCCATATGATTTTTTAGGAAGTACTAACCTTCAAACAATACATGTCCCAACTTCATGACATTTCGGCGATTAGTTTACAAGTTGCAGGCTTTTTAGTGACGCTATTTTGATGTTTTCAAAACAATGGAAAATATCGAATTTCATATGTTGATTAAACACTATTTTTTGATAGGAAAAAATACCGTTCAAGCAAAGCAATGGCTTGATAAGTGTTACGGGGACTCTGCCCCTGGAAAATCACTCATCATTTACTGGTATGCTGAATTTTAAACGCGGTCGTAGAAATAAAAATGATGATAAACGCTCTGGACGCCCAAATGAGGTGGTTACACCGGAGAACATAAAAAAAAGACAGAAAATTGTTTTGGACGACTGTAAAGTGAAATTGCATGAGATAGCTGACACCTTAAAGATATCAAAAGAACGTGTTGGTCATATTTTGCATGAACATTTGTGCATGAGAAAGCTCTGTTCGAAATAGGTACCGCGTTTGCTCACACTGGACCAAAAACAAGAACCTGTTGATGATTCGGAGTGCTATGTGGACCTGTTTAAGCGCAGTAAAAAGGATTTTTTCATGCGATACGTGATAATGGACGAAACATGGACCCGCCACTACACACCGGAAACAAATCGGCAGTCAGCTGAGTGGACAGCAACAGGTGAAAGCCGCCCGAAGCGACCACAGTATACTGGAAATGTTTTGACCTCTGTATTTTGGAATGAGCTTGGAATAATTCCCATCGACTATGCTGAGAAGGGAAAAACCAGCAATAACCAATATTATTTAAAGTTATTGGTACGTTTGAAGGCAAAAATCGCAAAGAAACGATCCGAAATGTACAAGAAAAACGTGCTCTTTTATCAAGACAATACATCGTGTCACAGGCAATGGTTATGATGGCAAAATTGTATGAATTGAAGTTGGAATTGCTTCCTCATCCACCGTATTCTCCAGATTTGGCCCCCAACGACTATTATCTATTCGCATACCTCAAGAAAATACTCGCGGGAAAGAGATTTGGCTCCAGTGAAAAAGTTATCGCCTATTTTGAAGACAAAGACAAATCCTTCTTCAAGATAGGTATAGAAATGTTAGAAAAGCGTTGGACTGATTGTATCGCCCTTGAAGGAGGTTATATTGATGAATAAAGTCGAATTTTGCAAAAAAAAATTGTTAAGTAGCTAGATCAAAACCATTTCAGCCTACGTGTTATATATAATATAAGTCACCTTACTATTTGTACAAGATACTTAAGCATAAAACTGGGTCATATTTGCCGAAAAAAATATTTTGTAGAAAATATATTCACAACCTTAATATTCGACGTACAACTATTTTAATAACACTTAGAAGTTATAACAACCTGTTTAAATGCTCGTTTTCCTTTAGTGTATCATCAACAAATATAATATTCCTTGTTTCTTAGTAATTTTAGACTTCCATTATGGTTTGTTTTTGCAGTTTTAGATTTTTTAAAACTAAAAAGGTAAAATTCTTTTAATATGTTAAAATATAAAAAAACAAATCTTTTATTTCAAAGTACAGCAACATGCGTGTTCAGGATATTATCAATTTTTGGGACGGGTCAGTCATTGGCGTACATGCTGGACACCTCCTGAAAACTTCAAGGTCAATTTTTTCATTACTTATAGAGGTACAGCTTTTATAATTTTTTTTCGCCAATTGCCTTGGATGCAAGGCATCGATTTTAATATACGATTTCCACTATTTATACATATATATATATATATATATATATATATATATATATATATATATATATATATATATATATATATATATATATATATATTTAAACACTCAGGATGTGAACAGAACATATGTTCCAGAAAAAACTTTATTTGATCAGCAATAACATTTAATTCGTATTATTTTTTAACACTCAAATTATATATTTTTTTAAAACAATATAAGATCCATCTTGTGAATTTTTTTGACATTTTTCCTCCTCCATTTGTAGTACCTATATCTTTGTGATTCTCTCTCTCTTTCATATGTATGTCATCATCTATAATAAACTGTCTATATTTTCTATGATTTTATCACTATTTGTTTATGAAAACATTTTGAACTCCTATTTTCTTAGAATGGTCATTATCAGGCACTATTTTTGTATTCAGATTGCAAAAATTGTATGTGTATATTTCTGACGACCTCAACAGCACTTGCGTGGTGTATTTATGCGAGACGTCACAATCAGAACCAGTTAACAGGTTGACTGCCGATCTATATTTTTGAGTTTGTGGTTGACGCCGGTAAGATTTTTCCAAATATTTTTATTTTATTGTGGTAAATATGAATTAAAATGAGTCTTGGATGTGTTTTTTTTATGTGCCATTCAAAATATTAGAAAAAAAAAATTTCACTCCGATCGGAGTAATCGGCATTGCAAGTGAAAATTTTTACTAGATGCCGAACACTCCGATCGGAGTGTCCAATTAAATAAGTAAAGAAATAATAAATCGAACTCATGAACTCAAAACATTTATTTCTAAATCATTTTTGTACATTTTATGGTAATCCTCAAAGCAATTAAGGCAAAAACCTGGTTGTCCAGGGCACATTTTGCATTCATACACTGTTTGCTTTCTTATTTTATTTTTCCTGCATTCTTTGCATTCCTTTCTGCTTACCCGTTTTGTTTCTTTAGTTTCTTTTTTTCACTAACAATTTTTTCTACTTTGCTAATGCTGTGGACATTTATGCATGAATAACTTTTTGTACCACCGAATGGTTTTACGGCTGCAAGGATAATATGCCATCATTTGATCCTGTCTATCTATACCGGACATAAAAGCATTATATCCAATTCAGATTCTTGATTTCTTTTGTTTTTAAAAATGCCCATTTTGCTTCCAAATTCTGTTGAAATGTATTGAACATTGCGTTTATCGCGCCATTTTCCGACATGCACTCCATTGCAAAACATAGATTTATTCTCACCACGTTTTAAGTTTGCACTCATTACCTCTTTCGGATTATCTTTCCTCTCAGCTCTCAGCGTACCAGTGCAGTATGTATTTTGTTGAAGTAATTTCCTAGCTAAATTAACACTATTGTAAAAATTGTCTAGATAAACAGCATGTCCCACACCCAATTTTTCCTCCAATAAATGTAAAACAATCTTTTCAGTATGTCCGCTTCCACCATAAACATCTGTCGCACCTTCGTAGACACGAAATTTCAAAATAAGTCCATTAGGCTCTGTCAGCATGTATAACTTCATACCATACTTATGACGCTTATTCTTGATATACTGTTTAAACTGGAGACGACCCCGATAAAGTACCATAGCTTCATCCAAAGACAACTCTCTTCCAGAATAGTAAATTTCTCCCATCTTGTTGTTAAAAAAATCTGCCACAAATCTAATCTTTCCTAGCCGATCTGCCGGATCCATATCTGGAGATGTAAAATGCAAACACCTCAAGATAAGCAAAAATCTATTCCTTGACATATATTTTCTAAAAACAGGTAGATTAAATAGCGGATCAGTTTTCCAATAATCGTTAAGACGGCTCAAGGATATTGTGCCAGTGTGAAGTAACAGGGCCAAAAAAATTTTTAGTTCGTCAAGAGTAAGATCTTTAAAATTAGTAATACGTGATTTTGTACTTGTTTCTGGGCGCAGCAAAACCTCGACTGCGTAAGAGTTCGTTCGTTCTACAATAGTTTGTAAAAAATCATCATCAATGATCATTTCGAAAAAATCGATAGGTGCACCCTGTCCTGGAATTTGCACCAATAATTCCTGGGTTTTCTGGAATAAAATTTGTTTTAACGCACCTCTGTCGTTCCATTTTATCTCATCAAGACTAGGAAGTGTTTGATGTGGCCGAATAGGGTCTATAAAATTCTCTTCTTCGGACTCGGAGCTTGAATTTACATCACTATCGTCTGTGTCTGGTACGTAATGTTCGTCACTACTACCTCCGCTTTCTTCCAATAGTTGCAATAATTCAGTGTGAGTTAGCTTCTTTTTCTTATCATATACCTTTGTTTCATCACTACAATGTCTTTTTTTAATACCAGAAGGCCCAGGTTGATTGTCCATATTGTACGGCAGATTACAACCAAACCAAAAGCAAATCCGCGGGACCACTTAAGCACCTGTTAGAACTTGCGTTTTTAAGCAACGCCACCACTAGAAACACGTTTCATATACAACGCCGATGGAATACTAAAACGTTTCGTAAGAACGCATGTCGAACTCCGATCGGAGTAGACGGCGTTGGCGAAGAGACCCGACGCACTCCGATCGGAGTGGTCGGCAGTCAACCTGTTAACCAATTCTGTGTAGTTGTAGTAGTTGTAGGCATTTTTTGTAAATTTTGGAATTTATAAATAAACGATTATTTTTTATTATGGGTATTCAGGTATGCCATTGATGTGAATTATTGAATTGAAAAATTAATTAGCAGTAATATCATAGAAATAAAAAGTCTGTTATTATTAATAAGGCGTTGGTAGTAATTTTATTATCTAATATATTTTTTTGAACGGCAAATTAATAATGTCATAATTATGATAACGAAAAGTATAAGGTCATAGCTGACAAATAGAAATAAAAAATCACATATCTAATTAGTTACATATGATGTCGATGGCTAATTTTATAGCTAACAACTCAGCAACTCAAAAATTACTTATACAAATATCGTTTCAAATACGTATATGATAAATTGATTGTTCCGGTTTATAGGGGGCAATAGAACTTTTGTGGCTTTTCGTGTCCTTTGTTATTTTGATGATGCAAATCTTGAAGCCCACGTTTTTTGACATATTTATAACGTTTATGTAAACGAAAGAGTTTGAACTTTATCATGTCTCAAAAATATATAAGGCATCCATAAGTAAATGTGACACCCAAGAATACCAATTAACAAAAATTTTTCATAAAATAAAAAACTAACGGAGATAACCACTTCTTATTTTTTTTTTCATTTTAAAATTGTAATTCAAAAATCTAACTTTGAATTTTCGCCTGATACATATTACCTATTAATAAAATAAATTGAATAAATAACCAAGTTGATTCGGCAGAATTTCACTGCGCTGCGTATTAAATAAATTTATTTTATTGTTTCATAATCCAATACTATCGAAATAAAATCCATGTTAAAATGTAACACGTGTCGTCTGGGAGCAGCATTGCCTTCTGAAATATATTTTTCACGTATTCAATAAATGCAAGTTATTCTAAACATTGTAATGTTTGTTGAAGATTTATCCTTACCTAATATTTATAATTTTTTTTTCTGCAGCAAGTCAATTTTTACTGTTTTAAATTTGATTTTAGCTCCGAAGTGTTTAACGTCATTACATTAATCAAAAAAGACAAAACCTTAACGATTAGCGGATGAGTTGACGGCAAAAAGCAACATTCTTGCCGTCAATAGACATTCCAGAACTTAAACAACGTTAACGGCTATCATGACATCCTCTTTACGATGATCGATGGATAAGTCCGGTAAATTTCTACGAAACGGCAAGAGGATAGAAACTACACTGAAGGAAGTTCATGGAGACTCTATGCCAGCATTTAATACCATTTATTACTGGATGAATGACTAAATGTGGCCGTACGAGCACTGCAGATACTGCACGTTTAGGACGTCTGATTGAATTTTCTTTTGAAGAAATGGTCGATAAAATTCATCGTATTGTAAGGAAAGATGATCACATTAAGCTACGGAAGATTACTGAAGTGGTAGGCATGAAGTTCTAAAGATGATAAAGCTGACCAGACCAAAAATGCACCAGAAAAGTTATTTCAAAATTTTGTTTGGCAAAGTTTTAGTGTAATCCGAAGGACTTCTGGTGTCCTTTTGTAACTGTAGACGAATCGGAGATCCACCATTACACCCTGGAGATAAAATGGCAGTCAAAATAGTAGGTTGACGAAGAAGAAAATGCACTGAAAAAAGAGAGACTAGTTTTATCGGCGGGAACAGTATGCCAACTGTTGTTTTTTGGACTCACAGAGTATCATCATGATTGACTATTTAGAAATGGGTGAAACAGTGAATCAACGTTATTGGACCGTTTGATTAGTGAGTTAAGGCAGAAGCGACCAAGATTAGCGCTCAAAAATTGCTCGTTCATCAGGACAATGCGCCTGCTCACATATCGGCCGTTATAATGGCAAAAGTGCACGAGCTGGGCTTCGAAATAGCTCCTCACCCACTTTGTTCCTCAGGTTTGGCCCCAAGTAATTTAATTTTATTTCCTTACCACACAAAAATTGGCGTGGAGGAAGACATTTTTCTCTAATGAAGAGGCTATCTGCAATGTTAACGAGTATTATACATAGTTCCAAACATTTTTTTTTTGAAGGAATCAAAAAATGAAATCTCGCTGGACCCAATGTATTGAGCTCAATTAAGTTGAGAAATAAATTTTTATTTCTGCAAGAAAATGTTATTTACCTTGTTTTTTACAAGACTTCAATCCACCCTCGTATAATATAGAAGGGGTTAATCCCTATTGAGGCGGAGAGGTTACCTAGAAAAATAGACCAAATAACCATTCGGCTTATGACATGAAATCTGGACACGGGTCAGGTGGCGTTGGGTCGATGGCAGCTTTGCCAAGAGCAGCTGCCCCTCTGGGTCTGCTTCTCTTGCTTCATCCCCGGTCTGCCCTTCTGGTACTGGTCTGGGTTGTTTGGCAGTCGTTGAACTGACTATAGTTAGACTGACTGTCTTGCTTGAGCTCCACTGTGGCAATTTTATAAGCTCAACAGCTAGGGAGAATTCGATAATAGAAGGTATAAATATGCATCTAGAATAATGATGCATCATTAGTATTATATCGGTTTAGGTAACGCCTCGGAAAATTAAATAGTCAATTTTTCGAGTTTTTCATGATAATTTTCGGAGCGATCGTAGAACTTATAGCCAATTATATCTATACCTTAGTAAAAAGAAGCAAATGCTACGTACAATATGAAAGACTGAAGGAACCTTGCTACTCCAAATTTTATGTTTATACAGTCTGTCAAGTAAGAACGTGACCGCTCGTAGTCTTGAAAAAATATGTTTCGAGAATATTTTTTGCCATCAATGTATTCTTTGGTGTGCTAACAACGGCACAATTACCTTAATAAGTTGTCTAATCGCCTCCTGCATCAATAATCTAGATCATCATCATCATCATCAAGAAACTCTATCTTGGGGTGAGAGTAACCAAGTGGAACGCTACAAAAACCCAGGCTGTAGTTTTTTCTAAAAAAGGTAACGTTGCTGAACCCGACATAGTCATGTCGGGGCACTCCATTCCCCTAACATGGTCATTCAATTTGTTGGGCGTTAATTTGGGAGCAAATATGTCCTGGCATGAACATGTTGCAGTCATAGCAAGGAGAGCTTCTCAAAAGTTGGGAATATTATTTCGAACCAGAAAGCTTTACACTCCACAACAAACGGCTAATTCTTTATAAAGCTCAAATTCGACCAACTATGGAATACTGCTCCCATGTTTGGGGCTCCGCTTCCAAACACACACTGCACTTGTTGGATTCTGTTCAGAGAAGAACTGTCCGTCTGATTGGAGACCTGGACTGACCGGCGGCCTTGATTCGCTGGAACATCGAAGAACGGTTGGCGACTTGAATCTGTTCTACAAGTATTTTCATGGAAAGTGTTCGAAGGATGTAGCCCGCTTAATTCCTCCCAGAGCGGTGCATGTTAGAAATACACGTCGCGCTAATACTTCACATCCGTATGAGGTCCAGCTTGTTACTCCGCGTACAACGCTTTTCATGCAATCTTTTATATGGAGAACATCATCCCTTTGGAATAATTTGCCCAGGGCTGTGTTTCTTACCAAGTACAATTTACAGCGATTCAAGAACAACGTGAATCGCGTTTTCCGCACACATGCCCTCCTGGAGCGCTTTAGGGACTTCCTTGCAGAACGTGTGCTAGACCCATAAAAAAAAATCGCCTGGCATCTTTAAGGCATGCTGTCGCGGAGATTTTCTGCATACTCTGCAAATTTTTCGAATCTGGCGAGACAGCTAAATCAAAGGTCTCAATATCTTTCCTCTGAGCTTTCGCCCAACAAAGGTTTCTTCAACGCTCCGGAATTTGACATCATGAGCACGAAGATGTTATTGAACGGTCTCATGGGACACATTCAAATACAGTTTTATTAATTTTGCTGCTCTTTGATGCAGAGTCAATTTCGGGTCCCGTCAAAACAAAGACACAATTCATTTTTCGTCTTTCGGAGTGACTTTGCCTACCGACCCACGTTCTGGCAAGTCGTCCACAATTTTCGTTTCTTTAAAATGATTTACACACTTCTTAACAAATGACACCGACTTTCTAATATATTTAGCGGCCGCGTAATGTATCATTTTAGGCCTCATTGAATGGGAACAAAGAAAGACTGCTTCGAACCGACGCGCAAACAAGTGACTCATTTTGGATTTTACGTGATTTCGACGAAAGTTCGGAATCGACTGCTACTTATACTAAAATGCGTCGTAGCGAAAGGTGTCCTTAACCGATTTTTTATTGAATCGATAGAATCGCATCTACTTAAAAAGAATTTTTGCAGGCACGTTCTTACTTGATAGACTGTAGTACATTTTCTTTTTTTGGTACTATTCAATATTTTACTTACATATTAGAACTTTTACTAAAAAGTTTCAAATATTGAACGTTCCTTCGTTTTTTTTTTGATGCCACATTTATCCTTTATATTTCCCTCGCGACTGCTTCGCACGTAATGCAAAGTTTCTGTTGTACTTTTTCCAAGAATTTTTCATCGAAAATTTTATATGTAAACTCAATATCTATAACGATGCTGGGGACCGGATAATAATTTTGTTGCTTACGGGCACAAAGCTGTCAAAGGAATAAGTGAAAAATAGTTTTACGGTATATTTTCCTCAAGCTTAAATTCCAAAGTTGGTTAAGCGTCTGTAGTCAATTTAAAGTTAATATCCTCTTCTAGTAATCGTTAAAATAAATCAATTTACCAAATATAGCCTAATAGAAGTGAGGTAAATTAAAGTTACTTTTCGACATTTCGGATGCGATTACATGTGGCACCTTCAGAGATTTTTACATTTGAAATTAGAAGAACCGAAGAAATATATGCCAAGAAACCTGACTGGTTACTTGATCCAGAGTAACCGATGTAATAGAAAGACTGTATATCCTAAGATGGAATTGGGCTGGACGCGTACGGAGAATGCAAGATAACAGATTGACGGGTAGGATCATAGAATGTAGACCCAGAGAGAATAAAAGAATTAGAGGAAGACCGCAGACCAGGTGAACGGATGACATAAAACGAATAGCAGGGCACTATTGGATGGGGAAAACACACAATAGGGAAGAATGGAACAACTTGAGGGAGGCTTACATCCGACGATGGTCAGAATAAGCTGCAGAAGAAGAAGAAGAAAAAGAAGAACCTGACTGGTTGTTCACCAAACCGTGACCCAATGTATTATTAGGTTTTCACGTGTCTCTGCTGATGTTTGTAGGGCGTTTGTGAATTAATTCTCTGTTTTATGTTGCTTGCGGTGCAGAAGGTCTCAGGTTTAATCCCGGCAGGTCAGTTACTTATTAATTAATTTTTTTAAGTATATTTGACCTCGCCATGTGCGTAGGTAGTAGTTGTTTGCAGAAATGCAATAACGTCCACCGCGTTGTCTAAAAGGTACTGTGAAATACAAAAATGTATCTTTCGGCACTTGGACAACGTTGACGGGTATTACGACATCCTCTCCGATATTCTTAGGATATGAAAAAGGGTAAAATCCCTACTCAGGTGGGGAAGCGAACGATAGAAAAAATATGTAAACTGGAGGCTAAAGGGAGAACTTGGGTTCTTCTTATACTACTTTTTTATACGTTTTTCTTGTTTCTTATTTCTAATGAATATTGCGCGTACATCATACCACGCGAACCTAAATTTTTGTGGATACTTTCAGTTAGTAAAGGCATTTTGTCATTTGTTGATCTCAAGCATTCTCCAATTTTCATTTAATTGTTGATAATCATGCCAATGTTGATCTTTGAAGTTATTTGGATATTACATCGTTTATTTTTCACAGCGTGCAGAGTTTACAAAACATTAAATGATTCTCGCATAATACTGTATTAAAAGATCTCGTTAATTGATTTTTAGGATTCAACAAAAAATCGGTAGAAGGAACCTTTGTCTGCGGCAAATTTTAGTATAAGTGACAGTCGATTCCGAAATTTCGTCGAAATCACGTAAAATCCAAAATGAGTCACTTGTTTGCTCGTCGATTCGAGGCAGTTTTTCTTTGTTCCCATCCAAAGGGGCCTAAAATAGGTGTCGTTTGTAAAAAAGTGGCTAAATCGTTTTAACAAGAAGAAAAATGTCGAAGACTTGCCAAAGCGTGGTTCGGTAGACAAAGTCACTCCGAAAGTCGAAAAATTAAGCGTGTCTTTGTTTTCACGGGACCCGAAATTCACTCTGCGTGAAGGAGCAGCAAAATTAAGAAAATCGCATTTGAATATGTCTCATGAAGTCCCATACGTTGAAGAAACCTTTGCCGGGCGAAAATCACGCCGTGAAGCGGCTCGCTCGGACCTACGATAAGATACTAGAGTAGCCCTCACAATCGCTGGACGCCAAACCTAGTGAAAACGTCTGATCCCTTGTAAACAGAAAGCTCAGTGAAAAGACTCTGAAGACCTTCACTTAGCTGTCCCGCGAGATTCGAAAAATTTGCAGGGTATGCAGAAAATCTCGTCGTCAGCATGCCTCGAAGAAAGCAGGCGATTATTGATGCAGGAGGCGATTGGACAATTGACTAAAGGAATTGCGCCGTTGTTAGCACATCAAAGAATATACTGATAGCAAAAAATGTTTTCGAAATACATTTTTTCAATAATAGAAGCGATCACATTCTTACTTAGACGATACTAAAATATGATAAAATAAAATATAATGGTAAAATATAATAGGAAAACTAAGAAAATAACAATAAATAATATAAAAATAAATAAAGATAAAAGCGAGTTTTATAAAAAGTTATGGGCATGAATGGACAAACAAAACACTTTTACATGATTCCGACATCCGAATTACGCACTCTTATATATTTCCTGTTTAATTGAAATTCATCGCTTGCATTCATCAACTAATTTTGTAATTTTTCATCACATTTGTCTTTAATTCTTTGAATTTTAGACATAGCCTGTGATTTTACCTTCGGTTCTATTTATTGACCTCACGACGTTTGCCATTTAGTGGCACTGAACCTGCATTTCACTCGGAATTAACTACCGCAGTTCAAGCAATGAGAAAATATAGTTGCAACTTTTATTACTTATTCCTCTCTTTGATCATATACAACTCTAAAACAACGGTGTTGGTAGATCTGGCTTCATATAGACATCTTCCTTAACCTGTTCTCTTATTTTTATTTTACTTCAGTGACGACCACTGGACGCATCCTCATTTTAACTAACATATAATTTGAACTAGTACCCAATTCTTTTTTACTTTCTTTGCTAAAATTTTGTATTTGTAAAAAAATCACATTTCGAGATTTTTCCTTTTTTTCACGTTTTAGGATCACGAAAAACATAGTCGTCGGTATATCTATCTGTTTGTCGAGCTGTTGGATATTATCTAAGAAGGGCATGAAGTCTATAGTTTTTGAACGATATCAATTCAGATCAAGGTGGCTAAAGGGATGGGGGCCGATAAATTTTTTATTTTTAATAGTAATATGGTAATTTTTTCGTTGAAATAATAAATAAAAAACCTACATATTTATAGTAAAACCTATAAGGGATAAAACAGGTAAGGGAGGAGATTAGGGGAGTTGATTCGTATATATCGTGTTCCTTCTTAGAGTTTTTAAAGTTAAAAAATCTAAAAATTAAGTTATTTTTTAATTTCTTTCAATTTTAACCCAGAAAGGGACCAATAAGGGCCGGGTGGTTTATTATCGTATAATTTAAACGGTATTTTGAATTATTTACAGGTTTTTTTGGACAAATTTTAAGCATAATATTTATTAGCGATGAATTTAACAGCGACTTTTAGGTCACAGGTATACCTGCGACGTTGATTTATAAGTCAAAGCTTCTTTTAATAACGACTTTGGTCGCTACGTTACTTCGTCCGAAATCTCCGAAAATCCGAAGCTACTGCCGCTTAATAATCGACAACGGCGCCTGTCACAGCCAGCCAATTTTACTTCCCATTATTTCTGATATTTTGATGTACATATACTATTATTTGACTATTTTTTATTAATTTTCAGAGTACTTTTGTTGTTTTATTAGTTTTTTTATTAGCATCTTTCTGCGTAAATATATGTATATAAGTATTATTTACAAATTTTATACATCAAAATTTTACTTTATAGTTATTTAAGCTACCAGCGTTTTACCTTCCAACGGTGACACGACAGTCCAATATCGTGTACCTGTGAGTCGTCGGCAGACTGCGAGCGTTGTCTGTAACGAGACGATAGGCGCAGTCACCGATCATTAAGTTCAAGTCGGGCGGGTCTGCGACATCTGCGTATGCAGCGAGTATTTAAAGCAGCGACTATAGTCGCTGCTTCGCGAAGAATTGGGTCCCAGGTATTACCTGTGACTATCTAAGTTACAGGTAAAAGTCACAGATATGATAATATCGCTCGTCTCTATTATTTATAGTAACATATGTAAGGTGTTAAAGAGGAGAGGTAGAGGTGAAAGAGCTGCTTTTTATATATGGTGTTATAAGTCTTTTTCAGGGTTTTTGAAGTCAAAATTAAGTTATTATATATACATTACTTTCAATTTTAATGGAGGAACGGTGTGAAAGTTGAGTAGTCAGGTATGGTATAGTGTTAATAATATTATGGGAATTTTTTCAGTTTTGGCTGCAATAATAAACAGATTTTTAAGCATAAATATTTATTTACTATATATAATTATGCAACATATAAGTGGTAGGGAATGGAGTCAGAGGGGTGATCTCATATTTATTCTGTTATGAGTCTTTCTCAGGCATCTTTGAGTTCTTTTAAAAGTGACAGAGAAAGAGGGTGTAAGGGGTGGGAATCATTAAATATTGTACAGTTTCAATATTATTATGATAATTTTTCCCGGTTTTTGATTCGGATACTTGATAAAATTTTAGCTAATTATTTGTGGGAAAAAATTTTTCAGGTGGAAATAATGGGGTGGGGGGGATAGTTTTTTAAATACAAACAGTTAACTTGGCTGAAAGTTACCTCTGGCACAGTAGATAAATTATTAGTTTTACTTTCCTTGCTAAAGGAAAGTGTTGTACTGGTAAAAAATACTCCCCGCTATTTTTGCTTTTCTGTACGTTTTAGGGTTGTCAGATCAAGAAAAACATATTTTCTCATTTCCGTCGGTGTGTATCTGACTGTCGATCTGTCGTTCTAACGACCTATTGACACTAAAATTCTCAAACAAAATAATATTTTAATACTTGAAATAGAAATAACATAGTGGTACGTTAAATTATTTTAGAGCTGCATTTTACAAGAAAACTACTGGGTAAATCATTTTACCGTTTTTTTTTTAATTGATTTGATAAGGCCGCAATTTTTTTTTAGGACGACTACATTTCCAAGAGCTGGTGTAAACTAGGGAGGATCGCCAGGTGCAATTAGTTTTCGTCAGTGTCAGTATCTAGGCAGGGAATTGCACAATTTGATTTTGTTTTTATTTTAACAATTATGTTTTATCTAGGTGATTTCAAAAAGCGTCCAGGTGTCCTTTATCATATAGCCAAAAAAAGATGCATCATCCACATATCTATACCAAAATTTTGATTCTAGATGATCGGTGAGATAGTAAAGAACCATGACTACTATTGAAGTTTGCTCATAAAATGTTTTTTCAAATCCCAGTGATCATGCTTTCTCATCTAACCAAGACGATGAAAGTTTCCGTTCGGATCTTAAAAATTATAAGTAAGACTCTTTATAATCCTTATTTAGCTGCTACTTTCACAAGTCACTGTTTAAAATTCCTTATCCAGTTTTTAATTATTAAATAAAAATTTGACAGTCCTAACAAAAAAATTGTTAAAATTTGCCTGATAAATCCGACATTTTACAAAAGCATCCGATACAGAAAAAAACTAACTAATATTTTACAGAAATACCTTCGCCCTGTTGAAATCCTAATGGACCATAACCCGGAAGGGAATCGCTGAACTTTTAAATAAGAATATGGACCCTTTCTATTACTCAGATCATTAAGCTCAAGCTTTTTCTTTTAATGGATACGACAATCAAAGGTCGGAGAGTATAATGTACGAGGAAAATGTGGAAAATAAGGAAAAACTGGTTACTTGATATGATTCATTCAAATTAAGCGTTTTTAATATTTCTTTCTGTACGCAAAAGTTATTGTCCTTATTTTCCGGAGTAATGCAAAGTGAAAAAATGTCGGTATCCCCTTGTCCAAGTTCCCAAAAAAACTGGTAATAACTTCATGAAATTATTGTGAAGATAAAAAGGATCATTCAGCTGAAATATAATTCTATCATCATCAGCCAGAGGTTTAGAATATCATTAAAAAAAATACTAAACCATGACGCGCTATCAGGATAAGCCCCAACCTAACACATATTTGGCAGCAAATTGGATTGGAATTGCATTCCAGATCTAGTATTTTTCTTTTTCTACTTCACAAAATGTTTAAGAAATAGTATTTTTGTGTATATGAATAATTACGCCTAGATATAAGTATAATTTAAGTAGCCTATGTGAGGTTTCTTTACACTACAAGTACTTTCAATATACAAATATAAAGTAGCTCATACAGCCATGGACCTTTTCATATTAGAACTTTTTTGAGAGAAGTTATACCACAGAATTTATTGATTTGTAAAAATTTACTGACACAGAATTGATTTCATTGCTGATATTGATATTTATCAATAGGGAAATATATCGGAGATGCTGTAAAAAATATATATACATGTTTTGTCGACTTCGTGATGCTCATTAGTCCACTAAAAAGACTGCAAAACGTTTATAGCACGTCTATTACTTTTAACATCCCCGATAATCTTCTTCTCGTTGTATTATCACAGCTATCGTCATCCTTTCTATGCAATTAATAATTCACGCAGGTTGCTAGTATTGTCTCCGTGGATATGTTGGATGTTGCAGCTAAATAATTGATCTTCTGATGTAAACCACAAATGTGCTTACTTGTCCTCTTTTTGTTTTCTGATAGCTATTTAATAGCGGAATGCGTGCAACTGATGAGTTTTAAAAATTCCAAAACATTTTTTATTTCTTCACTTTCATTACTTTTGACAGCATTCTCGATAATCTTGTTCTCGTTCTGTTATTACAGCTGTCGCTATCTATTCTGTCCAATTATAATTATATATATATATATATATATATATATATATATGTTATATATATATATATATATATATATATATATATATATATATATATATATATATATATATATATGTGTGTGTGTGTGTGTGTGTGTGTTCATAGAGAGTGTTCGAAGGATGTAGCCCGTTTAATTCCTCCCAGAGCGGTGCATGTTAGAAGCACACGTCGCGCTGATACTTCGCATCCGTATAAAGTTCAGCTTGTTACTCCACGTACAACGCTTTTCAAGCAGTCTTTTATATGGAGAACATCATCCCTTTGGAATGGCTTACCCAGGACTGTGTTTCCCACCCAGTACAATTTACAGCGTTTCAAGAACAACGTGAATCGCTTTTTCCACACACGTGTCGCTCCTGTAGCGCTTTAGGGACTTCCCTGCAGCACATGCGCTATACCCATAAAAAAACATATATGAATATATATATATATATATATATATATATATATATATATATATATATATATATATATATATATATATATATATGTATGGGATTTTAGATTTTGGAAAATCTAAAGAAAGAGGTACACATGAAACATTGAATATAGCCATAAAGAAAGAAACAAGGAAAGACGTTAGAAAATACAATACAAACTTAATAATTAACACCATTGAAGAAAACAAAAATACGAAAACATTGAAATCCAAGATGTCACAAGATAGAAAGAATAGTTGTACATTGGCAAAATAATGAGGTTGAAACGTCATGACTTTCTTTACTTTTAATAAATGTTTTATTTATTAAATATAAGCCGTTATTTGCCCCTCATGTATCTCTTAATTTCTGAGAATGGATTGAATGGATAAAAATACTGAAAGAACTAAAGAAATTAGAGATAAGCTAGCTCATTTTTTTTGGAGAGATTATAGATAAAAGATAATTTTTGTACGTCTTTTGAAAATAATCTTTATAGTTGTTAAAACATTGCTGTACAAATTTGGGCACCATTCACTTTAGAATAAAAAGAATCTAAGTTCAGCTCAAAAAATGAAAAATACTGAAGAGTTATTTAGTTGTTGAATTAAAATTAATTTACATACAACCGTTGCGTCCTGAAAGAAAGAGCAGGAGTTTAGTGAGACACTACACATTTAAATAAAAAAAAGGTATATTTATTAACAAAATAAAAATTCCTAACTTTATTACACTTTTAAAAATTACTTCTACTAAATAAAAACCCCTTACGCTAGAAGAGTATACACTATAACACTGAGTCCTTAGATTAAGTTTTCTAAGTTTTTAATAAAAGGCTTGATAAAACTCTATATTAAAAGTTTTTGACATTTACTCCGCGAATTGCACGTGTAGACTAGTCGATGGAAACGCACTTGTAGACAGGAAGTGAGATTTTTAGACTGGTGTGCTTATGACTTACGGATTGGTTTCTCCTCGTGGGTTTTCCATAAGTTACTTGGCCTCTCCTAAGATCCTCATAAAAATATTGTCTCAGCCATTACCACCCTAGTTTCATTTGGGTTGCTAAACACTTTTTGACCCGAAATGCCTGAGGATGAGCAGGATATTTCAAGAAAGAAAAAAGACCTTCAACTTGAGAGCTAGAAACCGTTACTGCACTACTACATCACTGAGAAAAAAAAACACTCTCTGGCGTGCTGGAGAAGAAAGCCACTACGGTCTATTGGCGAAATAAGAGCCTATCAAAATTTGAATTGGCTGCTTAAATATCTTCGTCCCTTCTCCAACGTAACGTCTTTAAAATGACTCACTTCCGGGCGAAAAATTAATGCAAATTAAATAAGTCAAGTCGGCAACACGCGTTACGCACTCTGCCGGTTTAAATTAAACTGCTCAAAAATTTAAAACACTGTTTTAAGCTACACTGCTCAAAGATTCAAATCACTGCAATAAATATAAAAATGTAATAAAATATAAATTATAGTCGTGTCGTGTCGTAAAATCTAGGAAAAAATGAATGTTACAAGGTTATACTTTTATTCAAGGAAGGCGATCACGAAATTCTTGAGAAGTATCGCCCCATCAGCTTGTTATCGCATTTGTATAAGCTCCTTACTGAAATTGTCACAAACCGTATAACAAATAAGTTCGATGACTACCAACCATTCGAACAGTCGGGCTTTCGCAAGGAAATTGAAACAACATATTATATACAGACGCTCGGACTTTTAATAGAAAAAACGACCTAATATAATATTAAGTTGCACCTAGCTTTCATGGATTATAAGAAGGCTTTCGACCCCCTAGAATATTGGGCAATTATACATTCCTTAGCTCACGCCAGAATGGACTCAAGATATACCGAACTCCTAAAATTCTATATGAAAATGCGACATTAACAGTTAAATTAGATGAAGATCGAAAGACAGAACCCATAAAGTTCAAGAAAGGTGTTAGGCAGGATCACACAATTTCACCAAAATTGTTTACCTTGGCCTTGAAGGATGTATTTAAAAAGCTTAAGTGGGAAGAGAAGGGAATTAAAATCGATGGCATATATTTACATCACTTGCGATTCGCAGAAGATGCAGTACTGATCAGCGGAGATCTAGAAGAACTCAAAATCATCAAGCTTCACAGAAAGTTGGACTCGAGTTGAACATCAAGAACACAAAACGTCTAAGCCCCACAAAACACAAAAATTAAGATCGGCACGGAAGAGATCAAGAGAGTGGAAGAATATATATACTTACGACATAAGACTAGATTAGATAAGAATAATCAAACAGCGGCAATACCATGGCGAATTGTTCTCAGCTGGAATGCATTTCAAAAACTGGGATTCATTCTAAAAAACAAATATATCCCCATGACCTTAAAAAGTGTACGAATACTGCATACCAGTAAGTACGTATGGGCTGGAAACTATGATCTTTATAAAAAATGGTCTTTGTTGACTCCAACGTACTTAACGAGTCATGGAAAGACAGATGTTAGATGTTAGTTTACGAGAACAAATTAAAAGCGAGGATATTAGACGAACAACAAGAATTACAGATATCAGTAAAATGTCGCAAAATTAAAGTGGCAATGGCCGGGGCATGTGGCTAGAACGAATGATGGTAGATGGACAACAAAATTACTTAAATGAAGACCCTGGGAGAGCAGACGAAGTGTCGGAAGACCAATGAAAAGATGGACTGATGATATCAGGTTGATAGCAGATAGTAGATGGCTCCATCTTGCATAGAATAGAGATAATTGGAAGAAACTTGAAGAGGCCTATCTCTTGCAGTGGAGAAGCAGTGGCTTATAAAGAAGAAAAAGGAAAAGATATATGTGATTTTTCTTTATTATTAAATTTAAAAGAAAAGTGAGTTTATAGGTTAATTATGCATGACAATTGGCACGGCAAAATCATTTTTAGATATGAATTGATGCAGAATCCACCCATAAACTTACTTTTTTTTAAAATTTAATAATAAAGAAAAATTCTATATGACGCACACTTTCTGCCCATCGCGGTACATGTGTGTATGCATGAAAATAAACAATCATATATATAGGCTCCTCCACAATATTTTATTAACTTCCTTTTTAACTTATTAAAATATCTCACATATCGCTGCTCTTTCGAGAAATTATAAAAATCACCAACAGTTAATCGGGTATAATATAAATTTCACTTTTCGTTTTAATCTCGAAGAGAATTGTTTATGCAACTCTTATCACAAATAAATACAAAGGATAGCACCAGGACGTTAGCTTGGTTTAGTACTAAGTTGGTGATAATGGGACTTTCGTAAATTTTCTCATTTAAGATTTATTATTTCAATAATGAAAATCGTCTAATAACTTAAACGAGCTATCATAAAGTACAATTTAAAAAAAAAAGCACATGTCATTAGGTGGTAACTCTTTGTTCGTAATGCATACATTTGTCACTCAATCTCCTGTGTAGTCACGGATATCGAGTTTACATATAAAATTTTACAACAGGAAAATTCTCCAAAAAAAGTTACAACAGAAACTTTGCATTACCGTAAACGGATGAAGTAGTCGCAGGGGAAATATAAAGGTAAATAGGGCGTAGTCAACCGAAAATTGTTTCCGATACTCATATTCTTCTCTGACAACTTTTTTAGCAATATAAATATGAGAATTCTTAAGATATTGGAAAAGGGGTAATATTGTTTCGACATGTTTGTTTGAATCCAGGTTTGTATTGTAAAATTTTCTGTCATAAGAAAATTCTGACTAATAGTTTCCTTCAATCTAAAAACCTTATATTGCATAATATGTAAACGATTTTTATATTTAGAGTTATAAAAAATTTCTGTTATTCGTAGAGTTGCTCCAAAAATTCAAAACACTTTGTTGCTAAATCTCTTATTCGTGCAGGCGCTCAGTGACTTCGAAAAATTTCTCCCTCCCGGTATAATTCTCAGTTATGACAGAATATATATCACTCTTTCACGAGTATTAGTTTTTAGGTCGTCCTGCAATGCGTAACTGGGGGTAATATTGGTCGATGGAGATGTAGTGATGGCTACTCTAATTTCCTAGTATTCCCTTTAGTCATATTAATAACAGTTGCACCTTTTAAGGAATTTCAACGATGTAGATGAAAAATTTTACCATTGCAACATTAGATAAGATATATCATATATGCTTGTATTGTGTGATATTATAATTTTAATTTAAATATGTCCGTCATTTAAATATATATTGTGATATTATTTTTGTGAATCTAAATAAAACTATTTATTTATTAATAATTAAAAAAGTGTTTTTTTTTTAAATTTTATATGATAAACGTCATTAATAAGTCCCTATCCGTATATACTCCGTATAACTATCACTGTTCATTTGCTATTGATAAAATGTAGCGTCCTCTACTTCTAAACCTTTATCACAATTTTGAGAAAAACTAAAACCCTAAACGATTTTTGTAAAAAACGATCAAATACATCACTTTTATTTATTGTTATTTTCAGAAACATTTTTTAGTCTACATGACGAAGATGAATGGATTCTTTTTTGTTTATTTAAATGAAATTCCATGTAAACCACAACATATTTCTCTCTAACAGAAAAATACAATAAAGTCCACGTTTTCAGTCGTATTTCATAAAAATATCCTTTTATTAAAAAAATTAAATTTAATAATATTTATTGGAAGAGAACCAAACAACATTTCGTACAATTTAAAACCCGTAGTTTAAATATAAGTATAATTTAATAATATAGTTTTTAATAAACATTAATAAAGCATATTTACAATTTTTGTCTTGTAATTAAAAATAATTCGGATATTATTCTAAAAATTACAGGCTAATTTTAAAATTAGATGTGGTTAAAATTTGTCCATTTTTCTTGCAAATGGTCCATTTTCACTAAAATATTTCCAATCAAATATAAATAACAATAATACACAAATAGATAACGAACTAAAATTAAAAATAAAAATTAAAAGTATGAGACAATATTATACAAACACTATCATGAATCTAAGGAATCACACAAAAAAATCATTTAATAAATTATGCCAAAACAACTAATAATAAAAATATTTCCTTTATACGACCTTATCTATTAAACAGCTTTACAGATTCGTGTCCTTCTTTTATGCAGTTTGTTTAAATAATCTTCCCTAGCTTAATGCAAAGCCTCGTGTAAATATTTCCACTGCCGAGCCGGACTTTACGATAAACGTTCTTTGACTTTTGTTCTTAATTTATCCCACCAATATTGGATAGGTGACAGCTCGGGTGACTGTGGAGGCTAAGCCTTTAATTCTAAAAAGTCAGCGCTTTTCTTCTCTTCAATTAAGACTGTACAGTTTCACTGAGTGTTTTGTATTATTATCGGGTTGGAACATATACGGTCCTCTCACATGCCTAATGGTACAGAATGATTATGTCAAATGTAAAGAGATTCTCTTTTACTCGTGATTACTTGTATTTTAACCAGATCGTCTTCAGTTATACCTGTGAAACGGTTTTAAACATTACTACCTCCATGTTTTATCGTGAATACTATACCGTCTTCATTTATTCGTTCATTATGTTTTCAATTTAAAAAAGTAAAATTTAAAATTAACAGTCCTTAAGTCATTTCCACTGTTCCGATGACCAATGGTCAAGTGATCTTTGTAAACCATTTATTTGATAAGTTTGTTTCAATGCAAATTTTTTTACGGACGCACATCCACGGAACCCCACATATAAAAGAGAACTTTGAACAGTCAATATTGACACTTTCTTTATCCACTTTTTATTTAGTTGCGATGTAATATCTGGAGCTGTAAATCGGCGATTTTAGTTGACATATGGCACAATAAACCTATCTTCTGCTGTATTGGTGAGCTTCAGTCTGCAGTTGGTTTTTATATTTGCCCAAACTTCTGGTAGCCCGTTCCCTCGCTTATGTGCAGTGAATACATTTTGGAGAACCCCTTGTTTTCCAAAAATTTGCATTTTTGTTGGCCAGGTAGTAGGTATGATTACAAAAAACATGATAAAATGACACTTAGAGAGTTACACAAGTATTAAAAATAAAACGTTGTCAATAAACATTAATCAAAAACACTTTTTAAGACAGAAACACAACTGTAAGAAATACCATAATGTTGAAATGGTACTCCATCTTAAAAAATTTTTTGATATCGAGTTTAGTAACTTATTTAGTGATATTGAAGTCTGAACCGGATATTGTTGGTAGTCTATGTAGTCATCAGGTCGACAAAAAAACCCAAAAGCATTAAAGTTAGGGATGTGGTAAATTTTTGGTGGATGCTACTATTAAGACAAATTATTTATTATTAATGATATTTATTTTTTAATTTTATAGCAAAGGGACTTAAATTTGATGAATATTACTATTAGTAAATTAGTCTATGAGTCCCTTTGTTACAAAATTAAAGAATCAATATGATTAATAATAAATAACTCGCCACACATGGCTCATTTAATTGACATCAAATGAAAATTACACTGCTCAGGTGGAAAAAACGGATGATTACATACTGTTCTTGTACACTGAACGTCGCCATTTTAAGTATTAAAATCTCCTTTAACTCTAGGGGCAACTATACGAACTATGTGTACTGTACGATGCTGCCATCTTATGCCATTTATTTATAAAGGATGCCTGCGTGTCGCGCCTTTCTATCAACTCGTCGTAAAAAAATATTCAGAGATTTTAAATGTTGACTACACTTCTTACTATCACTATCTATTTTAGAACGAATTTTGAGTTACATACACCTCGAATTTTCAAAAATTTGATTTTTTTACGGATTTTTATTCTCCATACTTCTAAGAATTATTCAAAAATTTTTTTTAATAAAATTCCATTCCATTACAAAGTTATAGCATTAAATGTGACCTGGCATCGGATTAGGACCGTTACCTACCTTCAACACTGTCTACAATATTATTTGGTCATTTTTTAATCTTTTTTTACTTTTTTTTAAAATCTTAATAATTAAATTCCTTTTTCTACAAACTGCCGAGTGTTTTCTTTAATTTTTCTAATAGATAATTTTTTATAAATAATTAATTCATAAAAATTTTTTGGTTGAGAATTGCATGCTAAGTTTGAAACACCGTAAATTTTTTATTTTTAAAAAAAAAAAACCCTTCGATAATTTTTAACTACTACATTACTTTCAAGGTTAATTTTTATTTTTGCATATTGAATTATCCCGCAGACAAGGAGGCGCTATACTTTTCATCGATAAAAGATAATATTAACATTTAAAACATATTTAAAAATAATGCTTATAAAATAAAGTACAATAAAAATATATGATCGCCATTCTACCAATTACTTAAAAATAAGGATATTTTTTTAATTTTTTTTTTAGGAAAACTACTGCATCAAATGTTTTAAAATGTTTGGTACATATTTATTATTTATTTACAGATACACACACAATTTTTTTCCTACCAAAATATTGAAATTTACGGGACTTATACGCCAGTAACGGGCCAGGTGAAAAAAAAAGTAGCTCCACTGCTGCCTAGATTGACGCCTCCACATTTCCTGGAATCAAAAAAAAAAAACATCATTAAAATAGATATAATTTTCCGTATCATCAACCATGGATTTTAAAAATATTTAGAATTATAAGAAATTAGAAAAAAAGTATAAAATTTTCGCCAAAAGAGTGTCCGTTTTTTGCATGCCAAATTGACATTTTTGGTCCAGTCAAAAAATCCATGGTTCATGGTACGACAAATCGTGTCCTCAACATGCAAAAAAATATTAAGTCGATACAATCAATTGTTTTCGAGTTACAACTGCAGCAAATTTTAAAAATGCAGTTTTGAGAAAAACGAGTTTAAAAAATGACTAACGTATAACATATAAGTAATGATCTCTTGCCACGTACCTACCTTTGTGACCATTTTGAGGTCACTGAATTATTAGATGTTTAACTTTCACTTACGTGATAACGTCACAGCATTGAAATTTTAATACCTGCTTCAGTTCGCGTTACGCTTCCAAAAACGAGTTTATGGTCCCCCGAGCAGCTGTGCTTTTCGACATATGTATTTTCATAGGCCGACTTTGATACTTTAATCTCTTATTCTATACATATAGACATCGAAATATGTTAAAAAAATCGATTTTTTGAAATTATCACACTGGTGTAGCCCCTTAATAACCATTAAAATATATATATTTTCTTTAGGTATACATACTTTTTTCAGCGCCCAGGTGTATTTAACCCCTTAACTCGAATTTATTATTACATTAATATGTTCATCCGGCTATTAAATTGTCAATAAATTGTCATACGATAAAATAATACATATCCAATGACCTACTTAAAATTCGTTACATTTTATATGTATACCGTTAGGGCAAGCCATTGTTGAATAAATTTATGAGGACAGGATACATAGTGCATAAGCGTGTTTTAGCATTAATTTGCTTGACATATATACCCCGAGAATTACAAAATTAAAATTACATGGAATAGTCTAGACATGAGCTGATATTACATTTGCGGTAGTATATCAGTTGCTGAAAATACATGCATTTTTTCCTAAATATACAACCCCGCTATATTTTGAGCTAATTTCGATGGATTTTCTAGCATGGAAAAGGAATTAAGTTATTTTAGCTGAAACTTTTTTTTGGTGCTATTTTTATTTTGTTGCTATATTTTCTTATACGCAGAACAAATTTTTCGATTTTTGTATATAAATTTCTGAGAAATTATAAAGCTACAGCATTCTCTTTTTGAAAGATATATGCCATGTTATGGTTATGTTAAGAATGAATAGATTTTTTTCTTAAAAAATTTACCACAAACCACAAGAACGTATTTTATTATAATATTATTTTTCCTAAAGGTAGTCTATGGAAATACGAGGCATAATCGAAAAGTGAGGGCCATTTGGTCATAAAAAAATATATATTTGTTAGAAACATTTTTTATTGACGGTTTTAGTTTCCTACAAACCTACTTCACTTTTCCACATAATCAGCGTTCACTTCTAAGCACTTTTATCCCTCTGCATAGAAGTTCTCTCCGCCTGGCAATTGAACCAGTTGACAACGGCGGTCTTAAGTTCCTTGTCGTTTTTAAACCGTTGTCCACCAAGCCACTGTTTCAAGTGCAAGCGTCGATCAGATCGCAGTTTTTGGTCCACTTGTTGAACGATTTCGTCGGTCTGGATAGTGGGCCTGCCACTCCGCTCTTCATCATATACAATTGTGCCACCACTTTTGAAGTCTCGACTCCATTGTCTAACCTTTCCTTTACTCATTACTGTGGTTCATAAACAAGGCACAACTCTCGATAAATTTAAGCAGCTGATAATCCTTTTGCACACAAAAATCGAATCACAGCACGCACTTCACAACTAGCGGAGCAACGATTTTCGCTGACATTGTTGTCTGAATTCACCAACAGACCAATGACTACTGAATCAACAGTTAATGAATGGCGCTGTATGTGTACAACTTTGTTCAGACCAGTCAATATTTAAGTATAAGCAAACGGCCCCTACTTTTCGAATACCCCTCGTAACGACTAATAAGGTATACCTATACCAATGTTAAAGTATTAATCAACTAACATAAGTGCGGTAATTTTTTAAAATTTACTCAGATATTGGTTTAGAGTAAGAATACTAGATATCTAACTTTAAACTATTTATAGAATGCCCCCCGTAAATAAGAAACTTTTGATACATTGCTTATTCTTAGTGTCATCAAATTTAAATATTGTTGGAGTTTCAACACTAGCAAGACCTTTAAAGCGGAACTTGTTTGTGCCGACTTTAAAAAATATTGATATATGTGTAGCCTGATCATAACACTGAAATAAAACAAGCATTAAATTGTCAATAATTTAGAAACTTTTTACCGAAATGCTAATTTGCCAATTAGTGTAATATACATTAGACATTAGAATATCGCTATATATATATATATATATATATATATATATATATATATATATATATATATATATATATATATATATATATATATATATACACTACCGTATTTGCCCACCTAGGAATTTCAATGTAACTGCCAAAATTTAATACCTAATTAAACCCTTTTATTATATTAGGTAAATTTAATTGTTCTTAACAAGTGTCCATCATAAAATTGTTTAGATAAGCCTTTTTGGTGAAATCACAAATTAAAAACTAATTAGAACAAATTTCCAAGTTTTGCATGATAATCGTTTCGAGGCGATTTTTAGTTTCCTACAAACCTACTTTACTTTTCCACATAATCAGCGTTCACTTCTAAGCACTTTTCGTAACGTTGCACCAGCTTCTTTAATCCCTCTGCATAGAAGTTCTCCGCCTGGCAATTGAACCAGTTGACAACGGCGGTCTTAAGTTCCTTGTCGTTTTTAAACCGTTGTCCACCAAGCCACTGTTTCAAGTGCAAGCGTCGATCAGATCGCCGTTTTTGGTCCACTTGTTGAACGATTTCGTCGGTCTGGATAGTGGGCCTGCCACTCCGCTCTTCATCATACACAGTTGTGCCACCACTTTTGAAGTCTCGACTCCATTGTCTAACCTTTCCTTCACTCATTACTGTAGGTTCATAAACAAGGCACAACTCTCGATAAATTTAAGCAGCTGATAATCCTTTTGCACACAAAAATCGAATCACAGCAAGCACTTCACAACTAGCGGAGCAACGATTTTCGCTGACATTGTTGTCTGAATTCACCAACAGACCAATGACTACTGAATCAACACAATAACTTCAGTGGTTTCGGAAACAGTTAATGAATGGCGCTGTATGTGTACAACTTTGTTCAGACCAGTCAATATTTAAGTATAAGCAAACGGCCCTAACTTTTCGAATATGCCTCGTAACGACTAATAAGGTATACCTATACCAATGCTAAAGTATTAATCAACTAACATAAGTGCGGTAATTTTTTAAAATTTACTCAGATATTGGTTTAGAGTAAGAATACTAGATATCTAACTTTAAAATATTTATAGAATGCCCCCCCGTAAATAAGAAACTTTTGATACGAAAACATTGCTTATTCTTAGTGTCATCAAATTTTAATATTGTTGGAGTTCCAACACGAGCAAGACCTTTTTAGCGGAACTTGTTTGTGCCGACTTTAAAAAATATTGATATATGTGTAGCCTGATCATAACACTGAAATAAAACAAGCATTAAATTGTCAATAATTTAGAAAGTTTTTACCGAAATGCTAATTTGCCAATTAGTGTAACACACATTAGATACTAGAATATCGCTATATATATATATATATATATATATATATATATATATATATATATATATATATATATATATATATATATATATATATACATACACCACCGTCAGAAAGTATTTGCCCACCTAGGAATTTCAATGTAACTGCCAAAATTTAATACCTAATTAAACCCTTTTATTATATTAGGTAAATTTAATTGTTCTTAACAAGTGTCCATCATAAAATTGTTTAGATAAGCCTTTTTGGTGAAATGACAAATTAAAAACTAATTAGAACAAATTTCCAAGTTTTGCATGATAATCGTTTTGAGGCGATTTCTGAGAATTCCAGTGGAAGTAAGAACTCATTTCAAGTTTCTAGGGATTATGAAAATTCCTAGTGACATTTTATGATAAAAACTATGCTATACATACCATTGCCCTTTTGGAAATTAACTATTCGCAAACAGTACTTTGTCATTGATACAGGCTTAATTGTTTTGTGAAAATTCCAAAAACGAAAGAAGTTTTCGTTTGAAAATCGGGCTCTGACAATTGCGAGACATCAAAATGACCACTCGAGTCGACAAACCGCGAGTGACATGCGGTTGCCAAGGTGGACTACATCGTAAAAAAATTTTCTGCGGGACATGGAATTCTGAATCAAAAACGTTCAAGAAGGCCCCGAAAAACGACTCCCGCTGAACACAGAGCTATAACAATATCCAGCAGACGTAATCGCCGCCTAACCGCATCAGAAATCACGGCTCAAGTACACCTGGAGCGGCCTATCCCCATCAGCGTGACAATCGTGAAGAACAAGTTAATAGAAGGTGGACTACACGGGAGAGTTGCAGTGAGGAAACTACTTGTTCGGCAAGTGAATAAACTTAAACGATTGGAATGGGCCCGAGAACATGAAAATTGACATCAGAACAATGGAATTCGGTCCTTTGGACCAACGAATCTAAATTCGAAATTTTTAGTTCAAATTGTTCAATTGAGTTTACGTGCGGTGATCGGCTGGAGAGAGGATGTTGGAAGCCTATCAGTTGCCTACAGTAAAACATGATGGAGGTTCAGTAATGGTTTGGGGTTGTTTTGAACGGTAAAGTTGGAAAAATCTTTAGGCTAGAAGGAATCATGCAAAAAGAACAGTATCAAGAAATTTTGCTAACTCAAATGCTTCTTTCCTGAAGAGATATTTTTCAGGGGAAATTTATTTTTCAGCATGACAACGACCCTAAACATTCTGCTAAATAAATTAGAGAACTTTTGGACCAATGGAAATCTGATGACGTCCTGGAACTGATGACTTGGCCTCCACAATCACCCGACCTGAACCCCATCAAATTGCCGTGGGACCATTTGGACAGGTGTGTTTGAAAAGTCAATCCAACATCAAAAAATCACTTGTGGAAACTTTTACAAGGAAAATGGGTTAAAATAACCGAAGAAACTCTGAATAAACTACTGGACAGAATGCCGAAACTATATAAAGCTGTAATTAATGACAAAGGAGGTCACATAGGTGAGAAAAATCCTGGAAAATCATGAATATTTTTCTGATTTTCTAGACTGTAAATAATGCGAAAAAAATAACAATTAATTAGAATTTGAAAAAAATATATTTTCTGGGTTTTTGTTGTTTTGGGACTGAAATATATATATATATATATATATATATATATATATATATATATATATATATATATATATATATATATATATATATATTTCCGTAAATTGTTGGTATGTTAGCGGTTCAAAAGAGAGGGAATTTTTTTTTTTTAAGCAAAACTCATTAGACTCGATTTAAATCGTTCCTTGGACCTCCAGAAACAATTATTCACGGCTAAACACTTTTTTAAGAACTTTTTTTACAACTCAATATGCAAATTTTTGTGGAAAAAATGAAAAAACTCTTTAAATTGCCGTAAAAAGCGTCAAAAATCAATATATAATGTACCGCATTATAAGTTTATCCATGCGATTTATTGAAATTATTCATTCTGAATCCTGAAACGTTTTCCTCTTTTATATAATAGCCATTTTTTGCCTATTTTTTGCCCATTTAATATCTTTTAGTCGAATTAACGTCCACTTTTCTTATGTTCTTTGACCTGCTCATTTTGAATTTTTATGTACCTTGTTGATATTAAGATATCATTTCCAAGTGGTTAGATTTTAGCCACTTTTTTGTCAGAAATAGTTGTAAATTAAAAATGGTGTACTTAAAGATATAAATCTTACACTTACATGATTAATTTTATTGGATTTATCATTTATAAAAATGTTGCCATTAGAATAAATGTTATCATTTATAAAAATGTTGCCATTAGAATAAATGTTTTCAAATATATTCAATATTTCTATTTTCATAATTTTTCATTTTAAGAGGGCTGCCTCAATTTCAAAAACTAGAGTCAATTCGGCGGATCTAATATATTTTCCTTATTCAGAAGACTAAAATTACCCAAAATCGACTCCTAAAGCTGATACTGCAGAATCATTGTTCTCCTGTGTATTGTATTCAATAATTATACATTTTCACATTTGACAACAATAAATTAAAATAATGAAAAATAATACCTAGAAACAAATAATAATGTGTATTTAATGTGTTGTTTTGATCTTGTCATTTTAGTCGTGTCACTCGGCGCATTTACCCACGTAGGACACACCCTACTGTTGATGACCGTCTGCACCATCTCATTATTTCTCTCTCTTAAATGTTATTTTATTTACTTTGACACGATCCCAAAATTTCCGAACTAATTCTATAAAATCTGAAGTAGTTGGTTTTAAGCCTGGTGAGTTTCGTCACGTTTAAAGTACTCTCCCGCACTGGAATGCACTGGGCCCACCGTTTTTTCCACTGGTTTTTTGGAAGGTCGATGCTATCACTGCGTCCAGCGCCGTCTGCTATTCATGTCGTATCTCCTTTACCGTCTCGAGGCGGCGACTGTTTAACTTCATCTTCATATTGAAACAGCCCGAAGTCACTGGGGGCCAAATCAGGCAAGTAAAGGGGGTGTGAAATAACAGTCATGGAAGTCTTTGCGAAAACTGTGTCGTTCAGACCGAACTTCCAGGTTATTGCCCCTTACATGTTTGGGCAAAATTTAAAAAATGTTTTTGTTATAACAATTCTAAAGGTAATACCGAAATGGTAAACAATTTTTTTGTAACAAATTCAAGGTTTTTTTAATAAGAGAGTAAAAGTAGGAGTTATCTCTCATAATATTTACTCGAGAGGGGAAGATAATTCATTACTAATTACTTACTTTGTGGCGTTCGCGAAGTAACAGTTCAATGACCAGGTATAAACAACATATCGTTTAAAACTTTTGTTTTATTTTTTAAATATTTAAAACTATTATTTTGTTTAAAATAATACAAAATCAGCTAAAACAAAACCAATTATTATTTATTGGCATGCCCGTACATTTGATTTTTTTTATTTTAATTATTTTTATAAACATTTTGTGCACTAAATGCAAATTCTATTAATTTTATGTTTGTTTCACCTAGACATTTTGAAAGACTAATTTAGGAATCCTTGAGTTATGCAAACATGAAGCTAGCAATGAAGTCATAAACGAGTTCGCATTTTGCCACTATTGATACGTGGGTAGGTAATTAATCACAATTTGTAATTTTACACGGGTTTTGCTATGGGAAATTTAATTCAAAATCATCGTTAACACTTGATGTGGGTGTAAGGCACACATAAAGCAAAGGTTAAATATATCAAAAAATATACTCAGAGAATTTCTCCGTTCTTAATCTTGATACATTGTATACCTCCTGAGATACGTTACAACTTAGCGTCTTGAACCCGTGGTAAGGGTGTCGACCAACCTTTATCATTAAAAAAATTTTAAATATGCACTTATAAAGTTTGTTCCACATTAAGTCTAATGTACGCTATACTTCTTGAGACATTTTAACTAGTAACTAGCTGCATGTTTGCATGGGTAAGGAATGCCCAAATTAGTCTTAGAAACGTCTAAGTGGAAAAAACATAAAATTAATTGGATTTGCATTTAGTGACTGTATACAAATAATAAAATGTTTATAAAAATAATCAGTTACACAGGTATACGGACAAATAATAATTTAATTTAATAAATTTTGTGATTAGGCATCAACCTGTTATGTTTAGCCTCTACAAAATGGAAACTGGTTGGCATATCGAATAGTTGCTATGTCTACTACGTTGCTACTACCATCAGAGCTGGCGTAATCATTTACTGTAGTGGTCTAAACATATTTATATTTAAAAGTGAATACTTAAAATACCAGTATTAAATTACTACGGGAAAAGTACGATGCAGACCTGTTTTTGTAAAATGTTGCTGTTGATTCCGGAATACCGCTCTTATTATTTTACAATAAACAAATAACACCAGTAGTTTGTATGTTGTGGCCGATGTTTGAATAAAAACTTTTTTTAATATAATATAATAATAATAAAAGGGAAAAATAAAGTTATTTTTAAAATGTGAAGTTTTTAGTTTGGTGAAATGAATTTTGTCAACAATTTATTTTTCGATAAAATTTCAGAGTTATTATAGCTTTAAAATTAAAAACTTCAGGTGGCTCTCATGTTTCCTCAGAGAGCGTTCTTTACGAGTGGCAGTCGACGGATTTCTTTCTAACACCTTCACTATCAACGCCGGTGTACCTCAAGGCTCCATACTGTCTCCTACTCTCTTTCTCATTTATATTACCGATCTGCTGGAAAAGACCGAGAATCCAATCTACAGCTTTGCAGTTGACAGTACACTTATCTCTTCATTCACTTTGAACGCTCCGACATCGACTACTCAGACGAATATCCGCAGACAGCAGGAAGTCATCCAACTTAACAAAGACCTGGAAGAAATTCTATCTTGGGGTGACAGTAACCAGGTGGAATTTAACGCTACAAAAACCCAGGCGGCAGTTTTTTCTAAAAAAGTTAACGTTGCCCTAACCTGAACCCGACATAGTTATGCCTCCATTCCTCTAACATCGTCACTCAATTTGTTGGGCGTTAATTTGGAAGCAAATATGCCCTGGCATGAACATGTTGCAGGCATAGCAAGGAGAGCTTCTCAAAAGTTAGGAATATTATTTCGAACCAGAAAGCTTTACACTCCACAACAACTGTTAATTCTTTACAAAGCTCAAATTCGACCAACTATGGAATACTGCTCCCATGTTTGGAGCTCCGCTCACAAACATACACTGCATTTGTCGGATTCTATTTAGAGAAGAGCTGTTCGTCTGATTGGAGACACGGAACTGACCGGCGGCCTTGATTCGCTGGAACATCGAAGAACGGTTGGCGACTTGAGCCTATTCTACAAATATTTTCATGGAAAGTGTTCGAAGGATGTGGCCCGTTTAATTCCTCCCAGAGCGGTGCATGGTAGAAGTACACGTCGCGCTAATACCTCACATCCGTATGAGGTTCAGCTTGTTACTCCTCGTACAACGCTTTTCAAGCAGTCTTTTATATGGAGAACATCATCCCTTTGGAATAATTTGCCCAGGACTGTGTTTCCCACCGAGTACAATTTACAGCGATTCAAGAACAACGTGAATCGGTTTCTCCGCACACGGGTCGCTACTGTAGCGTTTTAGGGACTTCCCTGTAGCACGTGTGCTAGACCCATAAAAAAAAAAATTGATTGACAGAATTTTTTTTTATATGGCAAAGATAATAATTTTAATTTTTTTTTTTATAAAATTTGTTATGAAACTTCTAGTCAAACCGCGGCAACATTGTATGTCTCATTTATTTTGTTTACCAGTGGCAGAGAAAAAATGATTTTCATTATTTTTTACAGGTTGAATTTTTCCGTTAGATAATAAAACCGCTATTTATTGGTATTTTGCTTGCACACCAGCTGTTTACCAAGATCCGCATATATCACACAATTTTACGATTTAATGAGAACGGGAATGAAATTCTGTCGTAAGGTGACATTAATTAAGTACACTTTCAAGCCACGTGCATAGGCTGCTCCTGTACCTACTTAATAATTTCGCTGATTTACGCGCTCCTAAAACAAATAAAATTTAATAGAATTTCCAAGTGGAAATCGTAAAAAACATCGTCTTCGTTTGAAACAATTAAATAGGATTCAAATCTCATCATGTTACACCATTTTTAAATTAAAACAGGGTGCCATCTGTTACATTTATCGCAAATATAGCTGTCAAAACTTGAACAATAATTTAGAGGGCAATTTATAATAATATTTCAAAAGTTTTTTCCAACTTTTCGCCCCTGGACGTGCATTTATTTAAATCAAACCGTTTTGATACATTATTCCCTCGAGCTTGGAGAGTTTTTTCCCTGTCGACGGCCCTTACGAGCGATTCGCGGACGAATTTAATAAATAAAAACATTTTTCTGAGTTTGTCGATGACGTAAGGTCTCTTAGGAGATTTGTTCATATCCAGAACTTATACATAAAAAAAACTCAGAGGGTTTGAATGTGACCTACGTTTACTGTATGGGTGAATAAAAATGAAGTGTGCAAGTTTATATCTTTTGTGACATAGAAAGAAATGTAAATATTTTCGCATTCGGACTGACGACTTATAAGATAATTTTCCCCTTTTTTTGTGCTACCTTTTCTACTCTTAGCTAAGTTTTTTTCATTATATTCAATTATATAGAAAATTCCTAATTGTGTGAAAATAAATTACTTAATAACGGAAAAATTAATTTTTATGTATTTGTTCGGAAAGTTATCACTTTCTAAATAATTTGATTAAATCGAAACTAGTAGTTTTCTAATTAGAGTGAAAAATACTTCTTCTTCTCACCTTTTTAGAACAAATTGGTAATAGAAAACTCAATACAAAAGAATTATAAATTAAAATAGTCAGCTTAGCGTTAAGAAGAAAGAGGAGTATTTTTTTTGTTAATATTTCTTTACCGTCATGCAGATTTATAAATAATTATTTGTTTAATATTTTTTAAAATAATTTACCATGAGTATCGACGACTTTGTTGGATTGATTGATTGATGAGTTAGCCGGGACTACTTTCCATGCGGTTGCTATGGATAGTAGTTCACCATTTAGTAAATACATACACAAAGTTTGGTGGACCAGATTTTATTGTACTATTTATATGGTGTAGTAATAATGGTTAAAATAATGGTGGGATAGGCATAGTTTAGATATAGCAATACTATGATTTTATCCTCTCTGAAGTATCACCGGGAGTATTGTCCTAAATTTTGGACCTCAAAAAATTGGTGCTCTTTTGTCTATAAACAATTTAAGTTTTCAAAACGCGTTTTGTGAGCTTAAAATGTGAACAGCTCCGGTTATATAAGTCGGATCGAGACAAAAATTTCCAACAAATCCTCACTGATTTTAAGTCACTCAAGTGCGTACCTAACCTACAAACTTAAAAAAGCAGGTCGACTAAGTGAACCGATCGGCTTGAAATTGTTAACAAAAATATTTTTTTTTAATAAAGGTCTCGCCAGATGTGATAAAAATTTTTCATTTTTTTTTTCAAAATTACCGAAATAACGTATTTGTTGTTATTTGATTAATAAATTTTTTGTTAATGTCATCGGAAAGCTGGTGTCGAGGCTTAAATTTTGAAAAAAAGGATCCATTTTGGACCAATTAGCATTTAATAGCGGGCCATTCAAATTTTAAATAACAAATTCAATTGTGCCCACTCTGTTCAACATTTCTGTATCAAAATTTCAGGGTATTTTTGCTGTAACAAAAGACCTAACATACTGTTAGGGAAAAAAGAGCATATCTTGAAAATAGTATTCGAAATAATGGACCAAGAGATAATTGGAAACTTATGAAGGAAATGGATATCTACTCAAAAAATAAAAAGGTGATTCCTGAGTTCTTGGGTACTGCTGATGATATTAATAGGTTCTTCTCAGGTGCGGCACAATCCGGCTAACCGAACCCTGAGATTTTGAATTTTTATAATAATGATAGAAAACTCGGCGTGGGTAATTTTCGATTTAGACTGGCAACGGTTGAGGATGTAGAAAAGGCCTTATCTTCCATTGAATCAAAGGCCATTGGCTGTGATCAGATCGGGTTGACATTGATAATTCGTTGCTGTCCTCACATTATTCCAGTAATTGTCCATTTGGTAAATTTTTGTATTGAGACCTGTACTTTTCCTGAAATCTGGAAAACATCATTTGTTCTACCGCTTCCCAAGGTCAATTGTCCGAGTGAACTAAAGGACCTAAGACCTATTAGCATTCTGCCCACTCTTTCCAAAATAATTGAAAGTGTGATGGACGGACAAATCAGCCAGTATGTCGCCAGTTTTAAAATTTTGCTCACTGTACAATCGGGCTTCCGTAAGGATCACAGCTGTACTACTGCTCGGTTGAGGATAATGGACTATATCCTGGAGGCTGCGGACCGTGACGAATTGACAGCATTGGTTCTTTTGAACTACTCAAAGGCCTTTGACCGGCTAAATCACGATCTTTTTCTGAGCATTCTGAATTATATTGGCTTTGATGACAGCACACGGCGTCTTGTTAATGCATACCTTACTGGTAGGAAGCAGATAGTTAGAGTTGGTGATGGCTCTCGAGCCCTCTAAAAATGTCCTGCGGTGTGCCTCAAAGATCGATCGTGGGCCCGCTATTTTTCACCATTTATACGTCACAACTTATTTCATACTTAAAATATTCTTCAGCGCATGTCTACGCTGATGACACGCAATTATACATTTCTTTTAAACCAGACCAAATATTGGAGGCTAATGATAAACTGACAAACTGACGCTTGATCTGGCTGCCCTTATGAAGGCCTCGAGTGCACACTGCTTAGAAATAAATCCAACTAAATCAAGGATTCTGTTATTTGGACGGACTCAGTCTCGGATTCGGCACCAGAATCTCCTACAAATTAGCTTGAATAATGTAGTGCTAAGTGCATGTACTGATGCCAAAAACTTAGGTCTAGTAATGGACTCCGATCTGAGATTCACGGGACATATAAATTTATCCATTAAAAGAGCATTCGCTAACCTTAAATTAATTTTCAGTCAAGGCGCTCTTCTTACCGAGAACCTTAGAAAGATGTTGTGTGACTCCATTGTTCTGTCGCACTTTAACTACTGTGATGTGGTGTACGGGCCCTGCCTTTTAGACTGTGACACTAAGAGGATCCAACTTATGCAAAATTCGTGCGTGCGTTTTATTGGCGGTATTCGAGGCCGTAAGAAAGGTGTCAGTGCAAAATTCCGTGACATAAAGTGGTTAAGAATGAATGAAAGACGGGTGCTACACAGTTTGGTACTATATAATAGGATTATTTGTAATAAGTGTCCTGGCTACTTATGTTATATAGCAAAATAAAATTTAGATACGATGCACATAACCTGGATCTGAGGCATAAATTCACCTGGACTCCGCCCATGCACTTAACTTCAATGTATGAGCGTTCTTTCAGTTACCAAATAGCTAAATTGTACAATAAAGTGCCTGTTGATCTGAGGGATGCGTCAGGTCACAGGTTTAAAAGAACAGTAAAAACCATTGTTCATAGCTTATGCTGACTCCTTCCTCCGGCAGCTCGGACAATCGTCACCTCAATCGACCTCTCTAATGTTATATATACTCGTATAGCAGTAGCCATACCTTTAGCCACCCACAGTATTAATATTAACTTCTATAATGGTGGTACATTGTGTCTTGATATTTTGTATTTTATATGCAATCAACCTCTCTAATGTTACATATATAGTAGTAGCTTTACCCTTAGCCACCCACAGTATTAATATTAACTTCTATCATGGTAGTATATTGTGTATTGATTATTATATTTTGTATTTTATATGCAATACTAGTTTCTAAATGTTGGTGTATACAATATGTATTCGCATTTCACGGTTGAGATAGGAAGTGTAACTTCAACTCCGCCAATTGTAATCTTACCATTTAATTACAATAAAGACATTTTATTATTATTATTATTATTATATTTTCTGAAAGTTTCAAATCCATCGGTTCACTCAGTCGACCTGTACAATAAAATGAAAAAAAAACAATGTTATGCCCATTTTTTCAATTTTGTAGGTTAGGCGACTTAAAAGAGGATTTGTTGAAAATTTTATTATGAAGAGTTTGTTTTTTTTTTGTCTCGATCCGACTTATATAACCGGAGTTATTCACACTTTAAGCTCAATAAATACGTTTTGAAAACTTAAATTGTTTATAAACTGTTTTTTAAGATTCAGAACTCAGGACAATACTTCTGCTGATACCCCAGAAAGAATAAAATCATAATATACCTGTCTAGACTGTGCAAATTCAAATGCTTTTTTTACTGCACTAATAATGAATTTTTGAAGATCAGATCGACAACAATTATGAATTTAATAAAATCAAATATCGGTCGGAGACAAAGTACTTCTTTTTGATAGGACTGTCCGATAAGAAATATACGACCTCATGCTTAATATATCGAAGAAACAATGTCCTTCCTGCACTAATATTAAAAATTTTGGTTGCGGATTACAAGAGAGGAAGAAGCAACATGAATGATGAACACCGTACTGGAGGATCTGCTTCTATGTCTACTCGAGAGAATGTTGAGACTGTGTATGAAATGATTTTAAAAAATCGATAAATTTGGCTGAAACTGAAAATTTCATACAAACGGGTTTTTCAGATTGTCCATTCTGATTTGGGTATGAGAAAATTGTTAGCTAAATGGATCCTTCAATGTCTGAATGCCAACCAAAAATGACTAAGAGTCACAACATCCAAGTTGACTTACAGCCGTTTCGAAGAAGATTCTAACGTTTTAGATCGAATGGTAATTATGGATGAAATGTATCAGAGACAAAGGAACAGTCGATGGAGTGGAAACTTACTCGCTCACCTCGCTCCAAGCAATGACAAAAATCAGCTGGGAAAGTTCTTCCTTTCGTGTTTTGGGTACTACTTCTTACAGATTACTTTGAACACGGTAAAACGGCAATAGGAGAATATTATTCTTTATCATTAACTAAACTGCACCAAAAAATTGTAAAGTAGTATAAGTAGTAGAAAAGAATACCAATGGACGGTGAACCATTAAATCACTTAATGTTCGCAGATGATATCATTCTGATCGCCAACACAAAAGAAGAGTTAGAAGAAATGCTGATGGAATTAAATAACAAGTCTCGAGAAATAGGTCTAAAAATAAACTTCACTAAAACCAAATATTTGAACAAGGAAAGTGAAGATAACATCAAGGAACTATTAATAGAAGAAAATAATTTAAAGGCTGACTTGCATAGAAGAGTCTCGTTAGCTTGGTCTACGGTCGGAAGGTTACAATCTACATTTAAATTGTTCATCGCAAATACAATAAAACCAGAGTGTTCGATTAATATATACTGCCGGTATTAAGTATGGCACTGAAACTTGGACTTTAAATAAAAGTATAATAAATAAACTCCAGGTAATCCAAAGAACAATGGAGAGGAGAATGCTAAATATTAGACTCCAAGTTCGTATTCCTAACATCGAGATACGAAGAAGATCAAAAGTGATAGATGTAATACAACGAATAATAAATACTATATTAAGGTGGAATTGGGCGAGGCATATCGCAAGGATGAATGATAACAGATGGACACGCCATATGGTTGAATGGAGGCCTAAAAAACATAAAAGATGCAGAGGTAGACCACAGACACGATGGACAGACGACATAAAATGATTAGCGGGACACGATTGGATACAAAAAGCAAACAACAGGGCTTCTTGGAGACAACTTGAGGAGGATTACATCCGACTATGGATGAAATCAGCTAATGATGTTAATGATAAGTTGAAAAAAATCAGGCTCTACCATAATAGCGACAGGAATACCTCTCAAATAAACTCTCCTAAAACTTTGTTAATAAGCGAGACTGTTATTCTTAATAATAGAATTATTATTTCTAATATTGCGGAAGCTTTAAACGGATGGTTCCAGTTAGGTTTCACTGTTATCTTTTAAATTATGGCTTTCATTGTAGTAAATAGAGGAATTCCATTATTTTACTACGCAAGCTTCAACTAACGATAACAATAGAGTCTTTAATATTTTACTTCTTCTCTTTCATTTTGGGCACGCTTAAAATAAAAATGAAAACAAAGGCCTGCCAAAATAAGCGTTGTAAAGTCTCCCTATTGTATGACATACTATACTCTATAAATGGGTGTTAAAGCAATCCTTAAGCTGAGAAACTGTGTAATTCTATTTAATTAGAATTTTACGTGTGGCAACTAAGAGCCTTTTAAATCGAAGTTCTATTAAGAGTTTTAGTTATACATCTTTAACACGACCTCATCTTATATATTAAAGCTATTATAGTCCTTGTTAAACATAAATTTAATGCCTTAACCCTATTTAGAGTATGTAGAGACATAGTTTACCAGGAATTATTATTTTCTGTTAATTATACGGAAATAAGGATGCTTGTCTATATGATAGTTCAGTGTTTTCAAAACCACCTTGTTTCTCTTCTCGAGTTTGTTTGTGTTGGGGCAGAATTATAGAAATATGTTGTAATTAATTTATATATTAATTTATTATATATATATATATATATATATATATATATATATATATATATATATATATATATATATATGAGCCAACGGTTACTAAACCACCTTGTTTCTCTTCTCGAGTTTGTTTGTGTTGGGGCAGAATTATGGAAATATGTTGTTATTAATTTATTTACTTAATGGGAATCAAATGTCTTTTTGGTCTACTATATATATATATATATATATATATATATATATATATATATATATATATATATATATATAAGCAAACGGTTACTAAACTTTGCCAACATCAATAAAACTCTCTTTGCTTTATCAGCTTGCAGTATTTCACGAACAAAACACTTTTTTATGCAATACGAGTACTTTTCACTACGTAGAGAAAACATTTTATCGGCAATTTGAAGGTTAGATTGTTACTGCCAGCGGTGTGTAATTTCCTTTAAACCTGCAGTGGAAATTCACGCTCTCTTTCTCAGCCATAATCATCTGAGATGTAACATTACGTTTAAATTTATTAAAAATTAATCTAGGGTGTGACTGTTTCTTTCTTAGATCAGTCCGCTATATATTTTTTGTCTTTGAATTTGGTCCCAATAAAACTATTTTTATAATAATTATTATTAATTTTTTAACATTTCGGTTAGTCACCCAACCCTCTTCAGAATGGAGATTGCAATTTTTTTTTTATTAAAGTTTAAAACTAGTTTTTATCTTAAGCCAGTAACTTGGAAAGTCCCATTTTTGTCAGTGAATTAGACATAAATACCCAGGTCATATCCTTGATATACATAAATTACACATACCTTAGACAGTTTTACACACATTCATTTGTTCTCTGAAATATTACCCTTTAATATATTTATATATATATATATATATATATATATATATATATATATATATATATATATATATATATATATATATATATATATATATATTATGGAAATCACTACTTATATTGGAATCGAATCTCCCTTGTAGCAAGACCGATTGCAGAAAATTCATCTTAAATAGCGGATCTGAATAATAGAGTACAAAACCGACCCTAAATAAATTAAAAAATGAATGAAATGAAGATATTATTTTCGCTCCGCCCCTGGTAAACAAAACAACTAAACAATATGGTCGATTGTTAACAAGAACGTGACATTTATAATCTTGGTGAAATTTAACTCAGCGCATTGTACGAACAGTTACAATGCGCCTAGCCCTGAGCTAGTTCGTCCAATGGCGGGCTTTCAGATGCGGGTTGGTTTGGGAGTAAAATCCAGTTTTACCCTTTTTTTTTATTTCTCAAAACTTTTCGATTTGAAAAAAAAGAGTTTATTTAATGTGCTTCTTCATAACCCCACGAGTCACCTGTTTCAATATATACAGTGATTTTCATAACACCATATATATATATATATATATATATATATATATATATATATATATATATATATATATATATATATATACTGTTTCTTAACCCAATCGGTTATATATTTTTTGTTTTTTATTTTGGGATTTGGTGCAACTAAAACTATTTTTGTTAATTAATATTATGAATTTTTTTAACGTCTCTGTTAGTCGGCCAACTTTCTTCAGAAAGGAGACTGCTATTTTTTTATTTTAAAAAATTACAATTTAAAATTAATTTTTTACCTTAAAGAACTAACTCGGTAGGTCCGATTTTGTCAGTCCAACAAAAATAAACTCGGAGGTAACATTCTTGAGGTGCATCAATTACACATACTTGAAATGATTCTACACACAACAGATAAGAGACAATTAGTGAAATAAAGTCCAAGTCCAAAATTTTGTTTACCACAATTGGATGTTTTGTTTTTATTGTGTATTTATGATGTATGGTGGTTCTATCTCATATTGTTGTTTAAATAAGTTGTAATGATTTTATTTAATTATTTTGTATCTGTTTTTGAGTTAATGGCGTTTTGATTTTTTCGTATTTATGTATGAATTATTTAATTATTGCACCTTGAAGATGAGTGAAATTTCTGCCAAAGTTCGCTATATTTTACAATTTTATTTTAATAAAGTCACAAATGCTATGAAGAAATTTGTGCTGTTTACGGTCAAGATACATTATCAAAAGAAACAGCCAAAAGGTGACTCGGTCACTTTCGTTCTGGAAATTTCGATTTCAAAGATGCTCCTCGCACTACCATGCCAATGACAGAGTAAGTTGATTGTTGAATTTTGGCACAAGTTGAGCAAGAGCGGCATTTAAATAGCCATAACATTGCCAAGGAACTAAATATTCATCACCAAATAATTTAAAACAATTTGGAGAAAGCTGGCTATAAAAAGAAACTCGATGTTTGCGCGCCACGTAATTTGACGCTGAAACAATTACTCGAATGAATTTTCATTTGCGAATCTTTAGAGAGACAGAACGGAATGAATCGATTTCTGAAGCGTTTGATCACAGGCGATAAAAAATGGCTCATGTACGACAATAATATGCGAAAAAGATCGTGGCTGAAAAAGAATGAAGCTCCACAAAACGATGGCAAAGTCAGGATTGACGTCAAAATAGGTGATGCTCTATGTTTGGTGGGATTGGAAGGGGATCGTGCGCTACGAGCTGCTGCAGCCTGACCGAACGATTGATTCTGTACTCTACTATCAGCAGTGGACAAGATTGAAACCAGTGATTAAAAAAATCATGAGAAGTAGTCAACGGAAAGGGTGTCGTTTTCCACCATGATAACGCCGGACCACACTCGTTTTTAAAGTCTCGGCAAAAATTGTAAACGCTTGGTTGGGAAGTTTTAATCCACTGTATAGCCCAAACCTTGCACCGTTAGACTACTGTTTGTTTCGGTCTCTGCTGAACTCTCTAAAGTTAGTATCAGAAAAGGCCTGTGAAAACCACTTGTCACAATTTTTGTCACAGAAGTTCTTCAGTGACGGGATTATGATGATGCCAAAAAAGTGGGAGAAGGTCATTGAACAAAATGGCCCATAGTTGGTTTAATAAAGCCCTTTCAAAATATATATATTATATATATATATATATATATATATATATATATATATATATATATATATATATATATATATATATATATATATATATATATATATATATATATATATATATATATATATATATATATATATATATATATATATATATATATATATATATATATATATATATATATATATATATATATATATATATATATATATATATATATATATATATATATATATATATATATATATATATATATATATATATATATATATATATATATATATATATATATATATATATATATATATATATATATATATATATATATATATATATATATATATATATATATATATATATATATATATATATATATATATATATATATATATATATATATATATAAATATATATATATATATATATATATATATATATATATATATATAAACTCCTGGACAAAATTAACGCAACAATCTGAAAATTAATTTATCTTTTCTTATGTCAGTTTTAAAGTTTATCGGTATTTGAATAGTAGGCTATGCATATTTTGTTTCGTTGTTCATGACAGAAATCAAAACAATTCGTTTAGATTTACAGTCTTAAAGAATTTTTTAGAAAATAAACAATTTTCTGTAATAATGCGATTCATTTTCTTTAAAAGTAAGCTTATAAATTGTTCCCTTTTTCAAAGTAATACGTTTTTGTGGTAGACTGTTTTATTTTTGACCCCGAAGAATTAGATAAATGAATCGAACAAGGAATTTAACTGCACACGAGGTAGTGCGAGCCTCAGTTTTATTGGATGAGGGATATTGTCAGAGTTATGTTGCCAATTTGTTAGGCAAACATCGTTCCACAGTAAGTCGTATGGTAAGACGCTTGAATGAAGTAGGAACTTATTCTAGAAGGTTAGGGTAAGGGCGAAAACGATGCACTAGCGAACTAGATGAACGTTTTATAAGACAATATGCTTTAAGAAACAGGACTGTCACTAGTTCTATAATAAGAAACGAACTCGAAGCTGTTCGCAATGTCACAATTTCTTCTAAAACAGTTAGAAGAGGGTTAAATGAAGCTGGATTAAACAGTAGGAGACCAGCCACTGCGCCCTTGCTTACTAGAAAGAACAGAGTTGCCAGGTTACGTTTTGCTCGAAATCACGAAGACTGGTCTGTGGATGATTGGAAACAAGTTTTCTTCACAGATGAAACTAGGGATGGTCTAAAACATCCAGATGGTCGTGAGCGAGTATGGCGAAGACCAGGAGAGAGGTTTGCTCCTTACAAAATCTCTGCAAGGATTCCATTCGACGGAGGCTCTGTTATATTCTGGGGTGGCATCTGCTTTGATGCTCGCACAGAGTTAGTTCCTGCCCGTACGAGATCCACGAATGCTGACTACTATCTGGAGAATATTGTAATAGAACATGTGATGCCTTTCGGTCATTTTGTGGGGCCCAATTTCCTGTTTATGCAAGACAACGCTCGACCTCACGTGGCTAGGGAGGTACTCGATTATCTTAATCAAGTTGATATACCGATTATGCAATGGCCACCAAAAAGCCCGGATCTGAATCCGATAGAACATGTATGGGATCACCTTAAGAAAAATGTGAAACGTCACCTAGAAACCTGAGGGAACTTGAAAATGCAGTTATCACACAATGGGAGCAAATTCCTCAAGATTTTATCTAAAATTTAATTAGAAGCATGCCTAGGCGCATAAGCGCTGTCATCCGAAGTAGAGGAGGCAACGCACGCTACTAGTGTCCCAGTTACACCATTAATTTTGCTACTAGTGTCCCAGTTTATTTTTTTCATTATAACATAATTTCAACGATTTTGTTATTAAGTCTTAAGAATAATTTTAATTCGAATTTTATAGAAAAATTTGGTAGCTAATTCACTTTTAAAGTATCCGAATAAGTTTTTTCTAACTTTTAGTGTAACCAATGTTTATAAAAAAATATTAAAATTAATTCGTTACAGAGATTTGTATGATTTAATATATTGTTACGTTAATTTTGTCCAGGAGTGTATATATATATATATATATATATATATATATATATATATATATATATATATATATATATATATATATATATATATATACAGTCAGTCCAAAAAGTCTCCATACACTACCTGCTTTCTATACTATTTTTCTGTTATGTTTAACTAATTAATTGGAACTATGAGAAAACATGTTTAAATTAATACTTGAAACTTAACCAACAAGGATTAGTAATAAAAACAACTACGGAACATTTTATTTAGAAGTTACTTCATTGTTTTATAAAAATGTAAACAAAATTAATGTCAAAAAAGTCTCCATACACACATGGATGGATAGGATATTTAAAAATATTCAGTGATATTGGATAAAAAAAGTCTAAAAAATATAACAAAGAAATAGTATACAAAGAAGAGGAAAACACAAATATAAGCATAAATAAAATTTAAAATTACAGCAAGAAAAAGTTCCAAAAAAACAATAATCCAAAAAAGAAAACTTAAAAAAAGAATCCTGAAAAAAAACTTGACACTGTAAACTACAAACAGCAAAAACAGTAAGGATAAAATTAAACATAATAGTACATAACTAACATAACTTTGTTTGTAACCAGCTCCATAAACCTATACATGCACACACACACCTATGTCTCAAACGTAAATTATTCATAACTAACTATATGGTCCTGGAGTACATCCTTGATCAATGTTATTCTATCTTGGGAGTCGCAGATGTTTCGCCAAAGTCTCATTTGGCATTATCGGTGCTTACTGATCTGTAAGTGACTGTAAACTCTGCGACTACCATGTCAAAATAACACTTATTAACGGATGTACTTTGTCTGCTGTATTCACTCTAATTTTATTCTCTTTTGTTTCAGGTAATACACTTATATCCACTCAAAGTATATCTGAAGCACAAAATAGAAGGCAAAGCTACTATCTGTTAATTATGGTTATTACATGTATGTATAAACGAGCACAAGATAACTACTTGTCTCTTAAAGTATGTAAAATTTAATTGTGATGTAATGTCGGTTAACTTCTATGACGATTTTACTTCGGTTAATCTACTAACTTTTGTCCATTTTGGACAAAACCCATTCAGAATACAATGGGCTTTATCCAAATAACTACGGAAACTAATAAACTAAATAACTCTTTATTTAGGTTAACAAAGCCAAACCAAAAACTTTTTTGGTGGAACGCCCCAACATTCAACGAATACATATTTTAAATCCCTTAAGATGAGGAAATCACTCCTCACTTCACTTTACTTTTTTGGGATATTTTCACTTATTTCAACAGTCAGGAACCGTCTGCATATTTTTATTTTTTATAGTTACCTAGCTAAGCAATCTATTTGTTTGTTTATTGAAATTAAATATTTGATTTTGTTGGTCAGCAATGTTTTCATAGATACATAATTTGATATCCATTATTTTTTTTTCTAATAAAAAAATGTTATCCAAACGGTAATTAGAAGTAACCCCCCGTAACTCTCTCTCCCCCTTTATCCTGCTATATGTTTGACTGTAAATAATTATATTGAAATGCTCCAAACCAGCAAAAATTGTCATAACCTTATTGAGACTATATAAAATTTAACAACCTTCACTTGCCTCGAAGTAGTACAGCAAAAAAACTATAGGTTCATTTCTGACTTAAGTTATTATATGTGAACCAACCAACTCACTTCGTTTAAGAGTTATCGTACCAATAGAAAGACAGATAAAAGGAAATTAAAAATTATGTTGTTTGTGATGTGGGGACCCGGAAACGTGAAGTAATGCAAAAATCTCAGAGTATGAATTGTTCACAAACACAAATTCGATTGACGTAAACGTGACGAAAAAAATAAATACAGCGACTTTTTTAACATACATAATTTTTGTGCTTGTGCTGTGTGTTGGTTTACAACTTTTTTTACAAAAAATATATCATAACCTAAACCTATATTTAATATTCTCTCAGTTAATCCCCTAAACGTACAGTCGTAAATAATACTCATCAAAATCCTGCTGTAATTTTCCAATATAAATCTTGAACCGTCAGAAAAATAACAGTATATTTACTATGTGTTTAATGACTTGTAATTCTTAGCGGGTAGGCAATTATTACTTACTCTTTATATACAGTTGCTTTACGAAAAAACACGTTACTAATGCGGAAATTCCAAAAAGTATAATAAAATTTTAACAGGATGGAATAACGCGGGAAAAATTTCAATTGCATTTAGAAACCACTAAATGAGTATGCACTTTTAAGCGATCTTTTCAGTTGACGTGAAGGAACTAATGGCTATTAATTACCAAATAGAAAAAGTGCATTCGGGAAATGAATAGATTTAAAGTTCGTTGATATATATATACATACATATATATATATATATATATATATATATATATATATATATATATATATATATATATATATATATATATATATATATATATATATATATATATATATATATATATATATATATATATATATATATATATATATATATATATATATATATATATATATATATATATATATATATATATATATATATATATATATATATATATATATATATATATATATATATATATATATATATATATATATTATATAGATATTATATATATATATATATATATATATATATATATATATATATATATATATATATATATATATATATATATATATATATATATATATATATATATATATATATATATATATATATATATATATATATATATATATATATATATATATATATATATATATATATATATATATATATATATATATATAATATATATATATATATATATATATATATATATATATATATATATATATATATATATATATATATATACATGTATACCGTCTATCCGAAAAGTTCCCAAACTAATTTTTTCCCGGCATTTAAGCAGCGCCATCTCGTTGAGTAGTGGACGTGCGAAGTGTATATGTCGTAGTCGTTGTGTCACCAAAAGTGTGATGAAAGATCGAGCAGTGATCAAATTTCATGTGAAACTGGGAAAAGCAGCTACGGAGACACTTGAATATTTCAAAAAAAGCTGACGGTGATGATTGTTTATCGCTTTCACAATTATATGAGTGGTGTAAACACTTTAAGGAAGGACAGGAGCCACTCGAGGGTGACGCCAGGTCAGAGCGTCCCAGCACAAATTCGGCCGACGCAAACGTGAGAATTCATCATTTTCTACAAACCGACCGTCATCTTTCATGCAGATTGATTTCAGAAAAGCTTAAGCTAAATCAAGTTCTCAATTGCCCGGAATGTTTCGAACACATAACGACGTGTCTGCTCATACGGCTGGCATTGTGGTGCAGTTTTTGGCGCGAAAACAGGTGTTCGGACTCAACCACCCTCCTTATTCGACTGATTTAACCTCTAGTGACTTTTTTATTTCCAAAAATCAAGATGCACATGAAAGAAAGGTCAACGCTATGACGATTTGGACGACATTAAAGTCAGTGTAACGCGCGAGTTAAACCTGATCTCCAAAAAAGATTTCTGACAGTTTCACATGGTTGTATAAACATTCTGAACATTGTAGTGAGGTCGAAGAGGATTATGTAGGACATTATATATATATATATATATATATATATATATATATATATATATATATATATATCGATGTAGAGACATCAATTGTGTTATACTCGCTTACTTGATAGATAACCAGGAAGCATTCGACAGAGTTCAACACCATAAACTCATAGACATATTAAAAAGAATAGGAATAGATGACAAGAAGCATAGAAATTCAACGTGGCGTACCCCAAGGATGTATCTTGTCACCACTTTTATTTAATACATACTCACAAGATATATTTAACATAGCGCTCCAGAATATCTCAGCAGGATTAAATATTACTTGAAGAAGAATTAAAAACATAAGTTTCGCTGATGACCCTATAATATTCGCAGACAACTCACAGGACCTACAAATACTGATGGACAGAGTAACACGTGTCAGTCGATAATACGGAATAGATTTAAATACAAGGAAGACTTAACACCTGATTATCAGCAAGAACTCTGCACTACAAAGATAACTCTGTAGTAGCAACCAAAAGATTGATAGAAGTCAATAATTTTTACTACTAGGGTACAACAGTAAACGAAGAATGGGACTTCTCACTGGAGATTTGATGCAGAATAGAAAAAGCAAGTGCAGCCTATATAAAAATGACCAAAGTGTTTAGAAATCATAATCTTAGTTTAAAAATCAAAATAAGACATCTCAAGTGTTACGTCTTTTCGATGCTTCTGTATTGGATGGGGTCTTCCACTGTAATTGTATTGAACTTCCCCTTTTTGGGTAAGTTTTGAGGAATAACTGTTACAAACCAAAATGTAACATATTATTCTCAATGTATTAAAATATTTTATGTAATGTAGTTTATTTTTAGGTTAAATAAAAAAAAAAATGCTGATGAAGACCAAATGGAGGCGAAACGTTTATTATAATAACAAACATGAATTGGATAGAAAATATAATTTTACCATAATCCATTTTTGCCTTAAGTAAATCAAAAACCACATTACCGAAAAAAGTATATATATATATATATATATATATATATATATATATATATATATATACAGGGGCGAACAAAAGTATGGAAACATTTTCTTAATCAAAAATATAAAATACTATCCTTTAGGAATAAAAAAAACGAGTCTTGTTTTGTTGAAAATGTCTTTACAGAATTTTATTATTGACTATAAAAACTGTGGTTACCTTTTCTGGTAGATAAGGATTTTAAGAAACGCGTCTTGTCCTTATCGAAAGCATTGAAATAATTTTATCATTCTGCTTTAAGAGTACGTTATTGTTGATACGAAGTGCAAATATTACAGTTCAGATCTGAAACATAAAGTTGTTTTTCTGTGTCAAAGTGGAAAGAAGCAAATTGAAATAGCAAAATCTTTAAACATGCATAGGGGCGCTGTCAGCAAAATTGTTAAGAAGTTCTTGAGAGGGAGCACTGTTGATCCGGCATTTAAAAGTGGTAGACCTCGAAAAACAAGTAAGAGGGCAGACACAATTATAATTCGAAAAGCGAAAAATGATCCCAAGAAAACTGCTGTTGATATTAATAAAGAACTAAGGCAGGAATATCAGGGTGTATTGGTGTCAGATATGACTATTAGGCGTCGTCTGTTATCTGAAAATCTTCATGGTAGGCGCGCTATTAAAAAGCCACTCCTTACAAAGCGTCACAGAAAAGAGAGATTGAAATTTGCTAAGGAACATAAAGACTGGACTTAAAATTAGTGGTCTCTAGTAATCTTTAGTGACGAAAGTATGTTCAGTCTCTTTGGAAGTGATTCTACTGGTTATGTAAGAAGAGCAGCTGGTCTAAGATATGACCCAAAGTATCTTGTACCTACTGTCAAACATGGCGGTGGAAATATCATGGTATGGGGTTGTTTTCTACGGTCTGGTACGGGGCCATTGGCAAAGATAAATGGCAGAATGGATGCTCAAATGTATCTTGAGATATTGGAAAATAATTTGATTCCTTATAAAGAAAATTTGCCATTGTCATGGATTTTTCAACAAGACAATGACCCAAAACACACATCTCGCTTGGCCAAGAATTGATTTTCTGAACAAAGGTGATGCGCTGGCCTTCACAATCACCTGATTTCAACCCGATAGAGAATCTTTGGCACTATCTGGATAAACAAATTAGAAAAAGAAATATAAAAAACCGGGACGAACTTTGAATCGCATTAAAACAAGAACGGGAAAAAATACCACCCTATTTTTGTGCTGGGCTTATTGACTCTATGGGCAGAAGATCTTAGTTGTCTTAGTGGAATTTTATTTTATAACAAAAATGTTTCCATACTTTTGTTTCTGCATAATTTTGTTACGTTGAAAACTAAGCACATTTCTAATAAACAATAACTGTCTTAGTCTTCAAAATGTTTGTTAGCATGTACACGATTAACAAATAAATATTGTAATTGTAAACCGTTTAGATGTTCAGACTAGAGATGGGAATTATATATATATATATATATATATATATATATATATATATATATATATATATATATATATATATATATATATATATATATATATATATATATATATATATATATATATATATATATATATATATATTTATGTATACATAATATCGAGTATGGAACGTTTGTATGGAAAAATTATTATAAATATCATGGAGGAAAATATAAAAGGAAAAATTGGAGAAGACCAAGCAGGCTTTACGGCCAGAAAATCATGTATAGACCACATATACACTATAAAACAAACAATGGAAAAAAAAAACTGGCAAAGAATAGAGAAGTTCATCTAGCCTTCATAGACATAAGAAAGGCCTATGACTCAGTACCAAGACAAAGATTATGGAACGCAGTGAAAGAAATAGGCATTGACAAAGAACAATAACACAGTGAACATAAAAATGGGACATAAAGTAGGGAAGAGACTCCAAACATCAAAAAGCTTATTACAAGGATGCTCTACATCCCCAACACTATTCAAAATATACCTCGAACAAACATTAAAAAAATGGAAGCAAAAATGTAGTGGAATGGGAGTCCCAGTACGAGAAGATTACTTATATGCTCTAAGTTTCGCAGACGACCAAGTAATCATAGCGCAAGATGAGGAAGACCTTAGTTATATGGTAAGAAAACTGAAAGAAGAATACACTAAAGCAGGATTAACAATAAACTTTGATAAAATGGAATATCTAACAACAAAAGAGGGAAACGTGGAGAATCTAGAAGTAGATAACGAAACAATAATCAAAGGAACCGACAGATTTAAATATTTAGGAACCATCATTTCAAAAAACGCAACATCAGAAGAGGAGATTAAAGCTAGATTAGGACAAACGCAGACATGCATAAGACAATTAAATTCGATCCTGTGGGACAAGCACATTACAAAGAGAAACAAAACACGCATATACAAATCAAAGCATAATGATATACGGGTCAGAAACAAGGACGATCAACAAAAGAAATAAATCTGAAATTAACGCGGTAGAGATATGGAATATTGGAGAAGATGTTGTAGAGTGACACGTATGGAGAGAATAACAAATGAAGAAATAAGAAGCAGAATGAACATCAAAGAGAACGCAATAAACACCATTGAAGAAAAACGATTAAAATGGTATGGACACCTAAGACGAAGCGAAGATAATAGGTGGATAAAGAAAATAACGGAGTGGAGCCCTATAGGGAGAAGAAAAAGAGGAAGACCCAGACGATCGTGGAGAGACGCTGTGGACGAGGCTATGGAGAACAGGGGTCTAACAGATGGAGACTAGGAAGATAGAAACGGATGGAATCAAAGGCTGAAGGAAGACAGCGTCAGCTGTAGAAAATCCTTGATATATATATATATATATATATATATATATATATATATATATATATATATATATATATATATATATATATATATATATGTGTGTATATATATATGTGTATATATATATATATATATATATATATATATATATATATATATATATATATATATATGTATATATATATATATATATATATATATATATATATATATATATATATATATATATATATATATATATATATATATATATATATATATATATATATATATATATATATATATATATATATATATATATATATATATATATATATATATATATATATATATATATATATATATATATAGCTTTATCTAGCTAAGAGCAATTCCTGAAATATTACCACGTGTATATAAAGTTTTACCAACATTTTTGGTCATTAAACAAGACCCGATGGTTTATCCAATTAGCCACGTTTTCAATTACAAAATCAACTTGTTACTTAGAATGCATTAATTAAACACCTAGTAAAGTTAAACTTGAAACTTTGCTCATTAATCCGTAATAATATTAAGTCAAATCTAGTTTCAGGCATTACAGAAACTTTATTATTAAGTGACGTACACCATCAAAGTTGGCTAGACTACACCCTTACGCAAACACAAACGAAAGATATTATGCACGTATTCAGTTTAGCTGCACAGATATAACTAACTCTTCAAATTGTTAATTTCCTTGTCGCTAAGCTTATGTATGCCTCATACGAAAAGTTAGCCGAACAGTTTGTCAGTTTATCTCTTTTACTTCAGACTTCCTAATTAAAATTACTAACAATGCAGTATAAATGTTAATACCCTACTTCAAATAATATTTCTTGAAAATGTTTTTAAGCCCTTATAAGTGTTTTCAACCCTACTGGAAAACTATGTTATAACTACTTCTAAGAAAATTTATTATATGAAAGGTTATAACTTATCAATCTAGCCAAATTTTCAATTAGATTATCCAGGAGTATGTTTCAAAAAGGTAATAGACCAAGTTAGTAATAATTATGGAACTCATCCGTAACACTTGTAAATAAAAAAAATATTTCCTGAAAAAACTGTAAAATATAATTTATATTTCTTTGTGTAAGTTAATGTCAAGTTTCTTTTCCTTTCGCGGAAGCCATCTGCAATAAATTGTGTGTAACGTCGAAAATTTACAAATGCAAAATAACCATCAAATAAAGATCCCATGAATGCTATATTCCATGCCTTTCCTCCTACGACTATAGTTTCTGAGCCTATACTCTTCATCAGGTAGGCTTTAGGGAACGGTATCGATCGTTAAGACCAGAGTACCGTGGAGAGTCAAGTTGGAATGAATGAATATAGCATTCATGGATTCTTTATTTGTTGGTCATTTTGCATTTGCAAATTCTCGACGTTTCTGATGAAGTGACCAATCAAGTAACAAACCATATTCCGAAGTTTTATTTCGGAATATCGATTTGAATTGTGTGTAATTTTAAAAGTTAACTTTTGATGTAAGGGGTTAGTTTTGGAGAGTAAAATCGGAAGTGAAAAACAAAATTTACCAGGTCATCGAGTGGGATGTCCAATGAAAGCTTGTAAAAACACGAGAAAAATATATATAATATAATACTTGCTTGCGCACACTTTTCTTTGTATCATTTTTAAAAAATTGCGAAAAATCGCTGGAATATTTTCCATAGGGCGTAGATTGAACGAAAATTATCACGAGTTCATTACTTTTAATAATTTATCCGGTATATATATATAAAAAAAATTCAAGCTCATCAGTTTTCAGTAAAGATCGGAAAGAAACTGTTGAAAACTCAAGAAGTCATTGACATTTTATATCTCCGTAACAAAAATTTGTTTTATAAAATCAATCAACGTACGGAACACTAATTGCTCAAGTCCGACTTGCGCTTGACTGGTTATGTAAAACTCTAAAAAACAAAATTATAGGTGAAAATGTTGTCCTTTTGGAAGAATAGGGTCCTAAAAAAATGAAGTGGACTATGATTGGCTCCTGTATATTGTTGTTTCATATTAGAGAATTAAATAGATTTTGTTAAAGAATTTATTTAGCCCAAATACTCCCCTTACTCATTAATAATAATGATAATAGCGACGTCATTTTCCAGGGGAACAAATCGTTCAAAAACAGATGACACAAAATGCATTGCATAAAAAAAAATATATATATATATATATATATATATATATATATATATATATATATATATATATATATATATATATATATAAAATCGTGGCCAAGCCTTGGTTTGACCGAAAATGCAAAGAAGCTGTTGCTTCTAAACATCTTGCCTAATGACAATGGCGTAAAAATCCTCACACCATAAATCGTAACACCTTTGTTCGTGCCCGGGACAGATGCAAAGAAATTATCGACAAAACCAAGGAGGCACACAATCAACGAATTAGAAACAAACTTCTCGCTTGTCCCCACAATTTCAGGTCCTGTTGGTCAGTCGCTAAGGCAGTTAGTCCAAATTTCACTAAATCCACCATACCACCACTCACACGGACAGATAATTCTATTGCAACGACAGCTGTTGAGAAAGCGAACTTGTTGGCTGAACTCTTTGCTTCACATTCTACTGTCGATTTCCAAGAAAAAACACCATCTACTATTCCTATAGTGCAGTCAAAGATGCCCGATATTGTTTTCGGACAGCGTATCATAAAACGTATTTTAATGAAGCTAGACACCAAAAAAGCTTCTGGCGCTGACGGAATACCTGCCATAGTTTTCAAAAACTGTGCGCGGGAACTAACACCATTTTTCTGTAGACTTTTCAACCTATCCTACAGAAAGGGAATATTTCCTTCCTGCTGGAAATATGCCACAATTCAGCCGATACCTAAAAAAGGCAAGAAGACCTGGCCAAATAACTACCGACCAGTCGCACTGCTTTCAATAATATCGAAAATCATGAAAAAGGCTATCAATCAGCATCTTCTAAAATATCTTGAAGGATTCAACATTATTAGCGATCACCAATGTGGCTTTCGTAAACATAGATCAACAAGAGATGTTCTAACTGATGTAACACATGTTTGAAACAACGCAATTGAACACTTTGGAGAATCTCGAGCGGTTGCTCTTGACATAGCTAAGGCATTCGACCGTGTTTGACACGATGGACTGTTAGCTAAGCTACGCTCTTATGGTATGTCTGAAAGGTTCTGTTTGTGGCTCTCCTGTTTCCTCAGAGAGCGTTCTTTACGAGTGGTATTCGACTGATTTCTTTCTAACACCTTCACTATCAACGCCGATATGCCCCAAGACTCCATACTGTCTCCTACTATTTTTCTCATTTACATTAACGATCTGCTGGAAAAGACCGGGAATCGAATCTACAGCTTTGCAGATGACAGTACGCTTATCTCTTCATTCACTTTGAACGCTCGGACATCGGCTACTCAGACGAATATCCGCAGACAGCAGGAAGTTATTCAACTTCACAAAGGCCTGGAAGAAATTCTATCTTGGGGTGACAGTAACCAAGTGGAATTTAACGCTACAAAAACCCAGGCGGCAATTCTTACTAAAAAAGTTAACGTTGCTGAACCCGACATAGTTATGTCGGGGCACTCCATTCCTCTCACTCACTTTGTTAGAAGTTAATTTGGGAGCAAATATGTCCTGGCATGAACATGTTGCAGGCATGACAAGGAGAGCTCAAAAGTTTGGAATATTATTTCGAACCAGAAAGCTTTACACTCCACAACAATCGTTAACTCTTTACAAACTATGGAATACTGCTCCCATGTTTGGGGCTTCGCTTCCAAACATACACTGCATTTGTTGGATTATATTCAGAGAAGAACTGTTCGTCTGATTGGAGACCCGGAACTGACCGGCGGCCTTGATTCGCTGGAACATCGAAGAACGTTTGGCGACTTGGGTCTATTCTACAAGTATGTTCGTGGAAAGTGTTCTAAGGATGTAGCCTGCTTAATTCCTCCCAGAGCTGTGCATGTTAGAAATACATGTCGCGCGAATACTTCACATCCGTGTGAGGTTCAGCTTGTTACTCCTCGTACAACGCTTTTCTAGCAGTATTTTATCTGCAGAACATCATCCCTTTGGAATAATTTGTCCAGAACTGTGTTTCCCACCGAGTACAATTTACAGCGATTCAAGAACAACGTGAATCGCTTTTTCCGCACACATCTCGCTCCTGTAGCGCCTTAGGGACTTCTCTGCAGCACATGTGCTGGACCCATAAAAAAAAAGGTCTTAACGGAAGGAAATCATTTTTTTTGTGTTTTGCATCGTAGCCATTTTTCAGCAGTTTTTGGCTGTTCTTTTATCCGTCAATCTATCTCAGGACGGGTTTCACCGTATTACGGCTCTTTAGTTGGGCTAGAAATGACAGAAAAAGAGAACAAAACTTAGTACTCATAGTACTAGCGTAAAGAATAACTAAGATACAAATAATTGTAGGCCTAGTTTTGAAAGCGTATCTGCCTTCTGTAGGGGACTATTCAACTCCATTGACCGATAGAGAAATTTTTCAGCAATTTGCTAACAATTACCATTTGGCAGCGCTTAATAGGATTCCAGCCTAAGTATATAAAACTCAATATAAAAGACTACAACTGGACAAATTCCGTTTTCAGCAGTTTTTAACTACTTTATGTTTTTTTTTTTCGATTCTAACTTAGCTGAAGAACTGTGACACCGCGAAACACGTCTGGAGATGGATTGACGGATGAGAGAACAGTCAAAAACTCTATAACGCTCTAGTAAGCAGTAATTGTTAGCAACTTTCTGAACAATTTATCTGTCGTTCTATGGCCTTGAACAGCCCTCAATAGAGGGCAGATAGACCTTCAAAACTAGCCTGACTGGTGTAAGCCACAGGTTCAAATTATTTGTGTCGTATTAGTTAGTTTGATTTTCATCTATGGTTAACCATATTACCCTGTCGACAAATTTTGGCTGTTATGAAACATTTAAACACATGCTGCATGGCCCAAAGCTAAACGAAGATCGTTGAGGCAAGAAAATTTTTCTTTTAAAATATCCAGTATATTATATACTAAACGTTAATTTTTATATATACAGCCGTCGCTGCCCAAATATTTACATCAATCGAATAAAATAAAGCCAGAGTCATCTAAGATAACTATATTTTGAATAAGCGTCATCACTCTGCCTTGCCTTGAAAATGTTACTGCTTTCAGACCATGTGACTGACATAATAGATTTCCCATTTTATCCCACAAACGATCGTACAATTAATGAATTGGTTAGGATTAGAATCAAAAATAGTAACATTTCGATTAATTGATTTAACTGCATGCACTAATATAGAACTTTCTATTTACTCGATTTGCTTACTACATATGCATTTGTTGTGACATATTATTGTGTTCCAGTGCCTAGCCAGTATTGTGTTCTACACAATTACATTTTTGTTATAAGCCTATGGGATTGAGCAGATAGATGAAGTAAGTGTCCCATGTCCACTCTTGTATTCAATAATTTTACGTTTGTGCAAGAGCAATAACCACATATTCTGCTAAACTTATTAAATATTAGTTGTTTCTTATAAACTTACAGTTTTTTGAAATGTGCCTCTAAAATTAAAATGGAACTTTTTTTTAGCACTCCTCGGTAATTACTGAGAATTGCTGAAGCTTAAATCATCCAGGTTATCTTCCCTTTAAAACTAGAGGAAGAAAGGTTTTCAATTTTAATACTCAATGCCTTTTTCGGGGTTGGTCTTAATGAAATGTTCGTTCAAGTCGCCTAAACCTCCCGCCTAATATTAACATGGATACAAAAAATCTGACTAGTCGTTTTGTGTTTTGGCTGTCAAAATTTTGTCCTGCATTGATATATCAAATTTAAGAATCTGTAACAAAAAAGAAACATTTAATTCAAATATATTTTTCTTTACGCCGTACAAATAAAATTCATAACTTAATCCAAATGTTAAGACGTAAACAATATTAAAAAGTTGTCAAGTATTTACTTTCTCTTTATCCCCATTGCTGAGAAATCAAAATTTTTAGTGGTTTTTGGAAAAGTTTATTAATAAAAAAGCTTACTGTGTATCCATTTAATTCCATTTTCAATTACAAAAGGTTCTTATTATCTATAATACATATAGGCTAATATTCTATTGTTAAACTTGAAACTTTGCTGTATATTTCTCACTAATACTAAATCTAACTTCCTGAATTTCCAAGTATTCTCCAAACTTTATTGTTAAATGACGTACATCACCAAAGTTGGCTAGTTTACGCCCTTACTAAAAAGATACGATAGATATTGTGCTTTCATTGAATAATATTCTTATCACTCCTAATTTATATCTTTAACTTTCAAATAATTTAGGGCGTCGATCGTTACTTGATGAAAATACATAGTCAAAACTTGTAAAAAAACACTTAGTTTTTAGATTTTCACTTTATTGATATTAACTGTATGTTAGCAATCACATGACATGTTTCGTATCTTTGCTACTTCTTCTGTTTGAAACTAATGTTAAGACATTTGGACCTATTTCGGAACATACAGACATAAGACCTATTTCGAAAATTATAATGGCTCTAAATTTCTAAATTATAACGGATTATTATATGGCCTATTACTCTATCGGTTTAAAGTCCGTTTGTTTGGAGTTGATAGCACACAAGATGGGTTATAGACATTAAAATGTCATAAAACATAAGCATCCGAAATTTCTCTACCAATTATTTCCATTTTTTAGTTTTAATCACCTTTATTTTCTATTTCTATAGAACAGTACGACCTTTTTCTAAAAAATATTTTATTACATGCCTTCTCAACTTTACAATAAGCGATATCAACGCATTTCAATGTTTATTTTAATGAGTAAATGATGAAACTAAAAATCTTATTTGTATGATAAAGGCTTAAACGAGTACAATTAACAATTCTTAAGAACTAGAAATCTACAGTGTTATAAAGCTTAATTCGGAGCTGGTTCGGAGGCGTCGACTTGCAGACATCATAATTTTAAGATAGATTTTTGCAACATACGAGGTATAAACTCGAACATAAATTCAGTGCATCAACACCTGCAATCAGACAAACCTCATGTACTCGCTCTATGTGAAACCAAGGTCAGTCCATCGACCAGCACGGTCAACTATCTTTATCCTGGGTACGACTTCTATTCCCGATTTAGGCGTAACTTTGGAATCTGTCTTTTTGTCAGAAGCGACCTCTCTTGTCAACGAGAAGAAGCTCTGGAGCCCCCAAACTTTGATGTTATGTGGTTAAAAATAACGACTCGACAAACCACAAGGTTCATCTGTATCCTGTATCGACCACCTAGTGATACCAATTTTCGAACACTTTTCGCTTCTCTTGCAGACACCATCGATCATTTACAAAGTAACTATCCAAGTGCCGAAATTGCCATCCTGGGCGACTTTAATGTCCACAATATCAACTGGCTCAAATATTCAAATACTACCGACGAACAAGGTCGTGAAGCTGAATCATTCTCAATCAGTTATGGCTTAACTCAGCTTATTGACGAACCAACACGGATCCCTGATCGAGACGGGGAGTTCGCCAGTCTTCTTGATCTGTTTTTAACCACCAATCCGGAGATTTACACGGTCACCGTAAATCCGCCGTTAGGTTCTTCCGACCATAAACTGCTTTCGACATCGAGTATCCTGCCAATCAGTGGCAGAGAGGCGCCTAGGCCGCGCAAGATTTGGCACTACAAATCTGCTAAATGGGAAGATCTCATGGAATACTTTCGAACTTTCCCTTGGATGGACGTTTGTTTTCGATCCGATAACCCATCTGACTGCGCCAGGGAGGTCTCCGATGTTATTTTGGCTGGTATGGAAGCTTACATCCCTTTTTCGAAGAAATGCTCCTCCAACGGCAAGCCTTGGTTCGACCGAAAATGCAAAGAAGCTGTTGCTTCTAAATATATTGCCTACCGACAATGGCGTGAAAATCCTAACACCGTAAATCGAAACATCTTTGTTCATGCCCGGAACAGATGCAAGGGAATTATCGACGAAACCAAGGAGGCACACAATCAACGAATTAGAAACAAACTTCTCGCTTGTCCCAACAATTCCAGGTCCTTTTGGGCAGTCGCTAAGGTAGTTAGTCAAAATTTTACCAAATCCACCATACCACCACTCACACGGCCAGATAATTCCATTGCAACCACACCTGTTGAGAGAGCGAACTTGTTGGCTGAACTCTTTGCTTCACATTCTACTGTCGATTTCCAAGGAAAAACACCACCTACTATTCCCATATTGCAGTCAAGGATGCCCGATGTTGTCTTCAGACAGCGCATCATAAAGCGTATTTTAATGAAGCTAGACACCAAGAAGGCTTCTGGCGCTGACGGAATACCTGCCATAGTTCTCAAAAACTGTGCAAGGGAACTAACACCAGTTTTCTGTAGACTTTTTAACCTATCCTACAGAAAGGGAATATTTCCGTCCTGCTGGAAATGTGCCACGGTTCAGCCGATACCTAAAAAAGGTAAGAAGACCTTGCCAAATAACTACCGACCAGTTGCACTGCTTTCAATAATATCGAAAGTCATGGAAAAGGTTATCAATGAGCATCTTCCAAAATATCTTGAACGATTCAATATTATTAGCGATCACCAATATGGTTTTCGTAAACATAGATCAACAGGAGGTCTTCTGACTTATGTAACACATGTTTGGAACAACGCAATTGAACACTTTGGAGAATCTCGAGCGGTTGCTCTTGACATATCCAAGGCATTCGACCGTGTTTGGCACGATGGACTGTTGGCTAAGTTGCGCTCTTATGGTATGTCTGAAAGGTTCTGTTTGTGGCTCTCATGTTTGCTCAGAGAGCGTTCTTTACGAGTGGCGGTCGACGGATTTCTTTCTAACACCCTCACTATCAACGCCGGTGTGCCCCAGGGCTCCATACTGTCTCCTACTCTCTTTCTCATTTACATTAACGATCTGCTGGAAAAGACCGGGAATCCAATCTATAGCTTTGCAGATGACAGTACGCTTGTCTCTTCATTCACCTTGAACGCTCGGACATCGGCTGCTCAGGCGAATATCCGCAGACAGCAGGAGGTCGTTCAACTTAACAAAGACCTGGAAGAAATTCTATCTTGAGGTGACAGTAACCAAGTGGAATTTAACGCTACAAAAACCCAAGCGGCAGTTTTTTCTAAAAAAGTTAACGTTGCTGAACCCGACATAGCTATGTCGGGGCACTCCATTCCCCTAGCATCGTCGCTCAATTTGTTGGGCGTTAGTTTGGGAGCAAATATGTCTTGGCATGAACATGTTGCAGGCATAGCAAGGAGAGCTTCTCAAAAGTTGGGAATATTATTTAGAACCAGAAAGCTTTACACCCCACAACAACTGCTAATTCTTTACAAAGCCCAAATTCGACCAACTATGGAATACTGCTCCCACGTTTGGGGCTCCGCTCCCAAACATACACTGCATTTGTTGGATTCTGTTCAGAGAAGAGCGGTCCGTCTGATTGGGGACCCGGAATTGACCGGCGGCCTTGATTCGCTGGAACATCGAAGAACGGTTGGCGACTTGAGTCTGTTCTACAAGTATTTTCATGGAAAGTGTTCGAAGGATGTAGCCCGCTTAATTCCTCCCAAAGCGGTGCATGTTAGAAATACACGTCGCGCTGGTGCTTCGCATCCGTATGAGGTTCAGCTTGTTACTCCGCGTACAACGCTTTTCAAGCAATCTTTTATATGGAGAACGTCATCCCTTTGGAATAATTTGCCCAGCGCTGTGTTTCCCACCGAGTACAATTTACAGCGATTCAAGAACAACGTGAATCGCTTTTTCCGCACTCGTGCCACTCCTGGAGCGCTTTAGGGACTTCCCTGCAGCACGTGTGCTAGACCAATAAAAAAATAAAAAATAAAAAAATAAAAAAAGAAATAATAATTATAATAGGTATAATAAAATTATTTGGGATTTTAGCAATTATTGGAATATGATTAACCAAAGTACTTATCGGTAGGTAGGTGCCTAAGTACCTAAATATGCAATAAAAATATTCTGTGTAAGTATACAAATAAAGCAAAAACCTATAAGATGCTTAGTTCAAATCAGAACAGCGATGGCTTCAACTTTCAGTTTTGCCCCGGTCAAACTTCGCGGAGTCTGTAATTCTGCTTTTTCCCTGCGAGAAAAAACAATGATACTTCGCGATGCCCTGGTGCATCAACAGCCAACAAGCCAAATCCGTAAAATTGTGGAAACCTATGCCAACATGACGGATGTTAAATCAGCAACTGTTTATAGATTTCTAAAAGAAGGAAAACGCGGTCATTGCAACGATCCTTAGAATCACAAAGGAAAGGAGCACTTAGAGGTTGACGAAGGTTTTAAAAACGCAATAAGAAGAAAAGTACACCATTTTTTTTATGAAGAAAGAAATACCTACACTACATAAAGTTTTGCAAGAAATCAGAGAAGACCAGTATTAAAAAAATGGAAATTATGGAAAATCCTTCATAACCTGAATTTTCATTGGGAAAAACACAATAGATAATCGGTTCTTATTGATGAAACAGAAATAATTTGTTTTAGAAAAGAATATCTACGAGCAATTAGAAAATTTCGAGCCGTAGGATGAAATATTTTTTATTTGGATGAGGGACACACATGGAAAGAGTGCCAGACAAGCTTTTATAGAAGGTTGGTCAACTGGATTACAGCCCTCTTTAGGAAAAGGTCGCAGGCTAGTTATAGCACATATTGGTAGTGAAAACGGATATCTCGACTGTGGCTCGTTAGAATTCGAATCAAAGTCCACTAAAGATTACCATAAGGATATGATGGCCGATATCTTTGAGCAGTACTTCTAACAAATGATTGAATGTATACCAGCAGAATCAGTTATAGTATTAAACAATGCTCCATACTATTATCGATTAATAGAACAACTCCCGACAAATTCATGGAAGAAAGCGGATATTCCTCAATGGATAAGAGACAAAAATCTCAAACATAAAGATGGTATCTTAAAAGTGAATCTTCTCAAAATTGCCAAACAAAATAAGGCACAGTTCAAGAAATACGCAGTCGATGAGATGGCAAAGGAACGGAATATCACAGTGCTTAGATTACCTCCATATCATTGCAAATTGAATCCCATAAAGCTAATTTGGACATAAATGAAAGGTTTCGTTGCAAGGGAAAACACCACGTTCAAACTTCAAGACGTAAGGCAGTTATTACTAGCCAGAATAGAGAAGATCAAAGAGGATAATTGGAAAAATGCCATTCGACATGTTATAGAAGAAGAAAATAAAATGTGGAAATTTGACGAATACATCGAAGAAACTAGGAAAATAGAACCCATAATTATCAATTTAAGAGAAGTCGAGTCTTCAGATTTTGAAGATGATGATCGTTTTTGATTGTAATTAAAGTACTTATATAGTCTGTTTGTGACCTCACTGCTGAATCATTTGACAGAAGATCATGACGTTTCGAACGTTAAACCTATGCTATTAGGTCACTATCAAAAAGGCAGAGTGCGACCCTTAAAAATAACCTTGAATAGTAAAGATTCTGTGTCTTTATTTATTAGACATGCGTCTAAACTTAAGGATTTGGCAAAATACAGAAATGTCCGAATATCGTACCACAGAACCCCACGGCAACTGGAGCATTATAGGAAATTGAGACAGAGTGTCGCTGAAGCTAGAGATAGGGGTGAAAATCTCCAAATCAAATATATCCGTAGCATACCAACCTTAGTACCTTTAAACAAGTAAATTCCGACAGCGAAGGTGTCTCATTTTCTTGCTACTATCAGAATGTACGGGGATTAAACTCAAAGATTGACAATTTATAAGTTGGAACAAGTGATAGTGAGTTTGACTTTATTGCATTGACAGAAACATGGATACAGAAAAACGTGCGGAGTTCGGAACTTTTCCGCGAAAATTACAGTGTATTTCGCAAAGATAGACAACTTTATGAAACCCGTAAAACTAGGGGTGGCGGCGTCTTGTTGGCTATCAGGAGTGACATCAGTAGTTACTCTCTTAACTCTTCCTATTTCGAAACGGCGTTCCCCAATATAGATTTACTAATGTGTAAATGTGTATTGTACATGGTTTATCGTTAATTGTGGCAGTCATTTATATACCTTCATATGTCACGCCGCAGGAATATGAACTTTTCTTTGAATCGCTTGAACAGTGCGAATATTTGCAGAGTAGGAGGATAACATTTTGGGAGACTTTAATGCCTTTCAATATAGGGCCCGTGACAATAATGATATCAAAGCGAGGGAGATTGGCACCTTCATGAACTTCTTTAATTTTGAGCAATATAACAATATTAGAAACACTGCTAATATTTTGGATTTAGTTTTTAGTAACTTTAAATGTTCAGTTGTGCATAACCTTGTTCCGATTATTCCTGAGAATGCCTATCATCCGGCACTAATTGTTAATCTTTTTAATCTAGGCAGTAATATACCCCAGAGTGTCCCTAATTGTTTAATAAAAGCGTACAATTTTAAACGGGCCGATTTCTTGTCTTTATATGACTCTCTGTTGTCGACTGATTGGACCAATCTGGGTAAGTGTACTGACGTTAATATCGCAGTTACTGAGCTTTATAACAGACTCTATGAGCAACTAGATACTTATGTTCCACTTCGCAAAAATTTCAAGCGAAAATTTCCTGTTTGGTATACATCAGAAATAATTACGGATATTAAATATAAATCCCTAATGAGATCAAAATATAAAAAAAAAAACCGGTGATCAATGGTATAATATCGAATTTACAAATATTCGAAGATTGATTAAAGTTAAGTGCAAGTCAGCTTTTTATAGGTACATACTTGGTGTCCAGGAAGCAATTAACAGTGATTCAGGAAAGTTTTGGTCCTTTATTAATCAGAAGAATCGAGAATCAAGGATTCCCGGAGCAATTCATTTGCGCTGTGCTTGGTATGAAAAGCCGCAAGACATAGTAAATGTGTTCGCTTCTTGCCTAAGGAGAATGAAATCGATTTTGTTCCGGAGAGTGCTTGTCAGCTTTTCGATAGTGTTGACATTTCATTAGCTTCTGTAACAGACAGTGAGATTCAACATGCTGCTAAAAAATTAAAGAATAGGCTGACCGCAGGACCTGATGGTATTCCATCTTTTATGGTTAAAGCTTGTATGGGTGCACTTATGGTGCCTCTAAAATACATATTTAATCTGGCGTTAAGGAATGTAATTAAAGACTGATATTGTGGCGTTAAGGACGTTAACATTTCCGGAGAGCTGGAAGGAAACGAGGGTGTGCCGCATTTTCAAGTCCGGCGAACGTAACGAGGTAAACAATTATCGACCTATTTCTATTCTCAACAATTTTTCGAAGCTATTTGAAGTAATTCTATATAATCTCATTTATACTCAGGTTAGAGGTATCCTGTCAACCCATCAACATGGATTTATTGATGCTAGATCCACTGTAACAAACTTAGGAGTTTATACAAACTTTACAGAGAACATATTAGACGCAGGAGGGCAGGTTGACGTAATATACACGGACTTTTCTAAAGCCTCTGATAGAATATCTCATTTCGTTTTGCTGCAGAAGCTTTGGCGTATGGGTTTTGGTGTGGATGCGTGCAGTTTGTTTTCTTCATATTAGGGGGGCCGCTCTCAGTCAGTACACTATAATAGATATATTTCCGATTCTTATACCGCAACCTCGGGCGTGCCACAGGGATCCAATCTTGGTCCCCTACTAGTTTTGCTATATATTAATGACCTCTGTGATACTCTGAATTGTGGCTGGCTGCTTTTCGCTGATGATCTCAAGCTGTATGCGCCCGTCTCATGTATTTAGGACTGTAAAGTGCTTCAAACTGAGCTTTGCGTGCTTGAGGATTGGTGTAAGCACAATAAATTAGACTTGAATATTTCTAAATGTAAAATTATGTCGGTAACGAGGAAAAACCATATAATAACATACGAATATTCACTAGGAACGTCAACTCTTGGGCGCACCAACAGTGTAAGGGACTTGGGAGTAGTATTCGATAACAAAATGAATTTTTTTCTAATCACATTAATAACTTAACACTGGAAGCCAATCGTCTATATGGTTTTATAGTGCGCAACTGTAGAAGCTTTAATAGTGAACGATCTTTAATACTGCTGTATGAGTCTTATGTGAGATCCAAACTAGAGTATGCCTCTCTTATTTGGAGCCCATATTATTTATGCTACAAACTAATGCTAGAACGAGTTCAAAAAAGATTTCTAAAATATTTATCATATAAGGTAGATGGTGTCTATCCAATGAGAGGAATAGAGTACTTCTTGTTATTGGAGAGATTTAATTTTCAATCACTTGAGGCTCGCAGAGAGTGTTCCTCTATAATTTTCTTGTATAGATTGTTGCACGGAGTCATCGACTGTCCTCAGCTGCTATCGGAGGTGGCTATATTGGTGCCTACAATTAATTCACGAAATACTTATACTTTTGTTTGTTCACGTGCTAGGACTAATCTCAGGTTAATTGAACCAATCAATGTTATGTGCAATAAATTTAACTTAATTAGTAATGAATGTGACATTTTTGCAGACACCGAAAATAAGATTCGGTCAATATGTTTAGATCATTTCACTTGATAGGACATTTATAAAAATTCTTTTAGAAACTTGTTTTGCTTGTTGGATATATGTAACTAATATTTGTTTTATTTCGCTTTTATTCTAATTTGTACTGCACTGATTCATTTAATTTCTTTATTCATTTTTATTACTTTCTTTCTTTCTTCTTTTTTTTTGTTGTTTTTGTCTATTTTTGTTTTTACTTTAGTACCTTAGTTTTAAGAGAAAATTTCATTCATATTCTTTTTTGTTTTCCCTGTAAATGGTTCTTACTGTTGGGAATAAAGCTATTATTATTATATCGTGAAATGTGAATTTGTATATATACATAGATATATATTGTTATATAAAGTTATCGGTGCGTTTGAAAGCAGAAATCGCAAAGAAAAAACTGCTCTTTCATCAAGACAATGCACCGCGTCACAAGTCAATGGTTACGTTGGCAAAATTGCATGAATTTAAGTTCGAATTGCTTCCTCATCCACCGTTTTCTCCAGATTTGGCCCCAAGCGACTATTATCTATTCGTAGACCTCAAAAAAATGCTCGCGGAAAGAGATTTGGCTCCAGTAAAGAAGTTATCTCCGAAACTGAGGCCCATTTTGAAGGCAAAGACAAATCCTTCTGCAAGAAACGTATGGAAATGTTAGAAAAGCGTTGGACTGATTGTATCGCTCTTGAAGGAGACTATATTGATGAATAAAGTCGAATTTTGCAAAAAAAAAATATGTTTTAAGTAGCTAGACTAAAAACTTTTTAGCCTACGTGTTACAGTTAACATCAGTAAAGTGAAAATCTAAAAACTAAGGGGTTTTTTACAAGTTTTAATTTCCAGCTTTATAGGTAAAACTAATAACTCTTATAAATCTTAACCAGAACTACAAAGCTTTACACTCCATAACAACTGTTCCTGTACAAAGCTTCAATTCGACAAACGATGGAGTACTGCTTTCATGTTTGATGATCGGTTCCCAAACATATATTGCATTTGTTGAATTCTATTAAAAGAGCCTAATTGAAGACCCAGAACTCACCAATAACCTTTATCCCTGGAACATCGAAGAATGGTTGGCGACTTGAGTTTATTCTACAAGTATTTTGATGAAAAGTTTTCGATGGATATAGCCCGCTTAATTTCTCCCAGAGCGGTGGATGCTAGGAATTCACGTCGCGCTAATACTTCACATCAGTATGAGGTTCACTGTCATTCCTCGTGCAATGGGTTTCAAGCAGTTTTTATATAGAGAGCCTCATCCCTGTGGAATGATTTACCCAGAACTGTGTTTCCCACCGAGTACAATTTACAGCGATTCAAGATAAACGTGAATCGCTTTTTCCGCACACGCGTCCCTATTATAGCGCATTAGGGATTTTCCTACATAACGTGTACTATGCTCCTAAAAAAAAAAATTGCTAATAACTACTACTCGTCAAGAATATTATTTCATAAACACTCGTTATTCATCCAGATAGCAATATTTTTAATTAAATAATTTACTTGCCACTTAAAATGCATTAACTAAACACCTACCAAAATTAAATTTGAAACTTTGCTCATTAATTCTCAATATTACTGACTCTAATTAGTTGCTAACGTAATTAAAACTTTATTGTTAACCGACATGTATCATCAAAGTTGGATAGTTTACTCCCTTTCGTAAACACGAACGGTAGATATTGTGCATATATTTAATTCACATGTCCAAAGACAGCTAATGCTTTTAGAAAGTAAACCGTTAATTTGTCAATCTGTCCTTTTAGCTTGATGAAAATAATAGCTGTTTTCTCATCAGAAGGTAACAAACATTAAGGTAATATACCTTTAAACTCATATATTTGACAAGCCAGATTTAGAAAAGGATTTAGTTCACTGGACCACCCTCAATTATTAAGAACCTTAATAGAAAAGTCAAACGAGTATAATTTTAGGAGTTGGGTGGGATTTGTGGATTATAAAGCGTTTGACTTCCTTGAAATCTGGGCAACATTAAATAGTCTAAGTAACTGTAGAATTAACAGCAAATCTTCTTCTTCGAGTGCCACTTCTATCGGAGATTAGAAATCATCACAGCTACTCTCACTTTATTTGCTGCTCTTCTAAACAGTTCAGGTGCAGCCAAACCAGTCGCGCAAGTTACGCAACCACGATATTCTTCTTCGTCCAACATTTCTCTTCCCTTTAATTTTGCTCTGCATAATATTCCGCAACAGTGAATACCTTTCTCCCCTCAACATATGTCCCAAATATTCCAGCTTCCTTTTTTTAATAGTGTTCATTAGTTCTGGGGCTTTGTTTAGTCTTTGGAGAATCTCGTTTTTGGTTACCCTATCAATCCATGACACTTTCAGAATGCGCCGATAACACTACATCTCAAAAGCTTCAATACTTTTAGTATTGTTTTGCCTCAAAGTCCATGCTTTCACTCCATAAAGAAGCGTTGAGAAGACATAACAACGCAACATTCGTAACCACAGTACCAGGCTTAGATCTCGACTGCAAAAGAGTTTTCTCATTCTATTAAAGCTTAATCTTGATATCTCTATTCGGGTTTTAATCTCCTTTGTCTGATCTATGTTCTCGTTCAGCCATGTTCCCAAGTATTTGTAGCAATTGACTTTCTCAACACTTATGTTATTAACCAGAAGACGATCCTAGTTATTTTAAGATTTTGTCATCACCATAGATAGATATGGATTTATCTTTAGACCAAATTTATTGCGTCTGTTATTTAACCGCTCAACAAGATGTTGTAGGTCTTCTAAACTTTCTGCTAGCAGAAGTGTGTCATCGGCGTATCTTACATTATTCAGGATTTCACCGTTTACCGTTATGCCCTCGTCAGCCTCAGACAGAGCTTCCTGACCTACACTCTCGCTATAGATATTAAACAAAAGGGGTGACAGTATGCACCCCTGACGTACTCCCCAGCGGATCTCTATCTCTTCCGTAATCATGTTCTCCACTTTTACTCTCGCTGTCTGGTTCCAATATAGATTGCATATGATGCGGATATCTACATCATCGATATTTTTATTTTTGAAGATTCTCTTTAAGTGATCATGTCTAACTTTATCGAATGCCTTTTCAAAGTCTATAAAGCAAACGTACAGCTCCTGATTCATGTCCATCCATCTCTGTGACAACACGTTTATCGCAAACAGGGCCTCGCGTGTGCCCATTCCTTTTCTGAATCCCATTTGGGCCTCACTAATATCCATTTTAAGCTTTTTGTAGATCCGATTGTGTATTATCTTTAGAAAAAGCTTTAAGATATGACTCATAAGAGATATAGTCCGATGGTCACTACATTCTTTAGCGTTTGCTTTTTTCGGGATTGCCACAAAAGTGGACTGAAGCCAATCCTTAGGTATTATACTAGTTTTATATATTAAGTTGAACAGTTTTAGGAGAATTGAGATTGAATCGTCATTCATCAGTTTTAACAGCTCAACCGGTATATCGTCAGGTCGGGCTGCTTTACCCTTCTTTGCATGTTTTTGGGCGTACTCTAATGCCTCTCTCATTATATCCAGGCCAGTATCGTCCAGGAGATCGTCTGATGTTGCACTTCGCTGTTCATCATTAAAAAGCTCTTCAGTATATTCTTTCCATCTTTGTACTTTTTTATTCATATCTGTTATGAGAGCACCGTTTTTGTCTTTAAGTTGTCTAGAGTGATTTGATCTTCTTACCCCTGTCATTTCCTTTATCTTCTTGTGTACGTTCAGCGAGTCGTATTTTTTGTCCAGTTCTTCAATTTCTTCAAATCGTTCCGACAACCATTTCTGTTTTGCTTCTCTGATTTTTGATTTTATTGTCCTGTCTATATTCTTATACACAGCATTGTTGTTTTTGTTTTTCTTGCTTTCATTCATTAGAGACAATATTTCCTCTGTCATCCATTCTTTGTGTTGCCTTTTTATCGGCTTCAGGTGCTGCTTTGCGGTCTCTGTTACTGACTGTTTAAAGTTCTTCCATTGTAGATGACAACAGATACTCGCAGGTTATTCAAAATATATATAGAAATGGAATATTTCAGATAGTATTGGAAGAAAATTCAGATAAGATAGAAATGAAAAGAGGAGTACGTCAAGGGGACACCATCACGCCGAAATTGTATACGTTGGCGCTAGAAGATCTTTTTAAACAACTTCAATGGACAAGTAAGGATATAAATATTGGAGAACAACTCAGTCATTTGCGATTCGCGGATGATATGCTTACGTCTAACAACAAGGAAGAATTGGTAGAAATGCTGAATGAACTTACCAACAAGTCCAGAGAGATCGGTCTGAAGATAAACGACGTCAAAACCATATTATGTTTTACTTGCTTACTTATTTATAAAGTCTGATTTTTGTAAAACCGCAACTTTACCCTATTACTTGCAGTCTGAGATTTTTGTTTTTTAGAAGACATTCTAGTAAAACATAAGGGAAAGCAAGGTCACCGTAAATCCGCCGTTGGGTCCTTCCGACCATAAACTGCTTTCGACATCGAGTGTTCTACCAGTCAGTGACAGAGAGGCGCCTAAACCGCGCAAGATCTCACGGAATATTTTCGAACTTTCCCTGTTTGTTTTCGATCCGACGACCCATCTGATTGCGCCAGGGAGGTTTCCGATGTTATCTTAGCTGGTATGGAAGCTTACATTCCATTTTCGAAGAAATGTTCTTCTAACGGCAAGCTGTTGCTTCTAAACATCTTGCCTGCCGACAATGGCGTTAAAATCCTAACACCATAAATCGTAACACCTTTGTTCGTACCCGGAACAGATGCAAAGACTTTATCGACGAAACCAAGGAGGCACATAATTAGCGAATTAGAAACAAACTTCTCGCTTGTCCCAACAATTCCAGGTCCTTTTGATCAGTCGCTAAGGCAGTTGGTCAAAATTTCACCAAATCCACCATACCACCACTCACAGGGCTAGATAGTTCTATTGCAACGACACCTGTTGAGAAAACAAACTTGTTGGCCGAACTGTTTGCTTCACATTCTACTGCCGATTTCCAAAGAAAACACCACCTATTATTCCCATAATGCAGTCAAGGATGCCCGATGTTGTCTTCAGACAGCGTATCATAAAACGTATTTTAATGAAGCTAGACAGCAAAAAAGCTTCTGGCGCTGACGGAATACCTGCCATAGTTCTCAAAAACTGTGCAAGGGAACTAACACCAGTTTTCTGTAGACTCTTCAACCTATCCTACAGAAAGGGAATATTTCCTTCCTGCTGGAAATGTGCCACAGTTCAGCCGATACCTAAAAAAGGCAAGAAGACCTTGCCAAACATTTACCGACCAGTCGCACTGCTTTTAATAATATCGAAAGTCATGGAATAGGCTGTCAATCAGCATCTTCTAAAATACCTTGAAGGATTCAACATTCTTAGCGATCACCAATATGGCTTTCGTAAACATAGATCAACGAGAGATCTTCTGACTTATGTAACACATGTTTGGAACAACGCAGTTGAACACTTCGGAGAATCTCGAGCGGTTGCTCATGACATATCCAAGGCATTCGACCGTGTTTGGCACGATAGACTGTTGGCTAAGCTACGCTCTTATGGTATGTCAGAAAATTTCTATTTGTGGCTCTCATGTTTCGTCAGAGAGCGTTCTTTACGAGTCGCAGTCGACGGACACCTTTACTGTTAACGCCGGTGTGCCCCAAGGCTCCATACTGTCTCATACTCTCTTTCTCATTTACATTAACGATCTGCTGGAAAAGACCGGGAATCCAATCTACAGCTTTGCAGATGACAGTACGCTTATTTATCTCTTCATTCACTTTGAACGCTCGAACATCGGCTGCTCAGGCAATTATTCGCAGACAGCAGGAAGTCATTCAACTTAACAAAAACCTGGAAGAAATTCTATCTTGGGGTGACAGTAACCAAGTGGAATTTAACACTACAAAAACTCAGGCGGCAGTTTTTTCTAAAAAAGTTAACGGTTCTGAACCCGACATAGTTATGTCGGGGCACTACATTCCCCTAACATCGTCACTTAATTTGTTGGGCGTTAATTTGGGAGCAAATATGTCTTGGCATGAACAAGTTGTAGGCATAGCAAGGAGAGCTTCTCAAAAGTTGGGAATATTATTTCGAACCAGAGAGCTTTACACTCCACAACTGTTAATTCTTTACAAAGCTCAAATTCGACCAACTATGGAATACTGCTCCCATTTTTGGGGCTCCGCTCCCAAACATACACTGGCCGGCGGCCTTGATTCATTGGAAGATCGAAGAACGGTTAGCGACTTGAGTCTGTTCTACAAGTATTTTCATGGAGAGTGTTCGAAGGATGTAGCCCGGTTAATTCCTCCCAGAGCGGTGCATATTAGAAGTACACGTCGCGCTGATACTTCACATCCGTATGAGGTTTAGCTTGTTACTCCTCGTACAACACTTTTCAAGCAGTCTTTTATATGGAGAACATCATCCCTTTGGAATGGCTTACCCAAGACTGTGTTTCCCACCGAGTACAATTTACAGCGATTCAAGAACAACATGAATCGCTTTTTTTTTCCGTACACGTGTCGCTTCTGTAGCGCTTTAGGGACTTCCCTGCAGCACGTGTGCTAGACCAATAAAAAAAAAACAATATTTATTAAGGAACGAGATAAATTTATTTCAATCCTTTGAATATTTTCGAGATATTTCTTATAGTACACGTGTATTGACATGCTATGTATACAATTCCACGAAACATAGAACCGATTTACAATATTTAAATAAATACTTTTCCCTATAAATTATAAATTAAATTAAATAACTAAATAAACGTAAAATAGTGCATCTTTTTTCTAATATCTTACTACATACGTGCCGTAAATAACATAATGCAATTTTACTCTGGCTGTTTGTAAAGTTGGCTGTGGATGAAAAAGAAGAATTTTGTTTACATTATCTCTTCAGTAAGGCTGTCATTTAATTTTAGTATCTGTGAAATTGTTGTGTGTACAATGGCTACTGAAAAAATATCTCTTCAAGAAAGAATTTAAATCATTTTAATATGTGGCGATAATTATCAAAGTTTGTGCTAGAATATTTACCGAAAGGCATCCTGGTAAAAATGTTCATTTCTGGACGGTGACAAGGCCAATCCTTGGCCAACGAGATCTCTCTTATGGATCTATCTCAAGAACAAAATTTATGCTTAGATACTTTTCAGAACTATCGGACATTTGGAAATAATAATCAGGTAAGTAAATAGCATTACTCCGCACATGTTAAGAAATATTTTAAAATAATTACATTCCCTAACAATTTGGAGCATAGAATTGGACGGTGGACATATAGTTTTTTTAAAGTTTATGGTTTTTTGTTTTTTTAATGTGTGCAATGTCTGTAATGTATTTATTTTTTGTATGCTGGCTGGTTAATGTCTTTTTTACCTTTAATAAATAAGTTCACTAATTTTCTTTTTTTTTCATAAAATTTTGACGCTAGAGTGTCCTTAAAAAATAAACACTTTGCATGCATGATATATGCTAAGAATAGTCGATAATTGTCCGTGCGACAGTTGAGGTTTTATGCAAATCATCATTTTTAGTGTTCCGTACGGGACATTTACAAGATCACTTCAGTATCTGTCCGTCTGTTACATCCGAGTTTTCTCCGAAACTATTTGACATAGAAAGTTGGAATTTGGCACTACTATAGGAATTGATGGCCCTATCAGAGCCATCTCAGTTTTATTACGACGAGCGATAGAAAATATGTCCGTTGGGATTTTGGAATCATTGGCACAATGGCACGGCACAACAGTGTATTTGTGCACTGGAGGCGCATTTCGCTAACTATGTTAGCATTTTCAGGAACAATCATCTTTCTGATGATGATAATTTGGTGATCAAAACGTCTAACTGTCGACAAAAACAAGACAACATTGCAACTACCCAGGTCTGAGTCAGTTGTTTTTGACGCGTCTTTTTACGGCAAATACTGGCGTATGCTTAAAAACTATAAATCTTCCGAATTGATTTTCTTGTTAGTATAGAGTTTTCATAAAAAAAATTTTTTTGCACTTTCTCTTTACCCTATTACTTGCACTGTTAGCTTTTTGTTTTTTAGAAGACATTCTAGTAAAACATAAAGGAAAACAAGCACATTAATATTTATTAACGAACGATAAATTGATTTCAATCCTTTGAATATTTTCAAGCTTTTTCTTACAGTACACGTGTATTGACATGTTATGTATACAATTCCACGAAACATAGAACCCATTTACAATATTTAAATAAGTACTTTTTCCCATAAATTTTAAATTAAATTAAATAACTAAATAAACGTAAAATAGTGCATCTTTTTTCTAATATCTTACTACATACTTGCAGTAAATAACATAATGCAATTTTTTACTCTGATTGTTTGTAAAGTTGGCTATTGATGAAAAAGAAGAATTTTGTTTACATTATCTCTTCAGTCTGTCATTTAATTTACGTATCTGTGAAATTGTATGTGTGTGTAATGGCTGCTGAAAAAATATCTCTTCAAGAAAGAATTTAAATCATTATAATATGTGGAGTTAATTATCAAAGTTCGTGCTGGAATATTTATCGAAAAGCATCCTGGTAAAAATGTTAATTTTTGGACGGTGACGAGGCCAATCCTTGGCCAGCAAGATCTCTCTTATGGATCTATCGCTAGAACAAAATTTATGCTTAGATACTTTTCAGAAATATCGGACATTTGGAAATAATAATCAGGTAAGTAAATAGCATTACTCCGCACATGTTAAGAAATATTTTAAAATAATTACATTCCGTAACAATTTGGAGCATAGTGGACATATCGAAGTGCAAACTATATAGTTTTGTTTAAGTTTATGGTTTTTTATTTTTTTAATGTGTGCAATGTCTATAATTTATTTATTTTTGATGTGCTGGCTGGTCAATGTCTTTGTTACCTTTAGTAAATATAAGTTCACTAATTTTATTTTTTTTTCATAAAATTGTAACGCTTGAGTGTTCTTAAAAAACAAACACCTTGTATGCATGATATAGGGTAAGAATAGTCGATAATTGTTCGTGCGACAGTTAAGGTTTTATGAAAATCATCATTTTTAGTGTTCCGTACGGGTCATTTACAAGATCACTTCGGTATCTGTCCGTCTGTAACATCCGAGTTTCTCCGAAATTATTTGACATAGAAAGTTGAAATTTGGCACTACTATAGGAATTGATGGCCTCATCAGAGCCGTATAGTTTTGAAAGTTAAATTTTGGCTTAAATGGTTAGTTTTGGGAGGTGAAATCGGAAGTGAAATTTTTTTTTTTCCATATCATCGAGAGGGGTGTCAAATGAAAGCTCCTGAAAACACAAGTTCAAAAATATATGTAATCCTTGCACACACTTTTCTTTGTATTATTTTTAAACAATTTCCAAAATTGCTCTTCCCCCTTATCTCGAAAAGTACGGATCGAAAAATTTTGGAAAAAGAAATAAACATGACAAATTACAATCGGCACCACAAAATCGTTTTTTAGGTTTCAGATGATGCAAAATTCACTTTTTTTTCTGAATTTATTAATAAAGAAAAATCTTATGTATTACCCACTTTATGCCTGTCACTGTATATTAATTTAAGGGTTGTCTAATTTACCAATCTAGAACAGAGAACGGATAAAGAGAACGAAAATACTAATAAGAGAGAAGTAAGTATGGATTAGAAATCAACTCCGAGAAAACGAAATATATGATAGCAGAAAGCACAGAAACTAAGAATGAAAATTATTTTAATGTAGTGACCTATGATGGAAGGGAATATAAATTTGAGACAGTGGATAGATTTATATATTTGGGGGTACTGCTGGAAGAAAACGGGCATGAGGGGAGCGAACTGAAGGCGCGAATAGCAAAGGGCAACCAAAAATGTGGGAGCCTGAATGCTTTAATGAAATCAAAATACGTCTTTAGAAAGACAAAACTAAGGATTTATACATCGGTGATAAGACCTACTGTCACCTATGGATGTAAAACATGGGTAATTAATAAATTGGAGGAAGAGACGCTAGAGAGGTTGGAAAGAAGGATGTTAAGAGTGATCTACCGAGGAAGAAACACACCGGAAGGGTGGACTAGACGGACAAATCAGGAACTAGAAGACTTATATGACGGACCTAGAATCACATCTTTCATAAGAGCGCAAAGAATGAGATGGTTGGGACACGTACAAGGTTTGACAAGAGAGAGACTGCCGAAAATGGTGCTGGCGATGAAGCCTGTGGGTGCAAAAAGGAGGGAAAGGCCGAGGAGGAGATGGTTGCAACATGTTGAGGAGGATTTAAGAGCCATAGAGGTCAGAGACTGGAGGACGAAGGCGCAAAACAGAATAGAGTGGAGACATACGATGCAACAATACTTGGACGCCGGATGATGGAAGAGGGAAAAGGACACACGTTTTACTAAGCCCTAGGCCTTCATGGCCTGTAGCGCATTTTATATTATATTAGAGCATTTTCAGAATACTTCATAATTTTGACGCATATACTTTATTTACAGATTTCTTCAAAACCAAAAACGCCAATAGGATTTTAAAACTTTCTTTGTCTATATATTGAAACATACATGGTGTTATGAAAATAGTTTTAATACATTGAAATTCCTTGTTTTAAGTAAAAATTTATTCATTACTTTGGCTTTCTCAATTCATACATTTCAAAAATTTTAAAAATTACGCATTTGCTAATCCTCTCGCACTCCTGTAATTTAATTTATAAGAATGTTGCCAAATCTTTTTTGTTTTAAAACAAAATTTTAGGTTGCAAAGACAAGAAATTAAAATTAATTTTACATTTAACAGAAGTATATTACTGTTTCAAATAAAAATACGTTACAAAGATTTGAAATGATGTATACTTAATTCTAAAGTCTAAAAAATATGCAGTGACTTTTATATTCGTGCAGCGTAACTCTAGACACTGCTTGCTGCCTGTTGCCAGTTGACGTTTGTTGGAGCCAAACGCAGATTTTCTCTTAGAACTTTAAACTTACTACTGCCTAAATGGTCACAAGTTTTACCATCTTGTAAATCCAAGAATAGATAGTAAAATGTGTAACATTCAAGAGCTTAGACCTTGTTTGTGGGTTCTAAATAATATTTTTAAAAGTTTTTAATCTCAGTTTTATTAATAACGACGAGCGATAGAAAATATATCCTTTTTCTTTTTCGTCTGCAAACTATACTACGTTGGGATTTTGGAATCATTGGCACAATGACACGGCACAACAGTGTATTTGTGCACTGGAGGCGCATTTCGCTAACTATGTTAGCATTTTCAGGAACAATCATCTCCCTGATGATGATAACTTGGTGATCGAAACGTCTAACTGTCGACAAAAACAAGACAACATTGCAACTACCCAGGTCTGAGTCAGTTTTGTTTTTGCCCCGTCTTTTTACAGCAAATACTGGCGTATGCTTAAAAACCATAAATCTTCCGAATCAATTTTCTTGTTAGTATAGAGTTTTCATCAAAAATTTTTTTTGCACTTATTCTTTATATAAAACTTACCATTTTAAATAAAAGAAACGATTTTTATTCACAACTTTAGCAAAAAAAAAGTTGCTCATCAAACAGTACCTGAAACTGTGTATTATAATTAAAAAAAAAAAAATGACAACTGTTGTGAATTTTTGTCTCAAGAGCTCTTACCCTAACATATTTTAAATATCTTATTAATTATATTGTCACTGTGGTCATTCCAACCTAATGAGTAGGATTTCCTTATGGTATATTATTGTTTTCGGTGCTTAATCTTATTGTTTTGTCATATAATAGGCCGCTTGGGAGTGCCCCTGGAGTAAATATACAAGCTTAACTAGTTAGTAAGTACAGAAAACATTTTAAGCATTGTCTTAAAATCGATTTCCAAAAATTTAAATTTTGTTTATGCGTTCTAAATCATATTTTTAAAAGTTTTTAATCTCGGTTCTATTCATTACGGCAAGTAATAGAAAATATATCCTTTTCTTTTTACTCGACATCGTTGTATCATTATTGAAACTCTACTACGTTGGGCCTTTGGAATCTTAGGCACAATGACACGGCACAACAGTGTATTTTTGCACTGAAGGCGCATTTCACTAACTATGTTAGCATTTTCAGGAGCACTGAGTGATTGGCAATCATCGCTTCTGATGATGATAACATGGTGAGTGAAACATTTAATTGTAGACAAAAATAAGACAACATTGCAACTGCCCAGGTCTGAGTCAGTTGTTAAAAACCATAAATTTTCCGAACTGATTTCCTTGTTAGTTATAGAGGAGACCTTTTCATCAAATATATTTTTTTGCATTTGCTCTTGATATAAAACTTACCATTTTAAATAAAATAAACAATTTTTATTCACAATTTTAGCAAAAAAAAGTTGGTCAAGAAACTGTACCTGTATTATAATTTAAAATAAAAAATGGCAACTGTTGCGAATATTTGTCGCAAGAGCTCTTACCCTAACAGATTTTAAATATCTTATTAATTATATTGTCGCTGTGCCTATCCCAATCTAATGAGTAGGATTTCCATATAGTATATTATTGTTCTCTCTGCTCGATCTTATTATTTTGTCACATAATGGGCCGCTTGGGAGAGCCCTCGAAGTAAATATACAAGCTTAGTTAGCTAGTAAGTACAGACAAAAATTTTAAGCATTGTCTTAAAATAGATTTCCAAAGTAATTTCTGTGCATATGGGGTTCGAGTCGAGATATTTCATCTAAATATGCATTCTATTTTTCTATAAGTCAAATAAAATCGGGTATTAGAATAAAAATAACCAAACCCAGCCAGTTTTCCTTATATGTTTAAAATTATATTTTTTAATTAAATAGTAATAGCAACCGAACAAGAAGAAATATTATAGTTATTTAAATTAACTTCAGTCGGCAGTAAAAACAACAAAATCCTCAGTGACAATGAATAATAATGAGTTCATTTTTAACGTTTGCTTTCTTGTTAGAAATACAAATTATGAATTTGCTCAGGCTCCGACGCGGTTGCGATTGCATCTACCTACGTTAGTGCCTTAAATTAAATTTTAATTCAACACAGAAACTTTTACTTTGTCTTTGGTATGTTTTCAAAGGAGCTATGCGTAATATTTTCTAAATATTTTAGAATACAGTTTATTTTCTTAACTTTTGTTTCAGTACGGAAGCATTTTCTCAATTTAGTGTTAACAACATCGCCTCTGTTAAAAAAAAACTACAAGAATACAAAAAAGAACCTGATGCATGAGTTAGTCGCTTCAATCGGTTAGCTATTACGATGTAGAGTTTTTAGGAGGAGAATAATATATAAATATATATATATATATATATATATATATATATATATATATATATATATATATATATATATATATATATATATATATATATATATATATATATATATATATATATATATATATATATATATATATATTATATATATATATATATATATATATATATATATATATATATATATATATATATATATATATATATATATATATATATATATATATATATATATATATATATATATATATATATATATATATATATATATATATATATATATATATATATATATATATATATATATATATATATATATATATACAGTGGTGTGCAAAAGTTTCCGGCCAGTGACATTTCGTACTCTAATTTATTAAAAAAAAAGACTAATGATTTTTAATCGTTATAAGATGTAAGTATGAGATATAGGAAACAAAATAATATAGTAAAAGAATATTATTTATGTTTGTGAATATATTTATTACTGTTTTTATATGTGCAAAAGTTTCCGCCCACTTTGTACTACGAGAAAAATTATTAGTCCATATGCTCTATAATAGACTTAAATTATATTTTTATGTTAATATTTTGTATTTTGTAACCATACCCTTTGCAGCGATAACAACCGCACAACGATGTGGCATTGACTCAATTAATCGATTAACACAAGCAGGTGAAACTTTATCCCATTCTTCCTTCAATGATTTGAATAATGCGGCTTTATTTGAATATGTATGCTTTCGAAGTTGACGATCTAGGGTTTCCCATAAGTGTTCTATTTGGTTCAAGTCCAGTGATTGAGATGGCCAGCTTAAAACTCTAACATTTGAAGCAGAAAACCACTGTTTTAACAACTTGGATGGATGTTTGGGGTCATTATCGTGCTGAAATATCCAATTCTGCGGCAATGTTTCTTCAGCATATGATAACAAATTGTTTTCTAAAATATCTTTGTAAATATCAGCGTTCATATTTCCGTTGATCTCGATCAATGGACCGACTCCTTGTGCAGAGAAAATTCCCCAAACCATCACACTTCCTCCACCGTGTTTTACAGTAGGAATTTGGTACCGAACATCATTTCTCGTATCAATAGGACGGCGTACATGTTGTCTACCATCGCTTCCAAAAAGATTAAATTTAGATTCGTCTGAGAAAGCTACTTTTTTCCCATCTTTAATTGTCCAATTTAGGTGATCTTTTGCAAATTGTAATCGGGCCTTCTTATTTTTTTTACTGATTAATGATTTTTTAATACCTATACAGCCAAAAAGTCCTACATCATGTAGTCTTCGTGTCACAGTACTACGACTAACATTAGTTAGGTTTTTATCCTTTAGCTCGCGTGTAATTTCGGCAGCAGTTTTCTTGACATCCGCAGTTGATTTGCGTTTAATAATACGATCTACTTTTTTAGACATTTTTCTTGGTCTTCCACTACGCGGACGATCTTTTAAACCATATCCACAACGGTATTTTACAATAATATCGTTCACGGTTGATTTACCTATCGATAATAATGAAGCACGAGAAGACTTTCCTTCTTTTGAAAATTACTCTCTTACGAATTTGGATTTGCATATGCCGAGCCATGTTTATGCTCCCACGACCTTTTATGAACCAAATGTGAACATTCAACGAGCTATTATCGATAATAATGAAGCAATCTCACGAGAAGACTTTCCTTCTTTTGAAAATTTTATTACTCTCTTACGAATTTGGATTTGCATATGCCGAGCCATGTTTATGCTCCCATGACCTTTTATGAACTAAATGTGAACATTCAACGAGCTATTATTCGTAAACACGTCTTTGAACGTCCTACTGCGTCAATGTATATTATGTGGCCGGAAACTTTTGCACATATAAATATAAGAATAATAATAATAAATATATTCACATAAATAATATTCTTTTACTATATTATTTTGTTTCCTATATCTCATACTCACATCTTATAATGATTAAAAATCATTAGTCTTTTTTTTAATAAATTAGAGTACACGAAATGTCACTGGCCGGAAACTTTTGCATGCCACTGTATATATATATATATATATATATATATAATATATATATATATATATATATATATATATATATATATATATGCTTCTGTTGAGCTGATCTGGTGTTATTATTTTATTCGTATATAATTACTTTTTCTTTCCAGTTAGTTTATAGTGTTCCCCAGTCGTCAAAGGCAAATTTTGACGAAAAGCTCTCTTTAAATGTTCACAGGCTGCATTTTGACATACAGGTAGTTTTTTAGACGTAGAATATGATAAAGAAAAGTTTGCTGCTCTAAAGTGTACGCTAAGGCAACAAAATCGAAAATGAAATGAAAAATTTGATTTTTCTCAGATATCTCGAAAAATAAAAAAAAATATCCAAAAACTAATATCGCCACATGAGAGAAAAAAAGAAATTGGCTATTATGGAGTTTCTCGAGGTGCTGTTTGAGAATCCGATGACAGATTCGAAAAATTGAAAATGGCAGATCCAGTATGATTGCCAGCGAGTACGTAATTCATTAATTTCTTCGAGTAATTTAGAATTTTTGTGTTTTCAATAACTGTTTTCTTTGTACCTGGATGTTTAATTAAAATATGAATTCTTATAAATAAAGCTAAATAATAAGCGTAAAAGTTTATCATGAACACTTTTTTAAGACCAAAATTACAAAAAAAGAGAAAGTTCTTTTAAAGTTTTTAATGATTTTGAATATCATGTATACTTTTAACTGTAACTGAACAAAAATTGTGCGCCTTTTTTTGACCGTTTCGTACTGCTTTCAACGTAAAATTGCCGGCGGCAGAAAACAGCAGACAAATTTTCATATATTAAAACTAAATTTTTAAATAACACAGACAATGTGGGTATTTTTAATTATTCTTATATTGAAACTTAAGGTATAATAATGATATATGCACAAAGATTTTTTTTTCAATACTATATTTTACTAAATATTTGTAATTTACTGTACAAAAATTTCGTTTTAAGTTTTACAAATTATGAAGCAACACAAATAAAAATTATTAGTATTATCGAAAAGCTGAAAGCCTTCTTTTCAAAAGACTATCTTTTAATTTTTTCCTTACACTCTGAAAACAAGTAATATCGATTAACCTTCGAGCGGAACGCATAGCCTTTCGAATTAACCTGTTTGTCACGCTACATTTTTAGTGTTCCGTACGGAACACTTATCAGATCACTTCGGTGTCTGTCTGTCTGTCTGTCACACCCGATTTTCTCCGAAACTATTTGACATAGAAAGGTGAAATTTGGTAATAATATAGGAATTGATGGCCTCATCAGAGCCATGTAGTTTTGAGAATTAAATTTTGACTTAAGGGGTTAGTTTTGGGGGGGTGAAGTCGGAACCCAAAAAAAAAATTTTTTTACTAGGTCATCGAGTGTGGTGTCAAATGAAAACTTGTGAAAACACGAGTAAAAATATATATATATATATATATATATATATATATATATATATATATATATATATATATATATATATATATAATATTATACTTGCGCGCACTTTTCTTTGTATTATTTTTAAAAATTCGCGAAAAATCGCTGTCCCGGGCCTTATCTCGAAAAGTACTTATCAAAAAATTTCGAAAAAATTCTGGAATATTCTCCACGGGGTATAGATTAAACGAAAATTATCACGAATGCATTACCTTTAATAATTTATATGGTATATAAAAAAAACAAAAATTTCAAGGTCATCAGATTTCAGTAAAGATTGGAAACAAACTTTGTTGAAAACTCATTTGGGGTGTGTTTTGTGAAGTCACTGATCATTTTATACCACCGTAACATAAATTTTGACATAAGGGGTTTGTTTTGAGGGGTGAAATCGGAAGTAAAAAAAATTTTTTTTTACTAGGTCATCGAGTGTGGTGTCAAATGAAAGCTTGTGAAAACACGAGTAAAAATATAAAATATATATATATATATATATATATATATATATATATATATATATATATATATATATATATATATATACTCGTATATAATGTAATACTTGCGCACACTTTTCTTCGTTTTACCTTTAAAAAATCGCAGTCCCCCACCTTATCTCGAAAAGTACTGATCAAAAAATTTTGAAAAAATTCTGGAATATTCTCCACGGGGTATAGATTGAACGAAAATTATCACGAGTACATTACCTTTAATAATTTATTTAAAAAAAAAAAAACAACATTTCAAGGTCACCAGTTTTCAGTAAAGATTGGAAACAAACTTTGTTGAAAACTCATTTGGGGTGTGTTTTGTGAAGTCACTGATCATTTTATACCACCCTAACAAAAAATTTATTTTAAAAACAATCAACGTACGGAACACTAATTGTGCAAGTTCAACTTGCACTTGACCGGTTTTTTTGAATCAAATATCGGAAATTTAATGAATTTTGACGTTAATAAAAAAAACTGGAACAAAATCTGTATACTATTTTTTTGTTAAATTTTCCGCTCTTTCACGTGGTGCCATCAGTTTTTCAATATTTTTTTTTACTTTGCTAGATGTTACTGAAAAACCGAATTTTTGATTTTATTTTGAATTTTGTGGGCTTAGCGTACATCAAACTTTAGCAAACTTCTTTTTATCGTATTCGCCCAAAAAACTACCTTTGTGCCAAAATGCAGCCTGTTAATATTTAATGGGAGCTCAAAACCCCTGGCGACTGAGCTAGTGTAGTGGTGGAATTGATTTCACTATGCGTGCCCAAGCACAAAATCTTGTCTGTTGATTTAAGATTTGTTTCTTATTGGAGTGTAATCTAATGTTTAGATTATTTTTATAAACATTGTGTGTGTATTTAATTAACATATAAATTAAATTACACTTCTGAAGTGAAATAATAATTAAATAACCGGTCAAGTGCAAGTTGAACTTGCGCAATTAGTGTTCCGTACGTTGATTGCTTTTAAAATAAAAAAAAAAATGTTACAGAGGTATAAAATGATCGATCAGTGACTTCACAAAATACACCCCAAATGAGTTTTCAACAAAGTTTGTTTCCAATCTTTACTGAAATCTGATGACCTTGAAATTTTTGTTTTTTTTATATACCATATAAATTATTGAAGGTAATGCACTCGTGATAATTTTCGTTCAATCTACACCCCGTGGAGAATATTCCAGAATTTTTTCGAAATTTTTTGATAAGTACTTTTCGAGATAAGGCCCGGGACAGCGATTTTTCGCGAATTTTTAAAAATAATACAAAGAAAAGTGCGCGCAAGTATAATATTATATATATATATATATATATATATATATATATATATATATATATATATATATATATATATATATATACATATATATTTTACTCGTGTTATCACAAGCTTTCATTTGACACCACAATCGATAACCTAGTAAAAAAAATTTTTTTTCACTTTCGACTTCACCCCCCAAAACTACCCCTTAAATCAAAATTTAATTCTCAAAACTACATGGCTCTGATGAGGCCATCAATTCCTATATTATTACCAAATTTCACCCTTCTGTGTCAAATAGTTTCGGAGAAAATCGGGTGTGACAGACAGACAGACACCGAAGTGATCTTATAAGTGTTCCGTACGGAACACTAACAAAAATAACCGGTCAAATGCAAGTTGAACTTGCACAATTAGTGTTCCGTACGTTGATTGCTTTTAAAATAAAAAATGTTGTTACGGTGGTACAAAATGATCAGTGACTTCAAAAAACACACCCCAAATGAGTTTTCAACAAAGTTTGTTTCCAGTCTTTACTGAAAATTGATGACCTTGAATTTTTTTTTTTTTATATATACCAGATAAATTATTAAAGGTAATGCACTCGTGATAATTTTAGTTCAATCTACACCCCCTGGAGAATATTTCAGAGTTTTTTCAAAATTTTTTAATCAGTACTTTTCGAGACAAGGTGGGGGGACAGCGATTTTTCGCGATTTTTTACTCGTGTTTTCACAAGCTTTCATACTCGATGACCTACTAAAAAAAAGTTTTTTTCACTTCCGATTTCACTCTCCAGAACTAACCCCTTAAGTCAAAATTTAACTTTCAAAACTACACAGCTTTGATGAGGCCATCAATTCCTATATTATTACCAAATTTCAATTTTCTATGACAAATAGTTTCGGAGAAAATCGGGTGTGACAGACGGACAGACAGACGGACAGACACCGAAGTGATCTTATAAGTGTTCCGTACGGAACACTAAAAAACGAACAAAACCAATTTCGAACGACTAAATTAGGCCTACGTAAGTACAATATATTTTTTTATTGTTTATTTTGTTGTGTATCTTTTCCATGAACTGGACTTCATATTTAAGTTTACTTGTTTGTTGACGAGATAATTAAACACTACTTTTGTTGTGTTGTTTACTGGAGTGTTCACAATTTAAAATATTTCAATATTATAAGCTTGTAATTGTATAATTAACGCACAAATTAGGCATGGAATTTTATAGTCGGTATTATTATTACTAATCTAAATGTTATGGATACATGAAGTTTTGATAGTTGTTTATTGTGTTAAAATGATTTAAGTTTTATTATTAGAGTCGACCATTTTTATGGGCAACCGTAGTTAACGTATACACCTCACGGTGTCATTGTATCATAGATAGTTTAAAATTTTTACCCACTAAGCATTAGAACTAGTGTGTTATAACATGGACCGGTCAAGATCACGTTCGTAAAGTTCAAATACGAGCTCGCGTGATAGTAGTTGTGACCGCAAGCGTCGCCATCGTTATCGGAATCGTCGGCTGGAAAGCGGTGATGCACGCATACAATCAACGGTAAAAATTGTCGAGTCAACGACGCACTCTAGCGAAAAAGTTTTTGTCCACCTCCACGGGACAGTGCTCAAAAATTTGAACTTCTGATTGAAAAACTAATAGGATGCGACGTCACATCAAGGCCAGGTCCCAGTAGGATTTTCGTAAAACCCAAATGTATAATATCGGAGTTTAAGCCGGAAAATCCTAATCTTTACTGGGTTAAGTGGCTGCATCCTCTCTTAAAATGCTACTTAACAGACGGAAACTACTCACTGAACGAAGTAAGATAGTAAGTAAGTTCTTTGCCGGAACTGATCTTTCATTTTCAAGCTAAAACGTTTCTTTTTAGTGTTCCGTACGGAACACTTATAAGATCACTTCGGTGTCTGTCTGTCTGTCTGTCTGTCACACCCGATTTTTTCTCCGAAACTATTTGACATAGAAAGGTGAAATTTGGTAATAATATAGGAATTGATGGCCTCATCAGAGCCATGTAGTTTTGAGAATTAAATTTTGACTTAAGGGGTTAGTTTTGGGGGGTGAAGTCGGAAGTGAAAAAAAAAATTTTTTACTAGGTCATCGAGTGTGGTGTCAAATGAAAGCTTGTGAAAACACGAGTAAAAAATATATATATAATATTATACTTGCGCGCACTTTTCTTTGTATTATTTTTAAAAATTCGCGAAAAATCGCTGTCCCGGGCCTTATCTCGAAAAGTACTTATCAAAAAATTTCGAAAAAATTCTGGAATATTCTCCACGGGGTGTAGATTCAACGAAAATTATGCATTACCTTTAATACATTTATATGGTATATAAAAAAAACAAAAATTTCAAGGTCATCAGATATCAGTAAAGATTGGAAACAAACTTTGTTGAAAACTCATTTGGCGTGTGTTTTGTGAAGTCACTGATCATTTTATACCACCGTAACATAAATTTTGACTTAAGGGGTTCGTTTTGAGGGGTGAAATCGGAAGTGAAAAAAAAATTTTTTTACTAGGTCATCGAGTGTGGTGTCAAATGAAAGCTTATGAAAACACGAGAAAAATATATATATAATGTAATACTTGCGCACACTTTTCTTCGTATTACTTTTAAAAAATAGCGAAAAATCGCTGTCCCCTACCTTATCTCGAAAAGTACTGATCAAAAAATTTTGAAAGAATTTTGGAATATTCTCCACGGGGTATAGATTGAACGAAAATTATCACTAGTGCATTACCTTTAATAATTTATTTGGTATATAAAAAAAAACAAAATTTCAAGGTCACCAGTTTTCAGTAAAGATTGGAAACAAACTTTGTTAAAAACTCATTTGGGGTGTGTTTTGTGAAGTCACTGATCATTTTATACCATCCTAACCAAAATTTTTATTTTAAAAACAATCAACGTACGGAACACTAATTGTGCAAGTTCAACTTGCACTTGACCGGTTTTTTAATCATATGTGCAACTTAGATTAGTGAATTTCATTACAATTTTCATTTTGCTAACCCTGTAGGATATTAAAATATTGGTGTCATTCATATTAAATATCAAAATAAATAAAATACGACAATGTTGGACATATTTTTATTTAAGTTATTTTTCTAAACGTGCGAGAATGAATATGTATTAAAAGAGGATACGAATACGTATTGAATACGTTTTGGTTAACTAGTGCAAGAATTTACTAATTCAGCTTTCCTTTATATAATTTATCATTATCGTGATATTACCTTATACATATCTTATTATCTGTTTGTCGTCAACCTGGTTCATGTTTATTAAACAGAAGCTTACTGTTTAATCATCAAAGCAGCATTTTCGATTACACAAATTATATCTACGTGTGTTACCTAGGATACATTAATTAAGCTATTTTGTAACACCTAATAATTAAACACAACATTTTGCTCAATAATCTTAAATAGAATAAGGCTTTTAATTTACTGGTAGTTATTTCTGGTACTTTAATTAAAAGGTACTTATCTTGTGTAACAATAATTTTAGCAAACATTTCGTACGTATTTGTATAATAATTATAAAACTTTCATTATATATAGACAAAGAGGGCTACCCGAAATTTTTGACATAAGGACTAACCGTCTGCCTAGTTGTTCATTCTATTGGCTGAGTCGAATAAAACCCTTTAACGTTGATTTTGCGCCCCCCCGTGCCCTGAAATGCCCAGTTAAGGCTCAAAATCTTACATCTAATAATGGACTGTCGTTTAACCACTTGAATCAAGTACCAAAACATTTGTTGACACTAATAAACATCGATCCAAAAATGGAATAAAATCAATAAATTGGTCTGTTCTTGATAAAATGAGAGGAACCCTGCAAAAGGCAGACGCCACTAATACTGGAGAATGAAGCTGGACCCGCTTTTTCCGTTTTGGGTCTTAAAGCTGGATCCGGTCTCGGCGGCGTCTACCTTTTGGAACGCTCGACTTTTTTAGTGTCAACAAATGTTATGGTACTTGATTCAAGTGGTTAAAGGAAAGTACGTTTTTTGATGTAGCGTTTTGGGCATTTCAGGGTACGGGGCCGGAAAAATAACGTTTATTCGACTCGTCCAATAGAATGAACAACTAGGCAGACGTTTAGTCGACAGGTTAAAATTTCATATCCCCCTCTTGGTCTAATGGGGTGATTCCTAACAAATAATTTAAAAATCAGAAGTTATTTAAACATTGACAATTTTGTTTAACTTTCCATAGTTCGAAATTTATAACGAACTCTTCCTTAAAGATTTTTTTCTTAAATGCTCTTTATGTGTCTTTTCTAGTCCATTATTACTCAAAATACTACTTAGAAGGAAAGTCTACAATAGTAGGTGCGAAAGTGAAAAAACTAACTCTCATTAAGACAAATTTTCAAAAAGTTCTTAAAATTATTGACCTAACAGATAATTCTTAATACATTAGTTTTTTTTTCTAAAATATGTTAAAATCGAGTAAATATAGGATATTATTAAAATAAGTTATATTCATGGCTAGGACAACTTTAAAAACACAATAGTAACTAAATTCTCAATTTCCCAAGTAATCTAATATCTTATACTCTTATACAGATGCATTTATATCGCCTTCTGCAAGGCATTCATGGTTTGTCAAAAGTAAACCACATGGTTTGTCTGTTATCTAAATCATAATTTTATTGTTAAATAGATAGTATTTGTTCTAAAATCACTTTTTCATGTTTTATTTAAATAAATATGAAATATTCAATAGAGATAAAGACCTTTTCTAGAGCAAGAGCAAAAAAAAAATTGAATTTTTTAACGAAAATATTGAAAAATGACAGTTTTTTTGTATATTCTTTATTTTTCCTTCTATCTTGAAGAGCATAAAATTTCACTTATTTAAAATAAAAACCTTCGTACGACCTTTTGCCCACAAGAACAATTCTAATACGATTTAGACTAAAATGCGAATTTTGACCAATCGTCCTAATATTTTTTAATAAAACTTGGCACACTTTTTGTTAATATAAAAGCTATATTTTCCTATAATTTGAAGCCTTAATATCGAATTAAACGGAAGTTACCTGTAAAAAAACATTTTTACATTTTCCGTATACTTAATATTTTTAATGCAATTTACGCAGTTTTTTAGGCAATTTTATTACGAGTAAAATGATTTTTATTTTGTCCCATAACAGCGAACGGAAGCTGAGATATTTAAGAAATAGTAAGCCGAAAGCGTTAAAATGTAAAAAAAATGCACTAAAATCGAAGAAATGTGGCATTGCGATCAAAATTAGGCTGAAAAAACTCGTTTACACTATATTCGCACTGTTTCAAAGTAGCTAAATCGATTTCCAAGTTATACCCAAAAATTTCCAAAATTCATGAAAATTTTACGGCACTATTCGTTTTTAGTGTTCCGTACGGAACACTTATAAGATTACTTCGGTGTCTGTCTGTCTGTCGATTTTCTCCGAAACTATTTGACATAGAAAGTTGAAATTTGGTAATAATATAGGAATTGATGGCTTCATCAGAGCCATGTAGTTTTGAGAGTTAAATTTTGACTTAAGGGGTTAGTTTTGGGGGGTGAAGTCGGAAGTGAAAAAAAAATTTTTTTACTAGGTCATCGAGTGTGGTGTCAAATGAAAGCTTATGAAAACACGAATAAATATATATATATATATATATATATATATATGTATATATATATATATATATATATATATATATATATATATATATATATATAATATTATACTTGCGCGCACTTTTCTTTGTATTATTTTTTAAAAATTCGCGAAAAATCGCTGTCCCCGGCCTTATCTCGAAAAGTAATTATCAAAAAATTGAACCACTCTTATTCAAAAACGAAGATAGCTATCAAGTTCTCTGAACTGTACGTGGTAAAGAATAGAATGGCAATATGATAATTTAATTAAAAAATTAGGTTTATAACTACTTTCTTATTTCTTTTTAAAAAATTGTTAGTGGATTAATTACACCTCGAGAAATTTTTGAAAATTGATTTTTTCAAAATAAATACCTATATTATGAATGAAATAACGACATAAATTCCTCGAGAAACAATATTCTGTATTCAGGATATCAAAAAGAAAATATTCTATTATAAATTTTCAGTTGTGTCAGATCCACAAACTTGTCAACCTTAGTTTTATGTAACATTTTATTGATCAAAACCAGTCCTGTCCGTCCCCATGGCTTTGGTTACAACGAAACAGTTGCAATTTTGAATATAGAACTGTACTTAGAACATTTTTAGTGTTCCGTATGGAACACTTATAAGATCACTTCGGTGTCTATCTGTCCTTCCGTCTGTCTGTCTGTCCGCACTTTTAATGCTATAGAACAGGTTCCTGACAATCTCCGTACACTTGGATATTAACTTTTACTCCTTAAAAGAGTATAGTGCCATACAGTGGCATAAAGTTTAATGGTTTTATCGATTTTTAGTAATATTTTACTTTTTAGTGTTCCATATGGAACACTTATAAGATTACTTCGGTGTCTGTCCATCTGTCTGTTCGTCTGTCACACCCGATTTTCTCCGAAACTATTTGACGTAGAAAGTTGAAATTTGGTACTAATATAGAAACTGATGGCCTCATCAGAGCCGTGTAGTTTTAAAAATTAAATTTTGACTTAAGGGGTTAGTTTTGGGGGATGTGTGCCTAGTGAAAAAAAAATTTTTTACTAGGCTATCGAGTGGGTTGTCAAATGAAAGATTGTAAAAACATGAGTTCAAAAATATATATAATGTCTTACATGTGCACACTTTTCTTTGTATTATTTTGAATAAATCGAGAAAAATCGCTGTACCTTCCTCTATCTCGAAAAGTACTGATTCAAAAATTTTGAAAAAATTTTGGAATATTCTCCACGGGGTGTAGATTGAACGAAAATTATCACGAGTGCATTACCTTTAATAATTTACATGGTATATAAAAAAAACAAAAATTTCAAGGTCATCAGATTTCAGTAAAGATTGGAAACAAACTTTGTTGAAAACTCATTTGGGGTGTATTTTGTGAAGCCACTGATCATTTTATACCTCTGTAACAAATTTTTTTTATTTTAAAAGCAATCAACGTACGGAACACTAATTGCGCAAGTTTAACTTGCAATTGACCGGTTATTATTTATAAAACTACAATCCCTTCTATACACTATTTTTGTTAAGATTGGACATAATGGAAAAACAAGAACACAGAAATGAAAGTATATTTCGACGTACACACATACACCTTTTTGGCCCCATTCCTCATTCCTTCCACTCCGTATGTATTTTACTATAGGAAATTTATTTTTATATTAAATGTCTAATATCCCAATGAAAAACCCGGGAGAATCCTCATAATACTTTGAAATAATACAATGATCCCCACTTCTTAAACCTTTTCGTCATGTTAACGATGAAAATGATGAAAAAAATGTAATGGTTCGTTTGCTTGACTGAAATAACTCCGATAAAGACCTATAACAATACAAATTCGAAATTATTCTTTTGCCTCTTTTCTCCACTCCTTTGGAGCCTTATATGTTTTTTTTTTATATAATAATAATGCTAATTTGCCCACTATCTCATTAAAAAGAAACTGAAAACATTTTCATAACCCTGATGAAACTATGTAAGATCCTCCCATCTCGTTCCACCCCCTTCCCCCATTAAAATTGATAGTAATGAAAAAGTCGTTAAATTTTCTTATTCCTACAGTCCAAGAACTCTAAAAACATATAGCACGATATATACGAAGAGACCCCTATAAATGGAAAATGAAAAAACTCGCTAAATTGCCGTAAAAAGCGTCAAAAATTAATATATAATGTCCCGTAGTATAAGTTTAGATATACATACAGATTATTGAAATTATTCATCCTGATAACGTTTTCCTCTTCTAGCCATTTTGCCCTTTTTAAATATTTTAGTCAAATTAACGTCCAGGTACACTTTTCTTATATTCTTTGACTTGCTGGCATCGAATTTTTATGTACCTTGTTGATTTTAGGATATCATTTCCAAGTTATAGTCAGAAAATAAAAGATTGTATAAAAAATTTAAAATTTTAATAATTATAAATTAAAATATACATTGGCTGTAAGATTAAAATCTTTAAGTACACCATTTTTGACCAAAAAGTGGCTAAAATCTGACGATAACTTGGAAATAATATCCTAATATCAACAAGGTACCTAAAAATTCAAAGTCAACAGGTCAAAGAACATGAGAAAAAGACGTTAATTTTACTACAAAATATAAAATTGGGAAAAAAATGGGCAAAACTGGCTAGTATATAACGAGGGAAAACGTAATGAGGATTAACGATGAATAAACATTATAGTATATATTGATTGTTGACGTTTTTTACGGCAGTTTAGCAAATTTTTCCATTTCTTTCTGTAAAAATTTGCATATTGACCTGTAAAAAAAAGGGTCTTAAAAAAGTCGTGTTCAGCCGCACCAAGTTTCGAATGGCTACCTCATTTAGTACTAACAGGCCGACAGATTGACAGAGAGACAAACAGACCGACACAAATAAGTGATTATATTGTTCGTGATCTAGGAACCCTAAATTATGAAGAAAAGCAAAAATCTCGGAATATGTTTTTTTCACGATTACCTTTAGCAAGGAAAGTAAAAATACGTGTCCCTGATTTATCGAAGCCCTACCTGTATACCAAATTTAATTAAATCTGTGAACAGTTATATCGATCTCCTTCTAAGTACTGACATAGGTGATGTTGATCAATAATAATGTAGCAGTGAGGATTATACTCACCAAATACGAGAGTTTGGTCGACATACTAATGTAAGCAATAGGTAATTACTAGCTTACTCTGTAGTATATTACACATTACCTTACAAAAGCCATCTAAGTTGTTAACATATTAAAGCCTGAGAGTTAACAAATATGATGATTGCATAACTAAATTACGGTAATCTTTTAATTATGATTTATCACATACAAAAATATTAGCAAAAAATGTGATCATTTCCGTAAATTGTTGGTATGTTAGCGGTTCATAAAAGAGAGAATTTTTTTTTTTAGGTGACACTCATAGACTCGATTTTCTTTGGACCTCCAGAAACAATTATTCACGATTGAACACGACTTTTTTTACAGCTTAATATGCAAATTTTTGCAGAAAAAACGGAAAAACTCGCCGTTTCCGTAAAAAGCGTCAGAAATCAATATATCATGTATCGTATTAAAAGTTTATCTATGCGAATTACTGAAATTATTCATTGTGAATCCTGATAACGTTTTTCTCTTTTATATAATGGCCATTTCTGCCTATTTTTTGCCCATTTTTTAGTTAAATGTACGTCCGGGTACACTTTTCTTATGTTCTTTGACCTGCTGACTTCGAATTTTTATATATGTATATATAAATTGGCTGTAAGATTAATCTCTTTAAATACACCATTTTTAATTTACGGCCATTTCTGACCACAAAGTGGCTAAAATCTGACCATAACTTGGAAACGATATCCTAATATCAACAAGATACATAAAAATCAGTCAGCAGGTCAAGGAACATATAAAAGTGTACCTGGACGTTAAGATATAAAATGGGCAAAAATGGCCATTATATAAAAGAGGAAAATGTTATCAGGATTCACGATCAATAATTCCAATAAAACCTAAACTTATAATACATTATATATTGATTTTGACGCCTTTTACTGCAATTAAGCGCAAAAATTTGCATATTGAGCTGTAAAAAAAAGTTCTTAAAAAAGTCGTGTTCAGCCCTGAATAATTGTTTCTGGAGGTCCAAGAAACGATTTAAATCGAGTGTAATGAGCTTTTTGAAGCGCTAACATACCAACAATTTCGGAAATGCTCATATATATTTCCGAAATAAATATGTCCAGTAATTTATTTATGGTTGCATATTATTCTGACAACGAAGTAGTTTTTAGAAAAAAAAATTCAGTTTTCAAGGTGATATATATGGTCAGTTTAATGCGTATGCGTATGCGTATTTTCAGAATATATAACTGTCATCATCATCATTTATTACTTTTCTTGTCGCTCATTTCCATCGGTCTCGCTGTCGATCTCTCGGCTTGTTGGCACAATAACTCTCGAACGAAGTGGGACATCAATCACAAACTTGACGCATAAATATTATCTAATGATGGGATAAAGACTATTATCGCTTCAGACCGAGGGGGTGAAAGGGGTGGGAATCGATAAACTTTATATGTTTTAATAGTAACATGGCAACTTTTCCTGTTTTTTTTTGTAGTAGTAATAAATAAATTTTTTTGCGTAAGTTTTTATAGTAAAACCTATAAGAGATGAAAGGGGGTGTGGCAGGAGATTAGAGAGGTTGATTCGTATGTATCGTTTATATGTTCTTCCTAGGATTTTTGAAGTCGAGAAATCTAAAAAATACTTAATTTTTTTATTGCTTTTAATTTTAATCGAGGAAGGAGCTGAAAGGGGTCGACATTGTTTCATCATCATCATCACCATTAGCTTATACTGTCCTCTGTTGGACGAAAGCCTTCCTCAAGTCTTGCTACTTTTTTCTGTTCTGGGCTGCTAGTACCCAATTTCCAGCCACTCTTTTCAAATTATCAGTCCACCGACTTGGTAGTCCACCTCTACTCCGACAGGCTTCAGATCTTGGTCGCCACTCTATGACTCTCTTTGTCCATCGCCCATCCTTAAACCTAGCGACATGCCCAGCCCAGTTCCATTTAAGATGTAGAATGAATTTGACTACGTCTTTACCCCCGTTCTCTTCATGATAATGTGATTTGGGATGTGATCTCTAAGAGTAACGGCTAACATTGACTTCTCCATCTTTCGTTGCATGACACGTTTTTTATTGATGTTTTTCTTCGTCATTGTGTGAGTATTGGCTCCGTACGTAAGAACGGGGAGTATGCATCTGTCAAATACTTTTCTTTTTAAGCACATAGGAAGGTTAGATTTAAACACATAGGCCATTTTGCCATATGCAGCCCAGGAGAGCTGCTGAATTTATGTGCTGGGTTATCTCGTCCTATGCTGATTTCATGTCCCAGGTATTTATATTGGTTCACTTACTCTATCTCTACTTTATTCAGTTTTATTGTGTCGCTTAATACAAGATTTGTCATAAACTGGGTCTTGGATAGATTGAATTTTAGATCAACCTTTCCTGAAGCTTTCTGAAGCATGTTTAGCATAGTTTGTGCTTCTCGTAGTTTGTCTGTTATTAAGACAGTGTCGTCGGCGAAACAGAGGTAATTTAACTTTTCACCGTCAACGTTAAGTCCCATTCTTTCCCAGTTTATTGATTTTAGAATACTTTTTAAACGTGTTTCGAAAAGCGTTGTTTAATATTAGATTATTTAAACAGTATTTTGAAATATTTTCAGGTCTTTTGTACAAATTTTTTATGTATATTTTTTTATAGTAGTAACATATGTAAGGGGTTAAAGGGGTGAGGTAGGGGGGTGAAAAGGGTTACTTCTTATATATGGTAGTATAAATCTTTTTCAGGATTTTTGGAGTTGAGGAATTTCTGAAATCTGAAAATTATTTTTACATTACTTTCAATTTCAATGGGGGAAGGATGTGAAAGAAATAGAGTGGTACAGCTTTAATAATATTATGGGAATTTTTCCACATTTTTGGCTGCGATAATGAATAAATTTAAATCATAATTATTTATTTACTGTAAATAATTATGTAACGTATACATTGTAGGGAAGTAATTTCGTATTTATTGTCTTATGGGTCTTTTTCAGGCTTCTTTGAGTTAAGGAGATGAAAAATTACATTATTTTTTCGTTATTTTTAATGTTAAAAGGGAAAGAGGGTGAGAGGGGTGGGGATCCTTAAATATTGTATAGTTTCAATATTATTATGAAAATTTTTCCAGATTTGGAGATTTTATAAAATTGTAGCTAATTATTTATAGTAAGAGATATACCAGGTGAAAGGAATGGGGCAGGGGGTCAGAAGTGTGGCCGCGTATATATCATTATATACTTCTATTTAAATATGCTTTTTTATTTCCAATTTAGTATGTATGTATGTATGTAGAAGGGATTGAGATCTGGTTACAGAGTGACCTAAAGAAATGTTATGTTAAATATAGGGCTAAAGAAATGTTATGTTAAATATAGGGCAAGTTTTAGAAATACAATAAGTTAACTTCGCTGAAACTTACTTACCTCTGACACAGTAGATAAATTGTTTTTTTGCTGAAGAGTAGGATTGTATTTGTGAAAAAATACCCTCTACGAATCTTGCTTTTCTTTACGCTTTTGGGTTCTTGTCTCACGATACATATTTTCAGTCGGTCTGTTGATTTATTGCGGAGGTTCCCAACCTTTTCTGGACCACCGCCCCCTTTACAAGAAGAAAATCCATAATAGTTAATTATACCAAATATTATTTATTTTTTTTTTTCATAATAATTTTTCATCATAATCAAACAAATAGCAATTAATAATGGATATGATCCCAACATTATAGATAATATCTTGAATAAAAAAATCCTTTAAACAAGCAATCTCTCTAATTTATCCCGCAATGAATGACAAAAAAGGAAAATTTAGTACACTCGCATACACAGGGAAAATATCCGGAGATATACACGGTCACCGTAAATCCGCGGGTAGGTTCTTCCGACCATAAACTGCTTTCGACATTGAGTATCCTGCCAATCAGTGACAGAGTGGCGCCTAGGCCGCGCAAGATTTGGCACCACAAATCTGCTAAATGGGAAGATCTCATGGAATACTTTCGAACTTTCCCTTGGATAGACATTTGTTTTCGATCCGATAACCCATCCGACTGCGCCAGGGAGGTCTCCGATGTTATTTTGGCTGGTATGGAAGCTTACATCCCTTTTTCGAAGAAATGCTCCTCCAACGGCAAGCCTTGGTTCGACCGAAAATGCAAAGAAGCTGTTGCTTCTAAACATATTGCCTACCGACAATGGCGTGAAAATCCTAACACCGTAAATCGTAACATCTTTGTTCATGCCCGGAACAGATGCAAGGGAATTATCGACGAAACCAAGGAGGCACACAATCAACGAATTAGAAACAAACTTCTCGCTTGTCCCAACAATTCCAGGTCCTTTTGGGCAGTCGCTAAGGCAGTTAGTCAAAATTTTACCAAATCCACCATACCACCACTCACACGGCCAGATAATTCCATTGCAACCACACCTGTTGAGAGAGCGAACTTGTTGGCTGAACTCTTTGCTTCACATTCTACTGTCGATTTCCAAGGAAAAACACCACCTACTATTCCCATATTGCAGTCAAGGATGCCCGATGTTGTCTTCAGACAGCGCATCATAAAGCGTATTTTTTAATCAAGCTAGACACCAAGAAGGCTTTCTGGCGCTGACGGAATATCTGCCATAGTTCTCAAAAACTGTGCAAGGGAACTAACACCAGTTTTCTGTAGACTTTTTAACCTATCCTACAGAAAGGGAATATTTCCGTCCTGCTGGAAATGTGCCACGGTTCAGCCGATACCTAAAAAAGGTAAGAAGACCTTGCCAAATAACTACCGACCAGTTGCACTGCTTTCAATAATATCGAAAGTCATGGAAAAGGTTATCAATGAGCATCTTCTAAAATATCTTGAACGATTCAATATTATTAGCGATCACCAATATGGTTTTTGTAAACATAGATCAACAGGAGATCTTCTGACTTATGTAACACATGTTTGGAACAACGCAATTGAACACTTTGGAGAATCTCGAGCGGTTGCTCTTAACATATCCAAGGCATTCGACCGTGTTTGGCACGATGGACTGTTGGCTAAGTTACGCTCTTATGGTATGTCTGAAAGGTTCTGTTTGTGGCTCTCATGTTTCCTCAGAGAGCGTTCTTTACGAGTGGCGGTCGACGGATTTCTTTCTAACACCCTCACTATCAACGCCGGTGTGCCTCAGGGCTCCATACTGTCTCCTACTCTCTTTCTCATTTACATTAACGATCTGCTGGAAAAGACCGGGAATCCAATCTATAGCTTTGCAGATGACAGTCCGCTTGTCTCTTCATTCACCTTGAACGCTCGGACATCGGCTGCTCAGGCGAATATCCGCAGACAGCAGGAGGTCGTTCAACTTAACAAAGACCTGGAAGAAATTCTATCTTGGGGTGACAGTAACCAAGTGGAATTTAACGCTACAAAAACCCAAGCGGCAATTTTTTTCTAAAAAAGTTAACGTTGCTGAACCCGACATAGTTATGTCGGGGCACTCCATTCCCCTAGCATCGTCGCTCAATTTGTTGGGCGTTAGTTTGAGAGCAAATATGTCTTGGCATGAACATGTTGCAGGCATAGCAAGGAGAGCTTCTCAAAAGTTGGGAATATTATTTAGAACCAGAAAGCTTTACACCCCACAGCAACTGTTAATTCTTTACAAAGCCCAAATTCGACCAACTATGGAATACTGCTCCCACGTTTGGGGCTCCGCTCCCAAACATACACTGCATTTGTAGGATTCTGTTCAGAGAAGAGCGGTCCGTCTGATTGGGGACCCGGAATTGACCGGCGGCCTTGATTCGCTGGAACATCGAAGAACGGTTGGCGACTTGAGTCTGTTCTACAAGTATTTTCATGGAAAGTGTTCGAAGGATGTAGCCTGCTTAATTCCTCCCAAAGCGGTGCATGTTAGAGTTACACGTCGCGCTGGTGCTTCGCATCCGTATGAGGTTCAGCTTGTTACTCCGCGTACAACGCTTTTCAAGCAATCTTTTATATGGAGAACGTCATCCCTTTGGAATAATTTGCCCAGCGCTGTGTTTCCCACCGAGTACAATTTACAGCGATTCAAGAACAACGTGAATCGCTTTTTCCGCACTCGTGCCGCTCCTGGAGCGCTTTAGGGACTTCTCTAGAGCACGTGTGCTAGACCCATAAAAAAAAAAAAAAAAAAAACTAGAACAATTTCCAAACATTTAATAAAAAAGAACAATAAAATAGCATTCAAAACCAGTAATTCCTTAGGGAGTATAATTTTGAATAACAAAACCAAATCTAAGAAATCGTTAAAATCAGGAGTTTATTTATTGAATTGTGGATCTTGTACTAAAACCTACGTTGGACCAACTGGTAGATCTTTTGAAACTCGCATTAAAGAACATAAACATAGTTATTTAAAGAATAAGAACAATTCACATTACGCAACCCATATAGTAAACTAATCCCATAATTTTGATGATACGCTAAAAATCCTACATGTAGAAAATAAATCTAAAAAATTAAATTTGCTTGAATGTCTTGAAATTAACAAACGGAAAAACTCCAATCAATTATTAAACGAACAGGTAGACTTAAACCATTCACCCTTACTTAATCTTCATTAGTTCTCGGAAATAATACCACAGATTTGCATTCTTAAAATAATTCTGTCTGTAAATAATATAATAATATGATTAGCAATATCTTAGGTAATTAAGGATAGTTTTAAGCACTATATAACCAAATATTTTTCTTTCTTATTTACTTCTGAAGAAGCCATTGTATGGTGAAACAAGTGTTGTTTTTTATATAATTTTATTAAAATATTGTTGCATATTATCTATACCTATTTTATCTGTCTATCTATCTATTAAGAATCACAAAGTAGAAATTAATTAAAACGACCATCAAATGTAGTAATAAACTGTTTATTAAAAATTTAAAAATAAACACTAAATTAATAAGAAATAAAAAAAAATTATGATTGTTGGGGCTGGTGGAGTTTCAACAATTTGTCAATGTCGGGTTCCAATTTCGTTAACATCAGTCGCAAATTGCCACGTTCAGTGATGTGTATTCTGTTCCTTTTCTTAGTAAATTAGCTGCGGCACTGAACCCACACTCAACCAAATACGATGAAGGAAAAACAATTAAAAATCTCTGTACTCTTGCCGACGATCCAGGGTAGAGAGCTGGTATTGATTTTTGAAGCCAGAGCCTTTGGTATCCATTTCTGACCTTTACTTTTAGTTCTTCGTTAGTTGTGAGTTCTACGAGTGCCTCTTCTAAATTTGATGATTCTGCTGTATCTGTATTTGCGAAAGGATCTAAAACACAACTCGGTATATTCATGTTTAAAATATCCTGGAATTGCTCCGTAAAATCAGCATGAAGAACGTCCAAGTGTTGGCAATAACTAAGTAAATTTCCTATTTTGCAGAGGTTGCTGATAATGTGGGAAAGTGGCTGTATTCACCTCGACCTAGATTTTGTTTGATCAGAAGTAGTTTTCCCACAAAAGCAGCTATGAAGTTTTTTGTTTTAATTAAATTCGACCCATCACTTTGTAATTGTAAATTGACTTCATTAAATATTTTAAACAGGTCTGTCAAATAAGTGATTTCATTTTTGGATATATTCAGGTTTTCGCGCAGCAGGAAGTCCATTGAAAAAACGAATCAGACAAATACCTTCTGAGAGCCAACGAACTTCTGTGTGTAGCAGCAAGCGTTTGTAATCTTCATCATTTTTACTACAAAGCTGGCCCAATAATCTGTCGTGCAATGAATTGCTTGTAATCTTATTAACTGCTCTAATAACTTAATGAAGCGACGTATCCAGGCGTTCATTCGGATTTTTTGGAACCAAATGCTAACGATGAACAACACAATGTACAGCGAGTACATTTGGTACTGCTTATTTCAAATGCGCTATGAAACCCTTATGACGCCCCGTCGTTGCTGGAGCACCATACCAGCAGCAGACAAAATACTACGAATAGAAATTTCTTTCCCTTGAGAAAATTTGTTATTATATTGTATTAAATATCGATTCTCCCTTTGTATCGGTTTCCAAATTTTTAGCAAATAATAACTCTTGATAAATTTTTTCTTCTTTTATGAATCGAACCTATGATAAAAGTGCTTCGTTATTTGGTAGAGTTGATTCATTGAGTTGAATGGAAAATTTGCAAGTAATCGTATAATAATATTTCAACGTCTTTAGCCATTTCATCTATTCTTCTTTGCGCCGAATTATTACTCAGAGGAATTTTTCTGAGGATATCTGACGGTGTCTTATGATGAAGAACAGTTTTTGTTACTTCTTTGACTGCCTGTAAGATTAATTATTCGACAGTTGTGTTTGGTTTTCCCGCTTTTGCGATTAGCAATGAAATATTATATGAAGTTCGTAGTCCATCATCTTCTTGTTTAGAAGACGACGCAAAAAGGTTTGATATAGTTGGCTGTTTTAAATATTTCTTTTCCAATCCTTGAAAATAGGAAAAATCTTTGTCCTTTGTATCACATGTATTTTATTCAAATGCTCTTGTAGCCTAGTAGGCTTCATGGCTTCATTTGAAAAAACTTTTTGGCAGATTAAACAGGTAGGTAATGATTGATTTGTAGGAGAGTGCGTAAATCCATATTTTAAATACTCAGTACTGTAGCGCCCACTGTGGGGGCGGTACCGCCCCCGTTGGGATGGATCTATTGGCACCGTAGTTCTTGAAATAGAAACAAAACCTGTAGTTGTTCAGCGATATCGTTTTAGGGGGAGAGGATAAAAGAGGTGGGTGTCGATGTGTTGTATGGTTTTAATTGTATTATGGAAATTTACTTTCCCTTTAGTTGATAGGATCTAATTCGCTAGTTATTTTAGAACTGCATATTTTGCAAGGAAATTATTTGGTAAATCACTTTACCCATTTTTTACTTATGTTATTATTATTAATTTTTAACATTAAATTTTAAAACATGTAAGAACAACACTTATAAGAAAAACAAACCGCAACCAAGAGACAGTTTTTCCTGGTTACCTAATATTAAAATTAAATAATCAATAAAGGGCATAACTCAATTTACCAAATACAGGAAACTAGACCCCAACGCATGCAAGGAAAGATTTACATTGGAGAGGAAGGCAGAAGGAAGAAGAAACATAGACATCAGATCACTACATACAAAACAAATACAAGCACTTAGGAAATTCTTTCGCAGCAAGCAAACTAGCCTCCATACAGCGACAGTGATAGCAGACAAAAACTACACACCTCTCGACTTATCCCGGACAGACACACACAGTCACACCCAATTACAATAGGAAAAGATGAAAACGTGGTCAGAGAAAAGACTCTACAGAAAACACAGATTACCCCTTAATACAAGTTCAATTCCTGTGCTGGCTGCAGGTTGCCCTGTATTGAAAATGGGAGACATCTCTTGTGTTACAAATTATAGACTTATCACCATATTGAGTTGCTTTGCCAAGGTATTCGAGGTGGCAGTGTATAATTTTATCGCTTGTTTGTTGATATTTATCGCCTTATTTTTACTGTGTTGGGAATGTGGAATTTTTGGCACAGTGACACTACCCAGTATATATCTTCACTACACCAAACACTTTATTTTTACACTCGACGCGCGTTTCACTAACCATGTTAGCTTCATCAGGATCGGCAATCATCGCTCCTGATGAAGCTAACATGGTTAGCGAAACGCACGTCGAGTGCAAAAATAAATTGTTTGGTGTAGTGGTGATATATACTGAGTAATGTTATTTTTACTGGCCGCATGGTTTCAATGCACAGTAACCAACTGTTTATAATATTGTTTAATTCAGGCCTTTTATTAGTAATATTATTGACAATTTGGAGCAGGTGGTTAAATTTTTAATTTTGATCAAACTCTTGCTCATTGACTAGGTTCTTTAAAAGTTTAAATCACATTTAGGAAACGATTTGTCAGTCATAATCCTTTTGGCTCAAAAATATCAGTGTGCCCCCGTTATCTTTACTTTTTACCAATGATCTCTGTGGTACCATTAGATGTCAAGCATTTTTTTCGCGATTGATTTAAAAATATGCCGTAGTGTGCTTATTAGAAACTCTACTGATTGCATTATTTTTCAGTAGCAGCTAAATATTCTCCATAAGTAGTATTTTGTAAATAAACTCGATTTAAGTATCTCTATCTATATAGACAAAAGAGATCTAAATATTATTAAAAATCTGTACAGGAATCGCTCTAAAATCGGGCTGAAAAAGTCCGAAAGCACAAAAATAACCCAAGGTATAAGACAGGGATGCATTCTCTCACCACTTTTGTTCAAGCTTTATTTTGATGCTGTGTTTAATGACGCCATCTATGAATCCACTGTAGGAATAACAGTTAATGGAGGTACACTGAACAACATATGGTATGCTTATGATTCTGTTCTATTAATGAACTATGAATATAACAAAAGCCAAGTGGATGGTAATAACAAAGAAAAATCTACCAACAGAATCTCTTGAAATCAGGGACAACACCGTAGAACACGTCTCCCCATTTAAATATTTGGGAATCAATATAATGACAAGTGGGACCCAAGAAAGGAAATGTATTCCCGAATTAAACAGGCTCGAGTAACATACATGAATAAGAATAAATTTTTCCATCGCACAACTTTCATTCCCAAACTCCGAATGAGAATGGTGAGTGCGTGTGCATTGTTCGTTCTATTGTATATATGTGAGTGCTGGACCCTTGACTTTTGTTCAGAAAAACGACATTTATAGACGTCTGGGTACAGAAGATAAAAAACACAGAAGTACTGAAAGAATGAACAAAATGAAGGAATTACTAACAACCATAAAAATCAGAAAAACTCAATACTCGCACATACAATCAGGGGTCCAAAGTACGAATTGCTAAGTCTAATTATTGAAGACAAAATCAAGGGCAAACTATCGATCGGAAGACGACAGAATTCTTGACTGAAGGACATGAGAAGGTGGTTTGGATGTACTTCGAGTGATATTTTTCGAGCAGCAGTTTGTAAAGTTGGTTTAGCTATATGGATCGCCAAATTTCGCGAGCAGGCGGCGTCGTAAGAAGAAGAAATATCTGTGGAAAGCCGTGTATTATTCTGGTAAGCATAGTCAAGAGGAATGAATATACGAATTACAGTTTATCATGAGTTTCGAATTATCACACTACACCATGGTCTAAAAGGAATATTTACCAGCAAACTCACCTTTGTGCCCAATATCATGTGCTTTATTGTTCATAACTAAAAACCAATATCAGTACAAGACAAGCACTTTCCTACTATCCAGTATACCTCCAAATGGATTATTGTTTGTTACCACAAATATCAGTTGCATAGTTTAGCGTTGGAAGTAATCATTAAATTAAGGTGTTTTTATATTTTTAGTTTTAACATGTTAATTTTTACTATTATTATTTATGTAGTGCATATCTATTAACCCTTTTCAAAATCTATGCAAATTACCAACCTAAGGTGTGCTGAGTACCCGTTTGTGATTTGTGTGTGCCATTTATGTGAATTTTATTGTATTTTTATTCGTCATCGTCCTAAACTCACTATATGAAATTATGTTATTCTCAGTAATATGAGATCTTTCCAGTGGAAAGTTTTTCAATTTTTATATAGGCTATATTTGATTAAAAGAAAAACTCCAAGTTACAAAGCGCCCTTGCATTTGCAAACCTAGAAGGTATCTGTAACTGTCTTTTAATCGCTTGAGCATTAATAATATCATCACGTCAGCTTTACTCATCAGCCGATAGAAAGGCAAGCTTAATAATTATCAAGTTAGCTTTGATTAATTAATGCTTTGCAAGTTACAGACTAAACCTGTCAATACCCATTGCAATTAGTCAATCAACTAACACACTTCTCGTATTTTGCATGCTACATTTAACAGCAACCAATCGCTGTTGTTTACATAGATGTTTTCATAAAATTACGTCTAATAACTAAACGTAGTGCATTAACTTGTGATGATGTTTATTACCATATTTACAATAAAATATTTATATTTTTTTTGCCTAACACATAACATTTTTTACACTTTAAATAGTTACAACGTCTATAGAAAGGAAGTTTTTATAAAATGATTTGTGCGCTATGATTTTGTAATTTTTTATCCAGAAATATCAACTTTTGCCTTAATTACAGTTTTTCTTCTTTTTCTTGTCATGCCTATCGATTTCGGGTGTTGTGGCATAGATATTTTAACTGTTTTTTTTTTATGGGTATATCACACGTACTACAGGGAAACCTCTAAAGTGCTATAGGAGCAATACGTCTGCGAAAAAAGCGATTCACGTTGGTCTTGCTTCCCTGAAAACTGGACTTAGTCGGAAACACAATCCCGGGCAAATCATTCCAAATGAGGTTCTCCATGTAAAAGTGTTGTACGAGGAGTAACAAGCTGAAGTTCATACGGATGTGAAGTATTAGCGCGACGTGTTTTCTTAGTATGTTCCGCTTTGGGAGGCGGGCTACATCCGTCAAACATTTTCCACGAAAATACTTGTAGAATAGAGTCAAGGCGCCCCCTGTTCTTCGATATTCCAAGGAATAAAGAGTGCTACTTAGTTCTGGGTCTCCAATCAGGCGAATAGAATATAATCCACCAATTGCAGTGTATGTTTAGGAGCAGAGCCCCAAACATGGGAACATTGTCCCATCGTTGGTCAGATTTCAACTTTGTACAAAATTAACAGTTGTAGTGTGTAAATCGTTCTAGTTCGAAATAATATTCTCAGCTTTTGAGAAGCTTTCTTCATTATGCTTGCAACATGTTCGTGCCAAGACATATTTGTACCAAAATTAACGTTTTAATATCATCTAACCAACGTGTCGGTGGTCTCCCTCTGCTGTGACTCCAGTGCGTTTACGCAATGCGTATTCTATTATCAAGAGTCACACCAAGTGTTAACCCCTCCATGCGCCTTTGCCCAATCTTCTGTTTATGTGGAGATTCTATATCACACGTCTCAGTTTCATAGGTTAAGACTGGAAGGACGCACTGATTGAATGTTTTCCACTTCAGACTACTCAGTATATATCACCACTACACCAAACACTTTATTTTTGCACTCGACGCGCGTTTCACTAATCATGTTAGCTTCATCAGGAGCGATGATTGACTGTCAATCATCGCTCCTGATGAAGCTAACATGGTTAGCGAAACGCGCGTCGAGTGCAAAAATAAAGTGTTTGGTGTAGTGGTGATATATACTGAGTAGTATCATTGTGCCAAAGATTCCACATTCCCAACTCACTTCAGACTAATTGGAATGTCGTTCTTAAATATATCCTTTAGAACTCCATACGCTGCCCAAGTTAGACTGATTCTTCTTCTTATTTCAGACGTTAGTTTTCGGTCGAGTATGCTTATTGCGTAGCCCAGTAAATGCCTATTTGGCCCATTTCTTTGTCAAAGATTTTGGTGTTTCTAGAGGGCACCAAGTTAGTCTTGAATTTTGTTTTTCTAAACTTAATCTTGTGTGTACAGGCAACAGACAGTTCTTTCAACATAATTTGCATCTTTGTCGAATGGTCGGCAATGACGACCATGTCATCTGCGAATCATTGTTGATTAAGTTTCTCGCCATCAATAGTTGTACCTCTGTTATTCCAATTTAGCGTCTTGAAAGCGTATTCGAGGACGGTTATAAACACTTTTGGGGATAGTGTGTCTCCTTGCTGAGCTCCTAACTTTATTCTGATGTTATTTATAGGTTTATGCAATTTAACAACCATCAAGGTAGTGTATCGGTATTCAATGCGGCTTTCAATAAGTACTTCCCGAATATTATCCGGTGTCGAGGGCCTTGTGGAAATCCACAAAAGCAAGTATTAGCGATCTATTGTATTCTACGGATTTCTCAATTAACCATTGTGTAGATGGTGGTTTGTTTCAAAGCCTGTACAAAATCCCCCCCTGTTCCTTCGGTTGATAGAAATGCAGTTTATTTTCCAGTGGCGAAGTGATAATTTGGGAAATAATTTATATAGATAATTCAGAAGGCTGATTGGTTGGTAGTTCTAATAAAACTTAAATATGCGTAAATAAAAAAAGATAGATATATATTTTAATGGACTGGAAATTCATCATTATTGGGGCATAGGAATAGATTATTTTTGAAGATACATGTTTATCAACTACAGCTCTATGTCAAAACATAAAGTGGGTAAATTTACATTCAGGAAATTTAAAATATGTAACAATCTAAAAATTAGTTATAGAAGTTTACTCAATTCCTCTACATCTACCGCAATACGGATTCACTCTCTCTACTAGTAAGTGAATATGATAGATATGCCCTAATATTTTAGAAATTTCTACTGCACTTTTGTATGTAATGTAACTTTAGCGAAAATAGGCAGATGCAAGTCGCTTGACAATTTAAAAAATATGTTCGCGAACGTCGCTCATATCGTTGCTTCTAGATAGGACTGCTTCATGTAAATATATTATTTTGATTTGGTCCCTTGCTATATCAGTAGTAGTTCTCGCCGCAATAAGATCACGTGGGATACAACGTAAGACTTAAAAAAAATCATTTTAGAAAACTTTGAAGAGAAATTTCATAAACTACTTTAGCAGCTAAGCTGCTTCAACAAACATTTTCCAAACAAGGTACATAAAGATTTCCTATAAAACCCAAACTTGTAGCGAGACAGGTCTTACGCAAACTTATATAATAGAGAAAATATTGACTTAAGTCGTAATCTTTTAAAGTGCAGCAAGCATAGTATTTTATTAGAAGGTGGTTTACGTTACACTTTAACCGAATTTATAGAACGATTTTTGGTCGGGATAAGCACTCTAAATATTCAGGGACATGAAAGGAATTTATTTAACTTTATAAGAAATTTAGTGCCCTAAAATATTTAAAAAGAATTAGGTCACAGAAAGGTTTGTCATCAACTACGTTGGCTGAGAAAGAAAGAGGGAGAGAGCGTGAGAGAATGTATTTTATTGTCTAAGATAGATTCTTGTGACAAAGCATCTTACCCTAAACTTGAACTCAAAAGCTAAAGAAAAATTGACAATTTTTAATTCCTCGAAATAAATTCTTTAATCACTTTTTGTTTTTATTAATAAGAAAATTGTTAGTTAAAGAAGAGGGGAAAATGCTGATATCACCATTCTGACCAATTGAAAATTTAATATGATCAGCTGTTTCTTTTGTTCATTTGCTGTTTCTAATTTTTTATGAAAATATTAATCGGATACTGAAATTATCAATTTAATAACCGTTATATTTTGTATAAGTATAATTTTTTTGGATTTCTCTTTTATCGATTGAAAAAGTGATGTGACATCTCCGAGCAATGACTTCTTCGGAATGTACCACGAAACAGTTTGGTGCTAGATTCCGTCATTTCTATGAACAAACTCTAAACAAATCTACAGTATGAATGGGAAAAGGTCAGTAATCAACACAGGGGAAATTCAGAAGAATTATATCTTTAAGATCCGTAACTTGTGAAATTTCCTTTCAAAAAAATATGTTTTTCTTTTTAAATTTTCATTCTCTCTCTTTCTTTCCAGAGATAGCGATTATTGGTTGTGTAGAAAGTTACTTATTTATATTGTTTTCTTTAATTGAATACTGGTTCTTAAATCACTGAACTTCACAGTAGGAGGGTGGATTAAAAAATTTTGTTAAAAACATTCTAAATAATATTTTTTGCAAAACTAAAAAAAATTGTTCAGAACACAATCTCCATTGAGCTCTATATATTTGGTCCAGCGAGATTCCCATTTTTTTTGTTCCCTCAGAAAAAAAAATTGTTTATATATATATATATATATATATATATATATATATATATATATATAGGGTGTTACGAAAATTGTTAAATGTATTAAAACTGATATATCTTTGTGGCAAGAGGAGTTGTAGAAAAATGTCCATGAATAGGAAACCTTAAATATACGTACAAACAACAAAGTTTTAATCCAATGTTATCGCCGCCACTGACTATCGATTTTTTGCACTTACCGATACCTGGGGTGCTGACTGTTTCAATATTTATTCGTTTCTATTCAAGGAATAAAGGTGTTTCTTCCCATATACATAACATAACGGATAAAGGAGGAAAATTAAACACACCCAATATAACAATATTACTACTTTTGTTTAACTGAGTAATTTAAATTAATCGTCACTAATTTTCGACAGCATTAATAATATACTTTTTTCTTCAGGAGATAAACATTTATTTCTACAGCACATTTTACAATATAGACAACACCTACTATATTTTCTTTGGCTGCTGACAGTGTGCCATCTGTATATATATATATATATATATATATATATATATATATATATATATATATATATATGTATATATATATATATATATATATATATATATATATATATATATATATATATATATATATATATATATATATATATATATATATGTACTCTTACAGTAAAATTAAATATCATTATTATAAATTTTGACCATTTATTGATTTTTAGTCTATTAATCGGAGCAATCTTGACCTTGTATTGTATCTCATTTTGTATTGGCTAGTGATATAAGTAAATTAGTAATTTTAATTTAGTGTTGATAACTTAAACTTATTGAGGTTAATTTATTTTTTAGTTAACAGTAAAGTGTATTCTTTTGTGATGCAAACTCTGCTGCATCATGCAATTTGTATATTGAAAAATAATTTTAACATTGTAACAAGTTTTCATGAAGGTTTTTCAAATCATGATTTGTTAAAAATTTCAATTTTTTTGTTAGCTGCTAGTAATGCTAAGAAAAACTTAGTTATATTTCCTGGATTCAAGATTTTCAAGAGATTAGTAGAATTACTATTTTAATCTTTAAAATGGATTTTATGATGATTTGACCAAAATTAAATTTCATTAAAAGTAATATTAGGACCAATACTTCATATCATCCAATATATTCCGTTTAACACATTTTTTTATAGTACAAGATCACCGAAATTTAAAAATTAATTTAAAATAGGTATTCAAATTAAATAACAGATTACTGAAAAATTACTTGTAATTTCGAATAAATACGGTTAATGTGATAATATATTATGAAATTTCATTAACATGAGCTTCTGAAGAACATACAAAGTTTAATAAATTCTACCATTTCAATATAGAATCGAACAGTATCCGACTATAACATTTTATAGCCGAAAATATACAAGGTACACAACAGTGCAGTCAAAAGGACTGCTAGATGCCGCCGCCGCCGCACTAATAAATATGTCGTTATTATTGGATGGAATTCACAACTATTAATCTAAATTAAATTTTCCTTCTTCATTCTCCTACCCTACTAATATTAGACCAGACACTCCATACAATTTTAATAGGATTAAATAATTGCCCACAAATCCCCAAAATTGATTGGTCGGTATTTGTCTAGCTGGAACTAGTATTTACAAATTAAGGTAGCTGCTGATTTCAATTTAAATTAATATAAATGGTTATTATTCATTCATTCCAGTTACTCTATAAATTCGTAACTTCGTGGAACTTTCAGTAATATACTGTGTTGAAGTTAGTTATCTTTAGATATAGTCTCCTGAAAAGCAAGTATAGCTCGTTCCAAGAAAAACTGCAGGTTGTTTCCAATTAACGCTTATAACAAAAGTTAATAATAGTTGTATTAGAAGGAGCTTATTTTAAGAAAACAGCAAACAGCTGAAAGATATATACCGGAGGTTCAAAGTCAAATCATTACATTAGTTTGATAACCGAAGCACACTTCTTTAGTAAATACAAATGTTATGGTACTTGCTTCAAGTCGTAAAAAGCGTCTATTTTTGGATGTAGCATTTTGGGTCTTTTCTGGGCATTCTAGAGCACGGAAGCCGCAAAATCAACATGCTGTTATTCGACTCGCTCGATAAAATGAACAAATAGGTAGATGGTCAAAATTTCGGGTCGCCCCCTTGGTCTATAAGTGTTTCTTGATGTCACGAAAGTTTAGAGACAATTAGTTTTTATCACAGCTTAATTAAACAAAAGGAGTGATATTTTTTATGCAGCGTGTGTCATTATCTAATTTTTAGCCTGTGTCTGATGTGTTTAATGCATTTCTTACTATATAATTTTTAATAGCTGAGGAAAAGCGCCTCGTTTATGGTTTAGTTTGATGCGTGCAAGTCATTTGATGGGATTTATATATATATATATATATATATATATATATATATATATATATATATATATATATATATATATATATATATATACATATACATATACATATATATATATATATATATATATATATATATATATATATATATATATACGAGGCTGGTTTGAAAAGTCCGTGCAAAGTCCGAGAGATGGCACCACCGGCGCGTATCGAGGTCATGTTTAGTTAGTAGCATCTCTTGAATGAACGCACACCAAGTTTCAGCCATATTGGTCTATTTCTTTGTGTTTGGCATTCGTGTGAATCAAGGAAGTCGAGTGATTTTCAAGAAATGGACGAAAAAGAATTTCGTGTGGTGATTAAACATTACTTTATGAAAGGCAAAACGCCTCAGGAGACTAAAGAGAAGCTTGATAAACATTATGGTGACTCTGCACCTTCGATTAGAACAGTTTATAAGTGGTTTCAAAATTTCCGGACTGGCCATATGGGCACAAGTGACGCTGAACGTTCTGGACTGCCTGTGGAAGTTACGACTCCAGAAATCATTGATCAAATCCATGATATGGTGATGGATGACAGAAGAGTTAAGGTGCGTGAGATTGCTAGTGCTGTGGGCATCTCGACTGAACGGGTACATAATATTTTGCATAAACATTTGGACATGAGAAAGCTATCCGCAAGATGGGTGCCGCGATTGCTCACGCTTGACCAAAAACGGAATCGTGTGAAGTGTTGCAAGGATGGTTTGCAGCTGTTCCAGAAGAATCCGGAGGACTTTAAGCGTCGTTTCGTCACTGTGGATGAAACATGGATACATTACTATACTCCTGAGACCAAACAACAATCTAAACAATGGGTTACCAAGGGGGAATCTGCACCAAAAAAGGCGAAGACCGTTCCTTCGGCCGGAAAGGTTATGGCGACTGTCTTTTGGGATTCGCAAGGGATAATGCTCATCGACTATCTGGAAAAGGGTAAAACTATTACAGGTGAATATTATTCATCGTTATTGGACCGTTTGAAAACCGAGCTGCAAGAAAAATGCCCGCGATTAGCCCACAAGAAAGTCCTTTTCCAACACGACAACGCACCAGCACACACCTCAGCAGTTGTGGTCGCAAAATTAATCGAAATATGATTCCAACTCGTTTCACATCCCCCCTATTCTCCAGACTTGGCTCCCTCGGACTACTATTTGTTCCCCAATTTGAAGAAATGGCTGGCGGGACAAAGATTTTATTCAAACGAGGAGGTGATTGCAGACACTAATGGATATTTTGCAGACTTGGACAAATCCTATTATTCGGAAGGGATCAACAAACTAGAACATCGTTGGACGAAGTGTATAAGCCTAAAAGGAGACTATGTCGAAAAATAAAAAAGGTTTACCCCAAACACATAAGTAGTTTTTATTTTTGCACGGACTTTTCAAACCAGCCTCGTATATATATATATATATATATATATATATATATAAAATGCAACTTCTCTCTGTCTGTCCGTTTGCTTATCACTCGAGAACCACTTATCCAATTTACGTGTTTTTTTTAAACATACATATGTTCTCTGTCCAGGTTATAGGATATATTTTATTTCGTTAGGTAACATAAGGAATAAGTAGCGACGATAATAGTGAATCAAGTCGGAAAAAAGTTTGCCGTTAGCGCGTTTTCTTACAATACGCTGCTTTAACCATTAATGTGGAACAATATCATGTAGCAAAGAATATGATCTATAATATATATAAAATGCAACATCTCTCTGTCTGTCCGTTAGTGCGCTTATCACTCGAGAACCACTTATCCGATTTACTTGTTTTTTTTTAAACAAACATATGTTCTCTGGCTAGGTTATAGGATATATTTTATTTCATTAAGTAACATAAGGAATAAGTAGTGACAATAATAGTGAATCAAGTCGGAAAAAAGTTTGACGTTAGCGCGTTCTCTTGCAATACGCTGCTTTAACCATTAAGTATGGTCCAATATCATGTAGCAAAGAATATGATCTATAATATATATAAAATTCAACGATTCTCTGTCTGTCCGTTAGTGCGCTTATCACTCGAGAACCACTTTTTTTCCGATTTACGTGTTTTTTTTTTCAATCATATGTATATTCTCTGGCCAGTTATAATACAATAATCTGTATAATAGATATAAAAGGTAACGTCTCTCGGTCTGTCTGTCTATTCGTTAGTGCGCTTATGACACGAGAATCACTTATCCGATTTACGCGTTTTTTTTTTTAAATTCATACATATGTTCTTTGGCCAGGTTATAGGATATAATTTGTTACGTTAGGTAATATAAGGAATAGGCAGTGACGATAATAGTGTATCAAGTCCACGTGAGCAAAGCCGCGGTCACGGCTAGTATATATATATATATATATATATATATATATATATATATATATATATATATATATATATATATATAGATATTGATTTTAACTATTATGAAAAGGCGTTTGACAGTATTGAACTATGGGACGTAGAGCAAGTAATAAACAACTACAGAATCGACTACAGATACAGACAACACAGCATACACAGAAATACAACAGTGACAGTGCTGCTAGAACAGAAAACAACTTCCAGACCCATCAAGGTGATGTAATTTCTCCAGAACTTTGCACCTTAGCCTTAGAAAATGTGTTCAGATCATTGGCCTTGACAAAAATGGGCATAGATATTAATGGTAAAAAACTCAGCCATCTCAGATTTGCAGACAACATCGTACTAATTACCCCAATTTTGAAGATCTGCAGACTATGGTAACTCCGCTGACAGGAAAGTCGAAAATTATCGGTTTAAAAATGGAAAAGACAAAGATCATGACAAACACTAAGGACACAAGAAACAGCATCGTCAAAGGCTGCCCACTAAACAGGGTCAATAACTACATATATCTGGGACAGATTTTGAAGCTAAGCAAAAACAACCAAACAGCTGAGGTAGTAAGACGAATAAGACAAGCCTGGGCAGGATTCGGAAAGCCGAGTTAGATTCTGAGAGGTCCTAGAATGCCACAATGCTTGAAAAGTAGAATGTTCGACCAGTGCATCCTACCTATCATGACATATGAATGTCAGACATGGACCCTCACTAAAGCACATATGGACAAACTAACAAAGACCCAGAGGGCCATAAAAAGGGCGATGTTGACCATAACATTATCTAATAGAAGAATAAATGAATGGATTAGGAAGACTACAGGGGTGTTTGATGTGAAAGAACGTATTGCCAGACTTAAATCAAGTTTTCCGGGCCACAATGTCAGACACACAGATGATCGATGGAATGCGGTGATCCAAGAGGGGAGACTTTGGTTGAAAAGAAGAGCCAGAGGTCTACCTCAAATGCGCTGGAGCAATGATTTCAAAAGAGTACCAGGCCTAGAGGCAAATGGAGACAGTTGGGAGAGGCCTGTGTCCAAAATTGGACGCCAGGGGGCTAAAGAAGAAGAATATATATATATATATATATATATATATATATATATATATATATATATATATATATATATATATATATATATATTATATATATATATATATATATATATATATATATATATATATATATATATATATATATATATATAATTTCAGCAATTAGTTTTTTGTGAAACATTGTTTTTTTTTAATAATGTAAATTTTAAACAACTTTGCTTTTTAGTGTTTCATTTTCCAACGGCCGAAAATTGGTAAGTTATTTAAAATGTTGGCGTGTTTAGGGAGCTTTGTTACTCGATAATAGTATGTGAGGTTTTTTTTATTTCGAATTATTTCAAAAATTCGTATTTAACGTTTGTTTTCATTGTGTAGCAATTTTACATTATTTAGTATTGCATATGTATGCATAGATTAAACAGGTAGATTTTCAGGATAAAAGAACATAGACGGTCTGTCATAAATAGCACAGAAAATAGCGGTTTGGCAACGCAATGGGCTAGATATAATCGCATGGTAGTTTTAAATAATGTAAACTTGCTACAGTGAAAAGAAGGCTAAAAAACTGCACTGCCTGAAACAGTTCAAGAAAAAAAAATGTTCGAAATGTAATCCTGATCATACTACAAACGAACAACAAAACTTCCTTTCCTATACAGATTTTCGGCCATTAGGGTGTGTGTTTATATGATTCTCACTTTCAGCGTACTATATACTGTAGATAAAACCCTAACAAAGGAAAACATATACGTCAAATTATTCTCGAATGAAATATTCAACTTTCAAAATCAAAGTTTTTAAAATTTTTCATTATTAAATAATTATTTACCTGATAACCCCCAAAAAAAGTTAATTCTAAACAAGCTTGCGAAATGTGATCAGCGAAACGAACTACGTATCAATATTGCCAAATCAAAAATGGTGGTAATTAGTAGACTACTGGGCAATACCCCATCAACATGAACGCACAAATTATTGAACTAGTCTTCTTCTTCTTCAGCTTGTCTTATCCATATAAACCTATATAAACCCGGCCGTTCGCTGAACTAGTCACAAAATTCAAATACCTCTTTTCTTAGACTAGTACGTATTCTCTGGACTTTTGACATGTCAAATGATATAGTTCTACGAAGAGTCAACTTGAAAAGAGAACCTACACATAATATAAAGCGTCGAAAGATGTACTTAGCGCATACTAACCTGGAGTGAAAAGTCCCGAGAGATGGCAGCACAAACAAAAACTCTCAGAAGATTCGTGTAAAATTTTCATGTCGTTTTGTCGTCTTACTTTGCTAGTTACAGCCGTTTGAGTGACGCTACTTTTGATTTTTGCGAAACGATGGAACAAAAAGAATGTCGTGTGTTGATTAAACATTGTTTTTTTTGAGAAAAAATACAGCCAGAATCCCAAGAATGGCTTGAGAAGTGTTATGGCACATCTGCTTCATCGAAAGCAAATATATGTCGATAGTTTAGTTATCTTAAATACGGTCGTACAAGCGCCGATGATCCGCCACATTTCGGACATTCAAATGCGACAGTTACTCCAAAAAAACACAAAAAATATACCATATTGTTTTGAATGACCACAAAGTTAAAGTGAGAAAGATGGCTGACATCGTGAAGATATCAATAGAACGCGTGGCATATTTTGCATGAAATGCATTTTGCATATGAAAAAGCTATTTGACCAATGGGTGCCGCGTACTCTTACGATTGATCAAAAATAGCAACGTGTCAAAGATGCTGTTTGGTACTGTTTCAGCGTAATCTAAAGGAGTTTTTGCATCGATTCGTAACAATGGATGAAACATGTATGTACCACTATACGCCTGAGTCCAGACAGTCCGCAGAGTGGCTGAAACTGCGTGAAAGCCGACCTAAGCGTCCAAAAACACAAGCATAAATTGGAAGGTTTTTGGCAAGTATTTTTTGGGATGCGCTTGAAATAATACAATGCGACCTCGATAATCCGGACTAATTAAAACCGCGGTGATCCGAATTAGTAAATAATTCGAATTACTGAAGCAGGACATTATTTATATTAAAAAACGAATCATTTAATACGAAACAACTAAAAAATAGTACATACATAGAATAATATTTAAAATAGAAGCATATCTTATCAAGTTTTATCTTATTTTGTAAAAAAAATTGTAATTTTTGTTTTCTTGACCTTCTCTGGTTCATCATAAAAGCAATTTCTTTTAATCTTTAAAGTACAAAAACATCACTTAGAGGGATATCATTTTCTTCTGCCCATCTCATGCACATATTGAAACTTTTAACTGCCTCATCATTCTTCACAATGTTCTTAACAGTCTGGTTTGTATTAGTATTTAATTCTGAACCTTCATTATCACTCTCGTGTTGTTCATCTGTATCATCTATGTCTTCCAGTGGTAACAAATCTTCATCATTTTCAAGCCAATTAAATATTTCCACGTTCGTGAGATTCTGCTCAGTGAGAACATTCAGCATATCTGAAACATCTGTTAAATATTTACGAATGAACCAAAAAAATACTAAAAGAAAAATTTCAGGCTTTACCTTTCATTTCTTCATTGGTGGAAAGCAAATTGTGCCGCAATTCACTCAGAGGAATCAGATCTTCAGCATCATATTCAGTGTCTGGATTGGTATCTGCCACATAAGCCATAATTTTGTGCCAGCACTTTTTCAAGACTTCAGGGAAAACTTTTTCCCATGAATTGCATAGTAGACATACAACATCTTTTAGGTTAATGCTTTTTAATAATCTAACAAGGTTCTCTTTATTATAATAACTGTCCATCCTCACTAGTCAGCTCTTCTATGGTTCCATGGCTCAAAGCGTTATCAACGATTAGCAGGGCTCTTTCAGGCAAGTTGAGACTTCTTAAATGACTTTTGACTTGACGATAAAAAGAATGATGAAACCAGTCTAAGAAAATTGCTGTAGTCATCCATACATTGGCAGATGATTTGTACTCAACAGGGATGTTCACATTTTTAAAAGCCCTCGGATTTTTTGCCTTTCCTATCACTAACAACTTTAATTTTTGTGATCCATCAGCATTGCAACATGCTAGAAAGGTAACGCGTTCTTTGTTTATTTTTCGACCTGGTGCGGTCTTTTCCTGAGAGCGAATCAGCGTTTTTTCAGGCAACATTTTCCAATACAGAGCTGATTCATCTGCATTGTATATTTGAGTAGGTCCAAGGTTTAATTCTTTTAACTTATCTGCGAATAAAGTTAGGAAAGGATCGATAACACTTTTATCATTGGATAGTTTTTTCGCCACAAACTTTTAAAGCACGCAGACCATGTCTTTTTCTGAAGTTAGAAATCCAGCCTCTGCTAGCTCTAAAATTATCATTCCCGTAGGTTTCAGTGTAAAACTGTTTTGCTTTGCCTGATAAAATTTCGTAGGAAATTGGGACGTGCCTTGATCGTTGCGTACAAAACCACGTATACAAACGAGTTTCCATTTCTGGATATTCGGCTTTTCGTAAGGTTTTTCTGACGCCAGGACCGGAATCACATTTGGAAATAAATCTAAAAGAAGTTACACGTCCATAGTGAGTCTCCAAAATTATCTTTAAAATAAATCATATATACATACCTTTTGATTTTCCCTTGTTTCTTTTTTATATCCGAAATTGTGGATGTTCCTACTCCGTATTCATTTGCCGACACTTTTCCGCTTTCGCCAAGAACTAGTCTTTCTAATATATCGGACTTTTGTTTTATTGTTAGTGTAATATGTTTTCTTTTAGAGGGCATTTTAATATGTAGGTACATATACGTAAAAAAAAACGTTTACATACTTATATGAACCATATAAAGTAAAATAAAACGTAGGTATGTTGTACTTGTGACAATAAACAAACAACTACAAAGTCCTTAACCTTTAGATGCAATACGCGATGCGTTGTAGGCAAATCAAAGGCACCTACAGTTTGTGTGAATCCCAGATGTATTAGAGTGAAAGTTGGGGGAATCCCCTCACTATCGATTTCAGTTTTCCCATGTAGTTTAAATTAAGTAGATGTCTAAAAACGCAGGTCCAGATTACCTAGTACTATCAAATCCGGATTATAAAGTACACAATGCAATAGAAATGTTTGTCCGGATTATTAAAGAATCCGGTTTAATGGAGATCCAGATTATCGAGGTGGCACTGTATTTGTCGATTATCTTAAGAAGAGGTGAAAAGTCATCGGAGACTATTACGTTGGTTTATTGGACTATTTGAATGGTGAAATCAAGAAAAAATGCTGAACTTACCGAAGAGAAAAGTGTTGTTTCACCAACATAGTGCACCAGCTCAAAACTCCATTAAATCAATGGTGAAATTAAAGCAATTGGGCTATTATCTACTTTCTCATCCACCATATTCACCAGATTTGCTCCCGGCGACTATATATGGGGGAAGAAATTTGGCTCGAATGAAGCAGTCCAATGGGAAACTCAGGCTTATTTTAGAGAGCTCGGTAAACCGTACTATATGAAAGCTATCCGAATGTTAAGAGATCGCTGGAATAGGTGTATCGCTCCTGAAAAAAACTATGTTGAATAATAAAATCGATTTTTGGCAAAAACATTGGTTTTTCTTCAAAGTCCAAGGACTTTCCACGACCATGTAGGATACTGAGAGGAATCCCATTTCGACTGTTATTGTGATAATGTGATATAAGTTTTAATTTACTACTTGCACTGCCAAAACTTTTAACAGTACCTTCAAAAATTATACAAATACTATTTTTTGAACACTTGTCAAATTTTAAGTTGAACAGACCTAAACACGCGTAGCGGTAACCTAACCCTCAAAACTGAATAAAAACCATTAATGTAGCGCTTGTTTCACACCTAAAAGGCGTCACTGAAGGGAAGCTTTTCAAGCCTATAAAATCCGAAATATATAATCAGAAATTATTCGAAAGAGATGCTAAGATTAGACTTAAATTTATTTGATTTCCGGACTGATTTTAAATTCAAAAAAAGAGATTTTCCGTTCTTGTTTCCGTGATTTAAATTTGAATTTAAAAAATTATACGACCTTTTAATAAAAGTGGAAAAATGTGCTTGCATTTATTTTGAAATGTTATCACAGCATACTTAAGTGTTTCATCGAGACCTTGTTATTCATCTCATACATCTTTGAACGGTGAAATTAAAGTCTCGGCGTGATGTTGCATATGTCCAATGTTAACAATAGAAAGAAAATTAAAGCCAAAAAATATCGAGAACAAATTCTATTATCAAGTAAGAACGTGTCCGCGATAATTCACTTTTGGTAGATGCGATTCTAGCAATTCAACAAAAAATCGGCAAAGGGAACCTTTGTCTACGACGCATTTTAGGTAATGTATCAGTCGATTCCGAGCTTTCGTCGAAATCACGTAAACTCCAAAATGAGTCATTTTTTTTGCGCGTCGGTTCGACGCAGTCTTTCTTTGTTCCCATCCAAAGAAGCCTAAAATGTGTCGTTTGTGAAGAAGTGGATAAATCGTTTTAACGAGACGAAAAATGTCGACGACTTACCAAAACGTGGCTTGGTAAGTAAAGTCACTCTGAAAGTCGAAAAACTAGTTTTGTCTTGGTTTTCACGGGACCCGAAATTGACGCTGCGTCAAGGAACGGAAAAATTAAGAAAATCGGGTTTGAATGTGTCCCATGAGACCGTTCGACAACATCTTCATGCTCATGATGTCAAATTCTGACGCATGTTGCAGAAACCTTTGCTGGGTGAAAATCAGGTCGTGATGCGCCTCGCTTGTGCCCACGATAAGATACTAGAGTGGCCCTCACAATCGCCGGACGCAAACACTGTTGAAAACGTTTTGTCCCTTTTAAATTGAAAGCTCAGAGGGAAGACTCTGCGGACTGTGACTCAGTTGTCTCGCGAGATTCGAAAAATTTGCAGAGTATGCAGAAAATCTCGTCGACAGCATGCCTCGAAGATGCCAGGCAATTAATGATACAAAAGGCGATTGGACAAATTAATAAGGCTGTTGCTAGCACACCAAAGAACACATTAATAGCAAGGAATGTTCTGGAAACACATTTTTTCAAAAATACTAGCGGTCTTGTTCTTATTTGACAAACTATATATTCTATCGACGTATAGTGCGTATTGGTGTATACAATATATTTTTGAAACTGCAGATATTTTGAATAACTATGGCTTTATCCCCTAATTAAAATTATATTCGTTACTGACGCGTTAAGTGGGTTGTGTATTTTCTAACATTCATTATTCTTTATAAAAATTTGTACACGCCGAAAAATAATTGAGGAATATTTTTGATAGGACAGAAATTAAAAAAATAACCGTTAAAATGATTTCCCCAGTACTTTTCTTGCAAAGGTAGTTCTAAAGTAAGTACTGTTTGATTTTCTCAAAATAAAGAATAACCTAACCCAAACACAACCAAATATTTTTCAAATAGGTACTTTATGAGGAGCTATAATATCAGCAAAAAAGTAGTGTAGAGAAAAAATTTACATCTGAAAATTTCAATATCTCTTTACTTACCATTTCTAATAAAACTGAAAATAATAAAAAATAACCGTTCAAGTGCAAGTTGGTCTTGCGCAATTAGTGTTCCGTACGTTGATTGCTATTAAAATAAAAATTTTTGTTATGGAAATGTAAGATGATCATTGACTTCACAAAACATATCCCAAATGAGTTTTCAACAAAGTTTTTTTTTCCGATCTTTACTGAAAACTGATGACCTTGAAATTATGTTTTTTTTATATATACCAGATAAATTATTAAAGGTAATGCACTCTGTAGAGAATATCCTAGAATTTTTTCAAAATTTTTTGATGAGTACTTTTCGAGATAAAGGTGGGAACAGCGATTTTTCACAATTTTTGAAAATAATGGAAAAAATGTTCGCAAGTATTACATTATATGTATTTTTGAACTCATATTTTTACAAGCTTTCATTTGACACCCCCACTCGATGACCTGGTAAAAAAATATGTTTAATTTCCGATTTCACCCCCTTAAGTCAAAATTAACTTTCAAAATTACACGGCCCTGATGAGGCCATCACTTCCTATATTAGTGCCAAATTTCAACTTTCTACGTCAAACAGTTTCGGAAAAAAATCGGGTGTGACAGACAGGCAGACAGACAGACAGATGGACGGATGGACACCGAAGTCATCATATAAGGGTTCCGTATGGAACACTAAAAAACAAAATTTTTATATTATCCAGGCCTGGTAAAAAATATAACAGGGTATATTAAAGAATCCCTCTAACTTCACACCTTATGAACCCTAATAACATATGTATGACCATATAAAATTGAAAATAATGAAAAAAGAACACAATAATCATCTACAAAATATCTTTATTATCTCTACAAAAACAAGGAACAATTCCTATACTACTATCAAAGTGATACAACATATCAACACCCACTTCTACATATATAATAATAATAATAATTAACGTCTTTATTTTATACCCAGCGAAAATGCAACAGTGCTGTTGTTAACCTAGTTTCCAAAAAAAAATACAATGCACAAAAAAAAGAAATACAACTCAAATACAAATCAAAAAGTCACAATCATTACTTAACTCTACTTACTCTAAACTGAAAAAAGGCGAAGAAAAAGAACGTAATTCCACATGAATTGATATTAATACCCAAATACCAACAAACTGTCATCCCCACGTAACCCTATAAAAAGACGTAATAATAACAATCAAAAAGTCATAATAATAACGATCTGTAACTCTAAGATAAAAATTTCCCTCAGCCGTCTTCTGAAAGAAAATTGAGACAGAGCAAGCAAACCCCCAGGTATCTTGTTCAGAAGTTTAACAGACGTATAGCCGAAAGACTGTTTAAACACACGATGCCTGTCGTCGTTGTACCTAGCATTACGCTGATTTACCGAACTTCGATAAGGTAGCCTTCTACACAGATACTCCGGCCCTCTGGTCCTCAATAGTCTATACAGAAGGCAACCCAGACCCTTTCCCTATCCTTAATACGCAACCATTTCAACTCTTTCAGCCTGCCACTCACATAATCCCTCCCCCTGCATCCAAAAATGAAACGTACACCGGAGTTTTGAAATTTTTGCAGCTTATAATTCGACATAAGGTCCAGACAAGGACCATAAACAAAATTACAATAATTAGAATGAGGACAAGAATCGCGCACAAATAATTTTTGAAAGTCAAATTGAGGATGTGTCGATTCTTATACAAATTACCTGGTGAACAATACGCTCTTTGAGTTACCAAAGAAATCTGCTTTCTAAACCTAGAATAATAATTCCAAATTTTTATATTCAGTAACAAAGGAAATTCTCTCCTGGGCCATGCTTAAATTAAGATTAGTCGAATCACTGTTTGTTCCAAAATACATTACTGCCGACTTTCTTGGATTTATCTGTAAACCATTGTTATCAAAGTAGGTAAGGATGGAATTTAAACAGTAAATAATTTCCTGTTCCGCCCTTAATGCATCAAGCCTACTAAAGCTCCTAAGAATTTGACTGTCATCCACATATTTTCTTAGCCTACAGTTGTCAACACAACAGTGCATATCCGTTGTAAAAATGACAAACAACAGTGGTCCCAAAATTGATCCCATAGGGACGCCCCTATCCAAGGCCAAACTTTGTGACACTCGTCACTCGTGACACACTCTGTTTATTGTACGTTCTTTAAAGCTATAATGATGAAGTTTGGCAAATAACAAGCGGGGATCCAGCGTGTCAAAGACCTTGGTGTAATCGAGAAGAACCAAAGCAGTTGTCTCTCCTCTATCCGTCGGAACGAGGATGTCGTCCCATATGCTTAGCAAGGCTGTTGTAGTGCCAAAACCCCTACGAAACCCCGACTGACCTTCAAAGAATAAGTTATGATTATTAAAATAGTTAACAATCTCCAAAATCTTAGACAGAATACTCAAAAGACTAATGGGACGCAGTTCAGAGTAATCTGATAGGTGAGAAACTATGCAATATTTAACGACTCCTATATCTTTTAACCTCTTCCCTGTTAAAATTAATAACAATGAAAAAATTACTTAATTTCCTGATTCCTCGACTTCAACAACCCTAAAAAAGACTTATAATGCGATATATACGAAGTACCCCGGTAACCTCCTACCTCACTTCTTTAACCTCTTTTATTTTTATTATTTTATTTTATACTTCGTTTCTGTTTGCTTTTAAAGTCTCAGGGCATACTAAAATCGTAGGGAAAAATTTACTTTCGATTCAAATTGATAAGAGAATGATAATTTTCCGAAGAAATGCACAAAGAAAAAGTTTTTGTATTTTAAATTAGATAGAGATAACCGTGTAAAAGGTTTTACTGAAAAGATCGAATACTCCGTTTAAAAAATTTCTTGAAACGTACAAGGAAATTGAAAAAGCCTTCGTAAATGTATTATTTTTATCAGTACGTTTTGAAAATTATTCGCTCTAGTACATTTTCCACAAATATTTAGGTAAATGTAAATGCCGATTTATAAATATTTTTTTGTAGAAAGTACGGAATTTTACAGATGTGGGACAAGATCTTTTTAAGAATATTGTTAAAATTAAGGGGTTACATACCCCTGGGCGCTGCAAAAAGTATGTATATTTAAAAAATATATATATTTTAATAGTTATTAAGTGAATGGCGATTGTCTATTTTTATTTTGCTTTAAATTATAAGAATTTTTTTTTAAATACGAGACTGGTTTGAAAAGTCCGTGCAAAGTCCGAGAGATGGCACCACCCGCGCGTATCGAGGTCATGTTTAGTTAGTAGCATCTCTTGAATGAACGCACACCAAGTTTCAGCCATATTGGTCTATTTCTTTGTGTTTGGCATTCGTGTGAATCAAGGAAGTCGAGTGAGTTTCAAGAAATGGACGAAAAAGAATTTCGTGTGGTAATTAAACATTACTTTATGAAAGGCAAAACGCCTCAGGAGACTAAAGAGAATCTTGATAAACATTATAGTGACTCTGCACCTTCGATTAGAACAGTTTATAAGTGGTTTCAAAATTTTCGGACTGGCCATATGGGCACAAGTGACGCTGAACGTTCTGGACGGCCTGTGGAGGTTACGACTCCAGAAATCATTGATCAAATCCATGATATGGTGATGGATGACAGAAGAGTTAAGGTGCGTGAGATTGCTAGTGCTGTGGGCATCTCGACTGAACGGGTACATAATATTTTGCATAAACATTTGGACATGAGAAAGCTATCCGCAAGATGGGTGCCGCGATTGCTCACGCTTGACCAAAAACGGAATCGTGTGAAGTGTTGCAAGGATGGTTTGCAGCTGTTCCAGAAGAATCCGGAGGACTTTAAGCGTCGTTTCGTCACTGTGGATGAAACATGGATACATTACTATACTCCTGAGACCAAACAACAATCTAAACAATGGGTTACCAAGGGGGAATCTGCACCAAAAAAGGCGAAGACCGTTCCTTCAGCCGGAAAGGTTATGGCGACTATCTTTTGGGATTCGCAAGGGATAATCCTCATCGACTATCTGGAAAAGGGTAAAACTATTACAGGTGAATATTATTCATCGTTATTGGACCATTTGAAAACCGAGCTGCAAGAAAAACGCCCGCGATTGGCCCACAAGAAAGTCCTTTTCCATCACGACAACGCACCAGCACACACCTCAGCAGTTGTGGTCGCAAAATTAATGGAAATAGGATTCCAACTCGTTTCACATCCCCCCTATTCTCCAGACTTGGCTCCCTCGGACTACTATTTGTTCCCCAATTTGAAGAAATGGCTGGCGGGACAAAGATTTTATTCAAACGAGGAGGTGATTGCAGACACTAACGGATATTTTGCAGACTTGGACAAATCCTATTATTCGGAAGGGATCAACAAACTAGAACATCGTTGGACGAAGTGTATAAGCCTAAAAGGAGACTATGTCGAAAAATAAAAAAGGTTTACCCCAAACACACAAGTAGTTTTTATTTTTGCACGGACTTTTCAAACCAGCCTCGTATGTTTTAAATGTTAACATTATTTTTTATCGGGTTAAATGGACCACTGATGAAAACTATGGCGCCCCCTTGTCTGCAGGATAACTTCACAAAAAATAACACAATCTGCAAAAATAAGTAGTTATTTTTTTTTTATGGGTCTAGCACACGTGCTGCAGGGAAGTTCCTAAAGCGCTACAGGAGCGACACGTGTGCGGAAAAAGCGATTAACGTTGTTCTTGAATCGCTGTAAGTTGTACTCAGTGGGAAACACGGTCCTGGTTAAGCCATTCCAAAGGGATGATGTTCTCCATATAAAAGACTGCTTGAAAAGCGTTGTACGAGGAGTAACAAGCTGAACCTCATACGGATGTGAAGTATCAGCGCGACGTGTACTTCTAACATGCACCGCTCTGGGAGGAATTAAGCGGGCTACATCCTTCAAACACTCTCCATGAAAATACTTGTAGAATAGACTCAAGTCGGCAACAGTTCTTCGATCTTCCAATGAATCAAGGCCGCCGGTCAGTTCTTTGAACAGAATCCAACAAATGCAGTGTATGTTTGGGAGCGGAGGCCCAAACATCGGAGCAGTATTCCATAGTTGGTCGAATTTGAGCTTTATGAAGAATTAACAGTTGTTGTGGAGTGTGAAGCTTTCTGGTTCTAAGTAAAATAGTTAAAAAGTTAAACATTGTCGTAGGCTTTTTAAAAAAAAATAAATAAAAAAATTACGGTGTTTCAAACTTTAGTATGTAATTTTCGACCAAAAAATTTATGTTTAATTATTTATAAAAAATTGTAAGATTTAAAAAAAAAAATAAAAAATATTAAAAAATAATATTGCAGACATTGTCTGAAAACAGGTAGCGGTCCCAATTTCATGCCAGGTCACATTTAATGTTATGCTTTGCAATGGAATGGAATTTTCTTAAAAAATTGTTTTCGAATAATTCTTAAAAATATAGAGAATAAAAATCCGTAAAAAAAACAAATCGACTTTTTGAAAATTCGAGGTGCATGTAACCCCTTGAAAAGACAATTTTTATGTTAAAAATATAATTACAATAAAGCAACAGAAGCGTCATTAGCTGGGACCAGACTAAGTATGAAGCCTCGTTAGGCCGCCTCCGTCCAAACATCAGTGACCTGACGGTGATGTTCAAGGCGACACCAAACCATGCCTTCTGCCGGTTGATGTTTTCCTAGCTCCTTCTCCCTTAAGGGGTAAGGCCACTCTAGGTCCCAGGAAAAAAGGGTAATTTCGGGAATTTTTTTCAAGAGTATAATAAAAGCAGTCGAAAATTTATTTGATTTGAAGTACAAATATTTAAGTGTACAAAAATATTTTTTTTATCTTTTTAATTCAAAATGGCCGCTTCAGAATCCAAGACGCCAAGACACCTTTTTGAGAAAAACGATTTAAAAATTGAATGAATATTCTGCAGTAAAAAATATCGTTATACATTTAATCGGCGATACCTGCACCATACAATTGGCCTTTAAGGTAACATATTAACCAGAAAAAAAACAATTCAGTTTTTTGAAAATTCTATAGTGGCTTTACCTCTTAATCTTGGTCTCGTAGGTCCTAAAGCTAACTGTACTTTCCACACCGACCAATTAATTTGAAGCAATGTTCATGGTGTATACAAAGCCCTAACGAACAGAACAACCGTCCACGTGAGCAAGTAAGACCGCTCCCTGATTTGCCGGTGCGGTATCGTTTTTCTCGGTGTGCTCAGTACAGATTGGGTAACGAAAACATGCCGAACACCTATATTTCAATGAAACCCACCTGACTTGGTCCACGTCCGCGCATCCCGCGCAAGTCAGGCATACAGAGAAAAACGGTACCGCACTGACAAATCAGGGAGCGGCCTTTATATTTCACTGACATACATCACAAAAAACTAACAACGTATGCTGCAGTGTGTGGGGTCACCTCGGATTAGGCGTGTCCAAACTAGACGACTGTTCGCTCTCTGCTTCGTGAGTCTGCTTCGCGATGCTGCTCGCTGAATCTGAACCCGACTATTACGATATATACAGAAGACATGTTTATTTTATCAGGGAGATTCCTACACGTATAATTATGTATACTTGTTTACAATTTCAGACATTCTCGGCTCTATTCTAAATTATTTCTATTCGATTGTGATTTTTAACTGTGAAGAAAGATATTGTTTTGACTCCAGTAATTTACCACAGCTATATATTATACAGTTTTATGCACAAAGCGTATTTGTAATGTAAACGACTCTTAGAAAAGTGATAAGCTGGACCTTCTACGGGTACGATGTATTAGCGCGACGTGTATTCCTAACGGTAGGAAGAATTTCGCAGGAGACATCCTTCGAACACTTTCCATTCAAGTACTTGTAGAATAGATTTAGGAGTAGGGTCTCAAACATGGGAGCAGTATTCCATCGTTGGTCAAATTGGAACTTTGTAAAGAATTAACAATTGTGTAGTATAAAGCTTCTAGTTGAAAATAAAATTCCTAGCTTTGAGACGCTCTTTTTGCTGTGCATGCAATATGTTCATGCCAAGACATATTTGCTCCCAAGTAAACGTCCAACAAATTGAAGGACGATTCTAGAGGAATGGAGTGTCCTCGTATAACTATGTTGGGTTCCGCATCCTTTTTAGAATAAACTACCGCCCGGGATTTTGTAGCGTTCAATTCTTCTTGGTTACTATCACACCAAACCTACCTCTTATATTTTGGTCATAGCGCCAGAAGATGAAACATCATGAAGCAACTGGTGGTCGAAGGAAAAGTTAACGGCAAAAGATCAAGAGGCAGATCTCTTACAAGATGAGTAGAAGAACTACAACCCCTTGTTGGAAAAAATCTACATGAAGCTGACCAAATGGCTCTAGACCGAGAGATCTGGACGGATCAGATGCAAAGAACCAGCTCATGAGCAGTCACCACGCCCTGTCAAGGGCAATAGGACAGAGGAGTAGGAGAACTATCACACCAAGATAGAATTTATTCTAGATTTTTGTTACGTTGAACAACTTCCTGCTGCCAGCAGATATTTACATGAGTAGCCGATGTTCGAGCGTTCACAGTGAATGAAGAAATAAGCGTACTGTCCTCTGCAAAGCTTTAGTTTAGATTCCATCATCACAAACACATCGTTAATTTAAATCAGAAAGAGAGTAGGAGACAATATAGAGCCTTGGGGTACACCAGCGTTGATAATAAAAGTATGAGGAAAAATCCGTCGACTCTCATCGGTTTCTGAGGACACTTGAGAGCCATAAACCAAATTTTTCAGCACGAGCATAAGAGCGTAGCTTAACCAGCAATCGGTCATGCCAAATATGACCGAACGCCTTGGATATATCAAGTGCAACCGATCGAGATTCTCCAAAAAGACCAAAATATTCAGTCAAGTTGTTTCAAATATGTGACATAAGTTAGATCTCCTTATTTCCGCTTATATATATATATATATATATATATATATATATATATATATATATATATATATATATATATATATATATATATATCTATAATATATATAAAATGCAACGTTTCTCTGTCTGTTTGTCTGTCCGTTAGAGCGCTTATCACTGGAGAACCACTTATCCGATTTACGTACTTTTTTTTTTAAAACATACATATGTTCTCTGGCCAGGTTATAGGCTATATTTTATTACGATAGGTAGCATAAGGAATGAGCAGTGACGTAAAATAGTGAGTGAAGTCGGAAAAAAGTTTGCCGCTAGCGCGTTCCCTTGCAATACACAGTCTAAACCATTAATTATGGAACAATATTATGTAGCAGAGAATATCTATAATCTATAATCTACAATATATATAAAAGGCAATGTCTCTCTGTCTGTCTGTCTGTCCATTAGTGCGTTTAACACGCGAGAACCACTTATTCGATTTACGTGTCTTTTTTTAAATTCATACATATATTCTTTGGCCAGGTTATATAATAATAATAATAATCTATATCTATAATATATATAAAATGCAAGGTTTCTCTATCTGTCTGTCTGTCCGTTAGTGCGCTTATCCTTCGAGAACCACTTATCCGATTTACATGATTTTTTAAATTCATACATATGTTCTCTGACCAGGTTATAGAAATATACTTTATTACATCTATAATATATATAAAATGCAACGTATCTCTGTCTGTCTGTCTGTCCGTTAGTGCGCTTATCACTGGAGAACCACTCATACGATTTTCGTATTTTTTTTTTTAAAAACATACATATGTTCTCCGGCCAGGTGATAGGCTATATTTTATTACGATAGGTAGCATAAGGAATAAGCAGTGACGATAATAGTGAATGAAGTCGGAAAAAAGTTTGCCGCTAGCGCGTTCTCTTGCAATACACAATCTAAACCATTAAATATAGAACAATATTATGTAGCAGAGAATATCTGTTAATCTATAATATATATAAAATGCAATGTCTCTCTGTTTGTCTGTCCATTAGTGCGTTTATCACGCGAGAACCGATTTACGTATCTTTTTTTAAATTCATACATATATTCTTTGGCCAGGCTATATAATAATAATAATAATCTATATCTATAATATATATAAAATGCAACGTCTCTCTGTCCGTCTGTCTGTCTGTCAGTCCGTTAGTGCGCTTATCACTGGACAACCACTTATCCGATTTACGTGCTTTTTTTTAAACATACGTATGTCCTCTGGCCAGGTTATAGGATATATTTTATTACGTTAGGTGACATAATAGCGTTCTCTTACAATACACTGCCTAAAGCATTAAATATGGAACAATATCATGTAGCAGAGAATATAATATATATAAAATGCAACGTCTCTCTGTCTGTCTGTCTGTCGGTTAGTGCGCTTATCACTCGAGAACCACTTATCCGATTTACGTGTTTTTATAAATTTATACATATGTTCCATATAATTCGATATAAGCCTCGATAATGGGAGATAAGGTGAGTTATGGGAGATAAGTATAGATAATGGGAGATAGAGAGAAATAATGGGAGATAAGCAGAGATAAGGAGAAATAATGGGAGATAAGGAGAAATATTGCGAGATAAGTCGAGATGAGCCTAGATAATGGGAAATAAGGTGAGATAATGGGAGATAAGAAGAAATAATGGGAGATAAGGAGAAATAATGGGAGATGAGCAGAGATAAGCCTAGATAATGGAAATTATGTAGAGATAATGGGAGATAAGGAGAAATATTGGGAGATAAGGGGAAATAATGGGAGATATTTTATTACGATGAGTAACATAAGGAATAAGCAGTGAAGATAGTAGTGACTCAAGTCGACGCGAGCGGAACCGCGGGCCCGGCTAGTATATATATGTAATACATCAAAATTCTGGGTTTCAATCCGTTCGTCTATCAATGAATTTGCACGTTTCGCCAAAATCTCATTTGGCATTTTCAAGTGTTCCCGCTGCTGCTGCTACTCGATACTGTGATCTTGTTGCTGCTGCTGCTTGAAGCTAACTGAGAAATTGACGTGCGATTTGCCGTCTTTTATAGGTCGGCATCTACGCAGATTGTAGGTGGGGGGGGGGTCGGAAGTGTTCGTCCGAGCATCGGTGGTTGCCGGTTGGGTGGTAATTACGGGTTCCGGCGCTATACTGATTGTTGCCTTCTCGATGTTTTGATTATTCCTTGGTTTAGCTAGTAGACCCTTCCATGTAGTGGAGATATTGATCTCGCTTATTTAGCTGTCCACTCTTCTCTGACTATGCGTGTTTTCTAATGTGAAATCAAGGCTTAGATCCCTCAAAATTGATGTTGTGACCAGTATAATGATGGTGCTGAAAAAGAACTGATGTTGTTTGTTTGTTTTTGATACTTATTTTATTTTTTTTGGGATCCGGATGAAGATTCTTCTGTTTGTTTGTCCTATGTACAATTTGTGGCAGTCTCCGCATGAGATGCTGTAAACTCCATGATTTTCCAGACAGACACCGAAGTCATCTTATAAGTGTTCCGTACGGAACACTAAAAAGATCTTTAAATTGTATTTAAAATTACATGAAGTTTGTATTTTTTATCGTAATGAGTTTAAAAACACATCGTTATTGTCGTTTATTAGCTGTTAAAGAAAAATTTTGAATTTATTTTTCTTTTCAAGAATAAAGCACGAAAAAGATGAAATTGACAAAAAAATAAATAATTTAATAAAGTACAATAAATTCTAGTAGATCTATAATAAATAATACCGTTTGCCTATATATATATATATATATATATATATATATATATATATATATATATATATATATATATATACATATATATATATATATATATATATATATATATATATATATATATATATGTATATAAAGTAGTGAAAAATGGAGTTTGAATGGAAAAATTCCTAGATCCGCTCCTGTTTGTTTGATTATTGGTACTTACAGTAATATTTGCATTACGTAAAGCCGATGTTTTCCTTTACACACACTATTTGGCAGTTAGTGAAAAATAAAGGCCATTACCGGGCCAACATTTTGAACCGGTCCAATTTCCGTTCAGTTGGTACAAGCGTGGGGTCGGTAGCGTCAGTTCAAGGGAACGAAATTTGCCAGCTTCCCTTAAATATAAACTTCAATTTATCACTCAGTGGGGCGCACGACCGAGTATATTTTTAAAGGCCTGTAAAGCGGCTCCTTTTGTTAAGTCGCTTATTTGGTGGCTCTAAAAAAATCCCTGAAAAATGCGTGTTGAATTACGAGGCGACAGATAAGAGGGGTTTCCATTAGAAGTTGGCATGAAAATCTTACATTTGTGTAATATTCTATTAGGGTGTTTTTGGCCTTTTTTTGTGCACCCGTTCTTTGAGAGATAAGATAAATTGTGGCTGTTTCCTGTAACTTCAAGGCATGAAATATAAAAGAAAATAATTAGGTATATTCAGTTTCAATTTTCAAATTAAAAAAAACATATCTTGTAGCTTCTTGTTTCTGATAAGTAGTTATAAAAAAGATTCCTAGGAATATATTAATAACTGCGCATTGCAATAAATCAACTAAAAAATGGAAAAGCCACCGCTCCGTATGAATTCCATGGAGAGTTTCTTAGGCTCTTAGATGAGAATGGGATTAAGTGGCTTACGGTAATCTATAATTAATTCTATGATGTAGGCAGAATACCAGAAAGCTCGTTAAAGTCTGAGTTTATAACGATTCCAAAAAATGCAGGCGCTAAAAAATGCGGAGGATATCGAACAACTAGCCTCATAAGCCATCTTTTAAAAACATTTCTGAAAATCATTCACAGAAGAATATACAAGTTGTGTGAAAATATGTCAGCTACACAATTTCGCTTTCGTGATGCCGTGCGAACCAGAGAGGCCTTATTTTCTATGCAGGTTTTGATTCAGCGATGTAGAGACGTCAATTGTGACGTATATCTGTGCATGATCGACTATCAAATGGCCTTTGATAGAGTCGAACATCACAAAATGGTCGGAATTCTGAAAGACCTTGGGCTAGATGGAAAGGATCTGCGGATTATTAGCAACCTCTACTGGAACCAGATGGCATTTATTAAGGCAGAAGGGGAGCGTTCAGAAGCAATATCGATTGAGCGTGGAGCAAGGCAAAGTTGTGTCTTGTCTTCACTGTTGTTTAATATATACTCTGAGCAAATCTTCAAAGAGGTACTGGAAGAGGCTGGTGAAGGAATACTGTCTAATAGGGAGCGAATAAATAATATTCATTATGCTGACGATACGGCAGTTATGGCTGATAACTTAAAGGGTTTACAACATCTTACTACGACAGAAATAAACGAAGTCAGTAATCGATACGGCCTCGAACTTAATATCAGCAAAACAAAGTACATGGTAATCAGCAAGTATCCGATTCCTGCTACCTTGTTGATGGTTAACAATCAACAAATACAAAGAACTCCACAATATTCATATCTAGGTACCATGATAAACGAACAGTGGGATCACTCGCAGGAAATTCGTTGCCGTATCGAAAAAGCTAGAGCAGTGTTCCTCAAAATGACATCACTCATCAATAAAATTAAGCACAAAAATAAGATTCCTAAGATGTTATGTCCTCGGTGTACTTCTTTACGGTGTGGAATCTTGGACGCTGAGTGAAACCACTTCTAAGAAACTTTAAGCATTTGAATTATGGCGATATCACAGAATTTTGAAACTTCTTTTGCTGACCATATTACGAACGAGGATGAAAAAGAAACTGGAAACTATGGAAACTGTTAAAGTAGGAAAATTGGAGTATTTAGGACACATAATGAGAAGATCCCACAGATATGGATTACTACAGCAAATACTCCAAGAGGAGGTTTTTGGAAAACGGGGACCAGGATGCAGATGTATCTCCTGGCTAAACAATCTGCAAAATTGGTTCTCAACAAATACTACCAGTCTTTTCAGAGCTGCAATGGATAAATTAATAATAGCCAGAATGACTGCCAACATTTGAAACGAATAGGTACTTTAAGAAAAAGAAGAATGCACTCGTGATAATTCTCGCTCAATCAACACTTCCAGAATTTTTTCGAAAAAAAGAGATAGGGTGGGGGGAGCAGCGATTTTTGGCCATTTTTTAAAAATAATATAAAAAAAGTTTAGGCGACGATTACATCATACATATTTTTGAACTCGTGTTTTCAGAAGCTTTCATTTGACACCCCTCTTCCTATTTCATCACTTAAACTAACTCCTTAAGTCAAAATTTAACTTTCACGACTACCCGGCTCTGATTGGACCATCAATTCCTATATTTGTGTAAAAATTTCAACTTTCTGTGTCAAATGGTATATATAGAAATTATTTCTGCTTTTGAAAAGAATACTTTTCCACGCAGTGTCTAAAATTATTTTAAAAAAAAGAGTACTAAGTTGTATAAGAATTACTAACCATTTGTTACTGAAAAATTTAAAGAAAATAAAAGATAGAGCTAAGACAATACAGCAGTGACTCGTGAAAAAATAATTTCCAACTATTTGTTAAAGATGAAGACTGGCCTTCCGATAGCCCAGATTACAATCCACATGGTCACTGACTATGGTATATTTTCGAATAAAATACTTAGCCAACCAGACACCAAAATTTGGCGCCAGTAAAAACAGTACTGTCAAAATTCTGATTCAAAAGGTGCGTTTCGTCCTCGTTGAGTAACCTACTATTACGAGAGTGATGGCGGGCAGTTTGCATGTGATTCCAAAGCATTTTCATGTAATTTTTAAATCAATATTTTTTAACTTACAAAGCACCTTTTTTTAAGACAATATCTTGTATAAATAGTTTTTACTTAAACAATTATTAAACCTTCTCTAAAATGATCGTATCAAACAACATAAAGGCACTAAACTTAGTGTAGGGTCTTAAACGTCTGCCGGTGGCACTTACAGAACAATTAGTAACTGCCCTTTAGTATGTTATCCATCTAAACTTCTACAGCAATAACCATAAACTTTATTGCCTCGACTCGGGATGATCTATTTTCTCGGCCCACTTTCTCTTACAGAGTTAACAAACCTAAATCTGAGTTTATAGGTCCGAAAATATTTGGAAGCTACTTAGGTCTTAGACCGAGCTAAATAAAAACTGCGATTTCTTTATATAATTTTCAATTGCAGTGGACAGCTGTTTTCTGGTCAAATTTTAAAATATTATTTCTGAGACTTATTTTTAACTCTCCATGATTTTTATCCTCGGTTTATATGTAAAGTACTACGGATGTATGTATGTCTCTCTCTCTTTGGACTATATATATATATATATATATATATATATATATATATATATATATATATATATATATATATATATATATATATATATATATATAGATCTACTAGAATTTATTGTACTTCATTAAGTTATTTAATAATTGTATTTCTATTTTTGTCAATTTTATCTTTTTCATGCTTTATTCTTTAAATGAAAAATAAATTCAATATTTATGTGATTTTAAATACAATTTGCTACAGAATAAATATTTTATGCTGTTATCTTAGGTTAAATATATTTTTTATCTTTACCAGTCTATTTCAGCAGCATATTTTAAAGTTTAAATTGTTTGCTATAACTTATATAAGTTATAATATGAAGTATAATCCGTATAAAAATGTGTCCATCCCAATACCAAGTCATGCTCTCAAATTCATATGAGTGCATTGGCGGGCAAGTGAAAGGTCCCCAGAAAATAATTTTTTGGTGTAATTTATTTTGAACTACAACTGAAAATAATCTGCGACTTCGCAGTAAAATATGGCAATATGATAATTTAATTAAAAAATTAGGTTTATAACTACTTTCTTATTTCTTTTTAAAAAATTGTTAGTGGATTAATTACACCTCGAGAAATTTTTGAAAGTTGATTTTTTCAAAATAAATACCTATATTATGAATGAAATAACGACATAAATTCCTCGAGAAACAATATTCTGTATTCAGGATATCAAAAAGAAAATATTCTATTATAGATTTTCAGTTGTGTCACATCCACAAACTTGTCAACCTTAGTTTTATGTAACATTTTATTGATCAAAACCAGTCCTGTCCGTCCCCATGGCTTTGGTTACAGCGAAACAGTTGCAATTTTGAATATAGAACTGTACTTAGAACATTTTTAGTGTTCCGTATGGAACACTTATAAGATCACTTCGGTGTCTATCTGTCCTTCCGTCTGTCTGTCTGTCCGCAGTTTTAATGCTATAGAGCAGGTTCCTGACAATCTACGTACACTTGGATACTAACTTTTACTCCTTAAAAGAGTATAGTGCCATACAGTGGCATAAAGTTTAATCGTTTTATCGATTTTTATTAATATTTCACTTTTTAGTGTTCCATATGGAACACTTATAAGATCACTTCGCTGTCTGTCCATCTGTCTGTTCGTCTGTCACTCCCGATTTTCTCCGAAACTATTTGACGTAGAAAGTTGAAATTTGATACTAATATAGAAACTGATGTCCTCATCAGAGCCGTGTAGTTTTAAAAATTAAATTTTGACTTAAGGGGTTAGTTTTGGGGGATGAAATCGGAAGTGAAAAAAAAAATTTTTTACTAGGCTATCGAGTGGGTTGTCAAATGAAAGCTTGTAAAAACATGAGTTCAAAAATATATATAATGTCTTACATGTGTACACTTTTCTTTGTATTATTTTGAAAAAATCGAGAAAAATCGCTGTCCCTTCCTCAATCTCGAAAAATACTGATCCAAAAATTTTGAAAAAATTTTGGAATATTCTCCACGGGGTGTAGATTGAACGAAAATTATCACGAGTGCATTACTTTTAATAATTATTTATCTGGTATATAAAAAACAAAAATTTCAAGGTCCTCAGTTTTCAATAAAGATCGGAAACAAACTTTGTTGAAAACTCATTTGGGGTGTGTTTTGTGAAGTCACTGATCATTTTATACCTCCGTAACAAAAAACTTGTACTTGACCGGTTATTAAGGTTTTAGAATACCTTGTTTTAAATATATATAGACTATATTCGGTGAATTGATTATATTTAGTATAAATAAACAGATAAAAATAACGTAGCAACTTAAACACCACCCTGTACAGAGAGGCTCGCGAAATCGGGATACAGGGTTAATCTTCGAACTATATTTTTCTGGTTACGAAAGAATGATATTGGCAGGAACTCTAAAGGTTATTGGGAAAATAAATACGTTTCTTTATAATTCAACATTATTTCCCCAGTTATATAAACAGATAAAAATAACGTAGCAACTTAAACACCACCCTGTACAGAGAGGCTCGCGAAATCGGGATACAGGGTTAATCTTCGAACTATATTTTTCTGGTTGCGAAAGAATGATTTTGGTAGGAACTCCAGATGTCAATGGGAAAATAAATACGTTTCTTTATAATTCAACATTATTTCCCCAGTTATATTAGCATCCTCAGAATTTGCACAATTAGTCAAACATGTATGCTATGTAAAAAGTATAAAATGTTAAAGAAAGGGAGAAAAGGAAAGTTTGGATATTGGTGTACGTATTTATTTTAACATCAGCCAAGCATTTTCCGCCTTCAGAGAAAGACTATCCTCTGTACTGTAGAAACAGTTCAATAAGATTAATAATAAACAATAATGGTGCCTATCAACCAAACTTTCTTGTCAAAAGTTTACCCAGACAGAAAAAAAAACAACGTAGTATAAGATAAAAGTGAATAAAAAACTATAGTTATATAGTCCTACAATTTCCGCAATGTCTATAGTATGAGTTTGCATAACCTTAGGTTTTAATAATTTTTTAAAATATATTTTTAAGTTTTAATTTAACTAGGTTTGTGCGGTATGTTGTATACTATACACCTTCCAGTTAAAGGTATGTTTAACTAAATGGTGTCCATTCGCTTTCGAGTTTTCTAATTGTGTTTATTACTGTTAATTTTTAACTTTCATGTGATTGCATGGTAGTACATCTTTTTAACGAGTGAGTTCCTTTTCTTATTTGGCTAACTTTAGGCTCTCGTTTGTAGAGTTTGAGACTTGTGGATAGTTCTTTGGAAAAGTTTTCTAATGTTAAAATAAATATCAATATACAAATTCAACTGCTTCCTCCTCATACTATCGCTTGACATACAAGTTGGGATTGATCTATAAAGTGTCTTTAATAATATTTCAAAGATCATTTCGTTTTTTCACTTATGTTTCTATTAATCAAAAATATTACACAGTCATTTTAATATTTTCTTATTTCCATCTTATGTTACTGATATAGCGATTTTTATTTTAATTTCGATAAAACTCCTTAGTGGGATGATATAGGAATATGCGAGAATATTCTCTCCGGCAGAGCTTTCCCTTCGAAATTCCCCCATTTCGTCATATTTATGTATTCGGAGTCGGTGGCACAAATTTTTTACGCTTTATTGGCTAACTCAATCATTTGAGATTTTTATGAGAATGTTTTTAAGGGAACATTTGTTTGGATTGGACGTTTTTTTGTCCTTTCGACAGTGTGTGAGGTATTGTTGATAAAAAAAAAAATATGAAGCGGTGTTTTTAGTGTTCCGTACGGAACAACAGACACTTCGGTGTCTGTCTGTCACACCCGATTTTTTCCGAAAGTTTTGAAAGGTATATTTTGACTTAAGGGGTTAGTTTTGGGGGGTGAAATCGAAAATGAAAAGAAAACAAATTTACCATGTCATTGAATGGGGTGTATATATAATGTAATACTTGCGCACACTTTTCTTTGTATTATTTTTAAAAATCGCAAAAAATCACTGCCTCTTCCCATATCTCGAAAAGTACTGATCAAAATATTTTAACAAAATTCTCGAATATTCTCCACAGAATATGGATTGAACGAAAATTATCAAGAGTGCATTATCTTTAATAATTTATCTGGTATATAAAAAAAAATTCAAGGTCATCAGTTTTCAGTAAAGTTCGGAAAAAACTTTGTTGTTTGGGGTGTGTTTCGTGAAGTCACTGATCATTTTATACCTCCGTAACAAAAATTTTTATTTTAAAAGCAATCAATGTACGGAACACTAATTGGGCAAGTTCAACTTACACTTGACCGGTTATTTCCTTGATATAGTGTATCTGAAACGTATCTGTACCGAGGTAGTTTCTAAAAAGATATAGTAAATGTAGTAGGAAATATATTTGTGATTTAGTGGTCGCACCATATGCGGTGCACTGATGATCCATAAGTTCATATACTGTTATTGATTTTTTTCAGATGCCTTGGGCTCTGCCGCATGTCAGTGATTACTTATTCAAATTATTCATTTAACTTTTTTATGAAGTCCTGTGTTTCTGTTAAGTCCAAAGTTTTATGTTATTGCTTCATCTTATCTCTGTTTTCTTTACATGGTGACTCTTCGTGTAAACTCACTGGATATGCAAGTAGTCCGAGAGATACATTTGATGTAGCGTGCTAGCTTTAAGTAACCAGGGTTCCACACTGCATACTTCAATTGGTAGAGTTTGGTCACTATTAGTGGGGTGATAATAGATTACTCTTAAAGAGAAAATTCTTCAATTGAAAAAAGACGTTGTGTTCAGAGCCATATTTTATTCTCACTTTCTTATTACACTCCGACCATTCATTCAGAGAGGTATATGAACGACTTGTTCATTAATTTCCGTTGATTTTGAAAGGAGTATTGTCGTTTAATGTGAAGGTCTTCGAAGTTGTTGAATAAGATTTTGGTATCGTCCGCGAAATTAATGAAACACTGACGAATATTTTGGTGAAAATAGGAGAGGAAATAGCTAGAAAGAAGAGCAACAAAACAAAAATATACAGCATAAAAACGCTAGCCCAGGGAAAGAGAAATACTATTCGGTTTGTGGAAACTAACGAAACCCTGAAAAAGCCCATAAAAGAAGATAAAACAGAGCAGTTAGAGACAAAGATAGAAAAAACTGTAGGACAGAACAAAAACGTTAAAGCACTTCGTCAAAGCCTGGGAAAAACTGTAATATACATGAAAATGGAGAAGATATGAGAGATCGAGAACAAATAACACACATAATTCAGACATACTATCAAAACTTGTATGAACAAAAAACTGCCCACCAAATGATCTCAAAGAATTTCGAAATAGAAAGATAATCAATGTTAACTTAGAAGAAATACCAGCGATAACGGATGAAGAAATATTAACAACACTAAAAACTATGAGAAACAATAAAACACGAGGACTTGACGGAGTATTAAAAGGAGTAGAATTGGTGGTACAGATGCTGAAATTCTTATTCAATAAATATCTAGAAGAAGAGAAGATAAAGAAGGCAAAGACGGTTCCATCAGCAGGGAAGGTTATGGCAACTAAAGGTAAAACAATTAACTCTGAATATTATTGTAACCTATTGGATCAGTTGGATGCCAAAATTCGTAAGAAAAGACCTGCTTTAAAGAAGAAAAGAAACATTTTTCATCAAGACAATGCACGTGTTCACACAAGTGTTTTGATGATGGAAAAATTCCACGAATTAAAGTACGAATTGCTTGAACCTCCAGCATATTCGCCAGATTTGGCTCCCTCTGACTATTATCTATTTTCAAACCTGAAAAAATTCCTAACTGGAAATCGTTTCACATTAAATGACGAAGCTATTGCAGCCGTGGATGGGTGTTTTGCAGGCCTTCCGGAATCACATTTTAAGGATAGCATTGAATTATTGGAGAAACGTTGGAATAAATGTATTGAAGTTTCAGGAGATTATATTGAAAAATAAAACATATTTCACGTCAAAAAAAATTTTCTTTCATTGTTAAGTCGAGAACTTCTCAGACTCTCTCGTAGTATTTTTAAACATTCTTTCCAAAATTATAAAAATTTACCATGTGTTATTTAAAATTTAATTAGCACACTTCCACTTCATTTTTTTTTTACTTTAGGCGAATTTGCATAACTTCAACGCTGCGATTTTAATAAATTCAGTGCGTTTATTTGGCTTAACTTTTTCATAAAAATATCGTGCACGTCAAAATGCATATTTGCAAAGAGTTTTTTAAATTATATAATTTATGCACGCTTCGCCTTTTCATTTAATTAAACCCTAGGCCCAAACGAACTAAAATATTTACCTAAGAGTTTCAAAATGTTTTATATAAATAGAGAAGAGTTATTTTAAGGTTTACTCTGTTAAATCTCATTTTAAAGTCAACGTTACCAACAAACATAGAATAATAAGTAGTACTAAAAACTAATAAATGGAAATCACATTTATCACGGGTAGATGTTGAATGAGTCGTAGTAGCATTTTATGAATGTCTACGTATAAAGAAACAAGAATCATCGTTGTAGCCTTTTTAAGGATATCGCACTAGAGGGAAAACTCTAAATCACTATGAGAGAGGGGTGTGCACAGAATTAGCTATTCATGCTGGTCTGAAATAATAAAACTGCAAACCAAAATCCGACAAAATTTCATTAGAAAAGCATCAATAATTTGACCGCCAAGCAATTTTTTTATGTGGCCTCATTTTTATGGCTATGTAGATAACTGAAAAATACACTCTCCTAGTAATGGGTCTTTTTTTATGGGTCTAGCACACGTGCTACAGGGAAGTCCCTAAAGCGCTCTAGGAGCGGCATGTATGCGGAAAAAGCGATTCACGTTGTTCTTGACTCGCGGTAAATTGTGTGGGAAACACAGCCCTGGGCAAAGGGATGATGTTCTCCATATAAAAAAGACTGCTTAAAAAGGGTTGTACGCGGAGTAACAAGCTGAACCTAATACGGATGTGAAGTATTAGCGCGACGTGTATTTCTAACATGCACCCCTCTGGAAGGAATTAAGCGGGCTACATCCTTCGAACACTTGTAGAACAGACTCAAGTCGCCAACCGTGCTTCGATGTTCCAGCGAATCAAGGCCGCCGGTTAGTTCCGGGTCTTCAATCAGACGGACAGCTCTTCTCTGAACAGAATCCAACAAATGCAGTGTGTGTTTGGGGACGGAGCCCCAAACATGGGAGCAGTATTCTATAGTTGGTCGAATTTGAGCTTTGTAAAGAATTAACAGTTGTTGTGGAGTGTAAAGCTTTCTAGTTCGAAATAACATTCCCAACTTTTGAGAAGCTCTCCTTGCTATGCCTGCAACATGTTCATGCCAGGACATATTTGCTCCCAAATTAACGCCCAACAAATTGAGTAACGATGCTAGGGGAATGGAGTGCCCCGACATGACTATGTCGGGTTCAGCAACGTTAACTTTTTTAGAAAAAACTGCCGCCTGGGTTTTTATAGCATTAAATTCCACTTGGTTACTGTCACCTCAAGATAGAATTTCTTCTAGGTCTTTGTTAAGTTGAACGACCTCCAGCTGTCTGCGAATATTCGCCTGAGGCCGATATCCGAGCGTTCAAAGTGAATGAAGAGATAAGCGTACTGTCATCTGCAAAGCTGTAGATTGGATTCCCGGTCTTTTCCAGCAGATCGTTAATGTAAATGAGAAAGAGAGTAGGAGACAGTATGGAGCCTTGGGGCACACCGGCGTTGATAGTGAAGGTGTTAGAAAGAAATCCGTCGACCGCCACTCGTAAAGAACGCTCTCTCAGGAAACATGAGAGCTACAAACAGAACTTTTTAGACATACCATAAGAGCGTACCTTAGCCAACAGTCCATCGTGCCAAACACGGTCGAATGCCTTGGATATGTCAAGAGCAACCGCTCGAGATTCTCCAAATTGTTCAATTGCGTTGTTCCAAGCATGTATTACATAAGTCAGAAGATCTCCTGTTGATCTATGTTTACGAAAGCCATATTGGTGATCGCTAATAATGTTGAATCCTTCAAGATATTTTAGAATATGCTGATTGACAACCTTTTCCATGACTTTCGATATTATTGAAAGCAGTGCGACTAGGCGGTAGTTATTTGGCAAAGTCTTCTGGCAAGGTCAGTGTTACTTGTACTTCAAAATATCACTTTCTGATGGGAAGTAAATAACTATTTTTTACTTCTCCTTCTTGAAGTGTCATATCCGATATGGACGTACGCGACCCACTCGCCTTTGCCTATGGTTAGTGCCTCTTTAAGTGTTCCACAGACAAAGAGGATGCCGTTTCCGAGTGGCCAGACTGAGGCATGACACTACAGGTGTTTTGCCATTGCCTTCTCGAAAAAGGCGACCGTCACATTATAAAGGCTTTCTTTATTATTTGTCCCGAGCCGAGATACGAACCCGGGTCGCCGGCGTAGAAAGCAGACACCTTACTCAGTACGCCATGGCCGCCTCCTATTTTTTACTAATTATTTAAAATTGTAATGAACAGAAATAAACACAGTATTCATATTTTATTCTACTTGTGAAGTAAGAAATATTTTTAATAACTCGAAAGAGTCTTCAAATTCTTATTGAATATAATTCTTTATACCTTACGATTCTTCGCTAAAAATATTTGGAGTCCTACAACTTAACGTAGATCTAGAACAAAAACTGTCTTCAAATTAGGGTAACAAAGAAGAATTAAAGATTTTAAAAAAAAAACAAAGTGCCGTTTTCATAAAGAACTGTGTTAGACCACTCGTCATAATTATGTTACGTAGGATTAAATATTTCTCTCTTAAATAGTCTCGATGCGTATGTACTGACGTGTTTACTCTCAGTTTGTATAGAAATATCTAGAGAACTAACTGGCCTTTTCATACGTTGTTATATTTATTTTTTTCATTTGTTCATATTTATTTGTTTTTATATTTCAATATTTTAATACCTAGACAAAAACAACATTATTTTTAATATATCTAACCCGTATATTAATATTGTAGTTACTCCTGAAGAAGTTATCAAGCGATAACGAAATATTTGGGAGAGGAAAGTAATGTCGAAAAGCTAGAAAACAAAACTAATTTTAAAGTGATTTACCTAGTTTCCTTGAGAAAATAAATTCTAAATCTAACTTTTTTATATTAGGAAAAAACTAAATCCAAACATTACAACTCATTTTAAATCAGCAGTCGGCAACCTTTTAGCAGGCAAGTGCGACGAGTTCATAATTTTGTTAGTAGGTTTTCTTAATGTTGATGATATTAAAAATGCAAAAACACAAATGTTTACTTTTACATTTTATTCATCATCATTTTATTTAACTGTTATTAATCCGATAATGACAAAAAGAAAATGAGAGAAAAACAGACAAATTAATTGGGAACTTCGAAATAACTATACATGCGAGTCGAATCTAAATTTAATGCGATTTTTGAAGCTGCATTTGACTGCCTATTTGCAAAATATTTGCTTTCATGTCTGTCGTAGAAATTCGTCGAATGGCACTCAAATGCTCATGTGTGAGACGAGACAATATTTATTTTTTCTGTAATTGAGAATTGAAAAGGTTTGTTCGCATAAGTAAGTGCTGCCACAAATTGTAATTAATTGCTGAGCAAACCTTTTCAATTCGTCAGAATTGGATGGCAAACTGCACTAAATTTTTACAAGATCATTGATTTCATAGAACGAGTTTTTGAGAATGCCATTAGATTGAAGATCAATCACATTCATTTGTAAAATACTCGGTACGTCCTCAATCTCAAATGAAAAAGGGTTCGCAAAAATCTTCAGTTTGCCGGAAACCTTCTCGATGTCACAAAAAGGCTTAATTAACCAATACCGTGCTATATTTTTCTGTACTCCTCTGTAGATTTAAATTCTATTCCATCAACCCCTTCTTCTTCTTCGAGTACCATAACCACTCAATTGGTTATCGTGTTGGTTACCATGTTGATGATGATCGTTTTATTGGCAGCCGCTCGGAATAGTTGAACCGTAGAGTTTCCGTACCACTGCATCAACCACGATGTTCTCCTTCTCCCTGAACTACGTGTGCCTGGAATCTATCTCTCTATAATCAAATGTAAGATTTCGTGTTTTTCTGGATGTCTTATAATGCGACTAAAATATTCTAATTTGCATGACCACCTCCAAGTCCTTGTCTATGTGAGTGAGAACGCTGTTGTTACTAATTCGGCCTGTTCAACTGATTTTCAGAAGTCGTCGATACATCCACATCTCGAATGCCTTCGAACGTTTAAGTATTACTTCAGTTAGCGTCCACGATTCCATGCCGTACAAGAGAACCAGAACAACATAGCAGGCTACCATTTTCATCCGTAGTTTCAATGATAGGTCGTGATTAGTTAAGATATTTTTGTTCTTCATTGAGTGCTTCATTGAATATCACCTCCGAATAGAGGTTGAACAACAAGGGCGATATAATACAACTCTGACGCACTTCCCGCTTGATTTTAATTTCATCCGATAATTGGTGCTCCATCCGAACTTACTGCCTGATGCCAGTAGAAATTAACGATGATACGAATGTCTTTGTCGTCTGTACCAATCATTTTTTAAAATCTCTAGAAGTTTTTCGTGGCATACCTTGTCAAAGGCTTTTTCAAAGTCAATTGAACAAAGAAACACAGTACGCTTCGTATCATCTTTACATATCGCATTCTCTGTTTTCTTGGTTTTCTTTGATTACTTCTACCTCTTTCTTACACCTGACTATTGAGGATTTTACTGTATTTTGCAGTTGTCTACTCTACATGTGGTGCAGGTCCCCTAAGTCGCAGATACCTGCTACTAGTAAAACTTTGGCTTTAACCGTCGCAGCTTCAGTCAGCTCCTCCAATACAAGCTGTTTGCCATAATGTAAGCATAGACAATGGCGCTTTTTTGTCCTTGCAACCCTTGCATCTACAAATGCCTTTCCACCTTCAGCAATCTTTATTTCGACTTAATATTGTTTTAGGTTTTTTCTTTTTTAATTTTATCCAAAGAAAAAGCTAATCAACAACTATTTATTAAAAACTAAAATACTAAATAAACAACACTGTTCCAACGTTTAACATTTTTTTATGTCTCTAATTAATGCCGAAATTTATTTAGATTTACAACTTTCGTATACCTCTTATACACATCAAACTGAACATGTAAATAGAATTTTAATACGCTGTCAGATTTCAAAAATTCAAAATGGCGGATTTAATATGGCGATGGAATTTTCAAAAATTGACATGTATACTTTCAAATTTAAAAAATGTAAAGGTTTCAAAAGGTATAAATTATAGAAATATCATAATTAATTAAATATGTAAAAATATGTAATATTTTTTAAATAACATTTATTTAAATTTAATTAAAATATATTTTATAATATTATTTTTTACATATACATTCTTTTGATTTTTGAACATTTTTATATGATGGAAATATGTCAAATCCAATTTTCCTAGTCGCACTTCTTATCGTTTCATACTGTCGTCTTGATAACTGAGCATCCATTATTAACGCCAGAGCAGTGTCAGCAGTAAAACCATTTTTCTGATTCTGTGTTTTCGTTGAAGCAGTATCGATTATTTGTTGTGGAAAAGCAGTGCGTAATTCACTTACTTTCTGCCGTTTTGTACGGTTAGAGCATTCGTCGAAATTTTTTCTTGGTCTGCCAATCGAACAATTTGATAACCCACTTCCAGTAGAGTTTACAGCTTCCAATTCCACCTCAAATATGCCTTGTAACCAAGTACTGTCCTTTGGATAGAATCTGGACTTTGATCTTTCCACTGTATTTCATCTTGAATTTAACAGTGGCATAAATCGTTTTCCAATTTCCTGCAAAATCTTATCAACGTGATCCTCTGGAAGACTTTGGAAAAATGTACTAATGTATGGTTTTAAACAATTAGGGTTTCGGTTTCAACGGAATAATTCTGCGACTAACTTTTGATAGGCGATGGAAAAACGTTTCATGTTTTGAAAGGTGGAAGGAACTTTTGAAGGGTATCCAATTGGGAAAATCTAGAAATTAACACATGAGCAGTTCTGATAAATTTGATTTTGACATAAATATAAAGCCAAAGTCATAATATTGTGTGAGTAACTTTCCAAAGGTTTTAACTATTGCTTACTATTTATTAAAAGGTAATGACCTATTCAATATTTGTCATTATCTTTTTAATAAATAATGAGTAATGATTAAAACTATTCAATGGTTATTCATGATCATATACATAACAATATATATATGAAAGTTATAATAATATATTTTACTTACCTTATTATACAGAGTGATTTTTAATTGTTTAATAATGCTGCAAAGTTGCAAATGTAAGAGGACTATCAACGTCAAATTGTTTTAACCCTAAAGCTTCAACGCGCTCGAAATGATAACCGTTCGTAATAACCAAACGCATAATATTTGTGAGTCGGTCACTGAAACGATTACCATAGTAACAAAACAGATACGCAATTCCTTAGATGGAAAGAACAATCGAAAGATTGCATAATAATCATTTGTTTCATGCTCCTCCAATACAAGCTGTTTGCCATAATGTAAGCATAGACAATGGCGCTTTTTTGTCCTTGCAACCCTTGCATCTACAAATGCATTTCCACCTTCAGAAATCTTTATTTCGACTTAATATTGTTTTAGGTTTTTTCTTTTTTAATTTTATCCAAAGAAAAAGCTAATCAACAACTATTTATTAAAAACTAAAATACTAAATAAACAACACTGTTCCAACGTTTAACATTTTTTATGTCTCTAATTAATGCCGAAATTTATGTAGATTTACAACTTTCGTATATCTCTTATACACATCAAACTGAACATGTAAATAGAATTTTAAACTTACAGTGAACGTACAATGTAATGCCCAAAGGTTTAATTTAATGAAAATGCAGAGCGAGGCAAATTAAAATATTTGCTCAGAATTCCTGAAAAGTTTTATTTACAATGTCTTACTATGGTGGGAGTAACAAGAGTAGCAAAAACAAAGAAAATTATATAAATTAAAGAAATTATGTGGGTTAGAATACCGAAATCGGAGAAATATTTTAAAATAAACCAAAAGATTAGTAATTTGTAAACCCACAATCGTACTTACGTTTCATTTCAAGATTGCAACTGAGACTAGTATTATTATTCTGAGACGAACATTAACAGTTTCTGTTAGACAATATTATACCAAATAATAGGTCGTCGAGAAATTATCGTGCCTTATTTTTGCTAGACGGCGGTAAAGTCGCCTACCTATCTGTTGTAATACTAACTGGATCTAGTCATACTGACGCATGTTTAAAAGTGTAAGATATTTCAGAGAACTGAGGAAAAAAAAATATTTATTAATTTAGTTTAAAGTTATGTCTTGAAAGTCCATTAAAGTTCCGAAAAAATTTGTTATATTTTGCAATTTAACAAATGCTACGTAGACTCGCGAAGAAATTTGTGTTGCTTTATCAAAGAGCCAAGAGATGATTCGCTTCTCCTGCCTCGCTCTTGTTAGCCAATTACCGAAAACTTTTGGGAAACTAAACAATTTTACAATGGTTTACTATTTGTGGAGGGATGGATACAAAAAGAAGCTCGATGTTTGGTTGCCACATGATTTAGCGATGAAAAATTTATTTGATCGAATTTCTTCTTCAATACCATGTTTGATGCGTTAATATTATACTCCGGAAGTGTCCGTAGATAAATGTACTTATGAGAAAATTTTCCCAGAATATTTATTTTTATAGGTTTAATGTACACCATATCCTTAATCCAAAAAGTCCGCAAAAGGAATCTCTGTTAGTAGCTTTTTGGAAAAATAGTAGACTCACTTTGCAATAAATAGTCTGGGCCCTCTCTGCAACTAATATATTTTTAATTAATTAATTAATATTTTAATATTTTTCGGTAATAAAACTACGGTTGTTAAACAAAATATCTGTTTAGGAACTGAAAGCTTGGCCGCTGTGCCGCTTTGGCATTCATTTGTTTGCTTGGCTCTCAAAGTTTATTTGACTAGGTGTTGAACAAGTTTGGTAAACAGTCGCTTTATAGGACTTTAATAAATAGGTTAATAATAATTAAAATAAATTCATAAAAAAAAGTATTGAATATCTTTTCACTTGATGACGAGTCACTCGTTTCAGAATAATCAACTATTTACACACGCCTGTTTACACTCTTTAAGGAAGTTAAGACACTATTAAATTAAAATGATAACGAATAATTGCTTTTTCAATTTGAATTTAAAAATGAAAAAAAATTGAAAATCGAAACTCGAATGGCAATTATCAAAAACATTTTACCAGTAGACAAAGTATGTTATTGGTAAAGTTCGTATTTTCTATCAAATCGTTTATCCATTAGAAACTTTAACGAGTATGGTAAAGACAAGTAGAAAAAACTGGACAGAATTGCCGCAGAAAAATGAGCGTACTAAGCTTCCATGCAACACCTCTAAAAAACGGTATGATTGGGCATGGTCTTACTATCAGAGGAACGCTTACTGAGAATACGTACCGATGTTGTCACTTATTAGTACTTCGTACGGAACACTCATGGGATCACTTCGGTGTCCATCTACCTGTCACCCCCATTTTTTTCTGAAACGGTTTGACGTATAAAGTTGAACTTTGGCACAAATCAGTGTCGTGTAGTTTTGAAAGTTATATTTTGACTTAAGGGGTTAGTTTTGGGGATGATCCGAAGTGAAAAAAAAATTACCAAGTTATCGAGTGGGGTGTCAAATAAAAACACGGGTTTAAAAATATATATGATGTGTGTTGCGCACACTTTTCTTTATATCATTTAAAAAAAAAATGACTAAAATCACTGTATCCCCACCCTATCTCGAAAAGTACTGATCAAAAAATTGTGAAAAAATTCTGGAATAGTCTTCATAAAGTGTAGATTGAGCAAACATTCTCGCAAGTGCACTACGCTCGATAATTTATCTGATATAAAAAAAACTATGTGCCTTGACAGTATGGTGGAGGTTTTTCAATATACTTTTTGGTACATTACTGCTACTGAGTCGCGCGTACCGAAGGAAAATAATTTTATTTGTTTATAATTAAACAAATATTTAGGTAGTACATATTTGTTTTACACTTTTACTATTAGATTCTTGATGGAGTGATTTATTAGCTTTTAAGTAGCTAAGATGCTATAACTATTATACAATATTGATTAGAAAAGAACGTGAAAATACCTTTTGGACCTTAAGATATATACATGCCAGAGACCTAATTAAGTTAACCCAGATAAGTATTTTATTATACTTTAAAAGCAATCACCGTACGGAACACTATTTGCGCATGTCCGACTTGCACTTGGCCGGTTTCATTTGCTAATTTTACTGGCATGTTATATCTAGTTATATATAAATTATTAAAGTACAGATTTAGAAAAAATCCATGTATTTTTTGTATATATAATGTTATTTGTATTCTTCTCTATTAGCCAAATTTATGCAGTTCATTAGATTTGACTTTAAATGACATTAAGAAAGCCAATGTTTTTTTTAATCTCGGAAGTGTGGCGACTCACTAAATTTGACTGATTGGTTCCCATGCTATCCAATTAGCTAGTTTTCAGGCCATGTTAGATATGTGATCACATGCGGAGTCTTGTCAATGATAGTAATATAAGATACTTAAATCAATCACTCAAAACCATACCAAGCACCAGAGCCACACGCAATGATAAGGTAAAAGAAAACATAGGCTTTAAGAACATAAAGAAATTCTGTCCTGTTTTTACTCATGATACTTTCAAAAATGTTTTTTTTTCCTACAATGAGTTTTATTTTGAAGTGTGACCAATAGCAGAGATATTCAGGATTACGTAACAATAATTAGAATCTTAGAATACGGAAATTTGTAGTTATCGCACTCGATAAACTAAGTGTAGGTTTTCACAAAATTCATAAAAATGTCAATATCTCGAAATCTAACGATTTTTCATATTTACATATTCTAGTTAGTTGAGTTAGCTTACCAGCCCGCGAAGATAATACGTTGGTTTTTGGGATACCCTGATACTTCATTATGTTATCTAATTGTTCCATTTTTGTTTTTATAAAATAGAAAACAAGGATTTGCCATGCAAATGGAACAAGAAACTACGAATCAGATATATTAGATTTTACATATTTCTAGTGCCATTACTGAATAGCTTAAATCAATTTTTCCTTTCAAATTCTTTTTTTTTTAACTGTATGCATCAGATATTCATTTTTATGCACATAAAGCATCCGTTAAAACGTGCATCCGAATAAATGCCGGGCATTCATTTAATGCTGCAAAGTTGACCGTGCACGTTAAAAAGAATATTTACCTTACATATTTCATCTCAGCCACAAAAAGCCGATTTGGCCGCATTTTGACAGCCATTTTGACGTTATTTGATGAACGACGAACGGGTCGATTCAAGGAATAAAATAAATATATATCCGGTTTTTCCAGTTTTTTAAGCTGGAAGATTGACGGCGGCAGGGTCAGGTTTTTCTAAAGTTTGGTCCTTTCAGTTTATTTAGCGACTCGGATAATTAGATTTTTGCCATCGTGGGCTTAAAATGAATTAGGCAATGTAATTTTAAAAAGCAGGACAACCTTGTTAAATAAGCTTATCAAACGTTGCACGTAGGCTGCTTTATTCTTAAGCGACATCGTTTTAATACACTATAAGTTTTTCTGTCTTCAATGAACATTATAAAAAATGGTTACCGAAATATTAATGAGTTCATTTAAACCCATTAATTATTCATGCTGTTATAAGCAATTTCTATAAACATTAATTAATTTATGTAAATTTTCATAAAATTATATAAACAAGATTACATGTACTGAAGAAAAATATATAATAAAATCCACAAGCCCGGATAAAGGAGGAGGGTTGTGGCGTTAGGAGTTAGCACCCTAACACACGTAAAAGCTAAACTGGGAAATGCTAGTTGTTTTTGAAAAGTAGGATGAAAAGTCACAAGATAAGCAAAAATCCCCGGGTGGCAATCCACACCTTCGAAGAAGGGAGCCTTATCGGATACGGGGGGGGGCAATTCTACTTCAAAACGAATAGTTAACCCAAGCTTATAACTCATCCAAACGAAGAAATCCCGAAACAGAATAGCTGCTCTGGGCACCTGAAATATACAGGGATGGGGGACAAAGAACATCGAAGTCATACAAGTGTTTAAGAAGATGAACATAGACACTTTAGTAATAAGCGAGTCGAAGAAAAAGGGAAGTGGAATAGAAGAAATAGATGAGGTGATGCATTGTTGGAGTGGAGTAAAGAAGGAAGAAAGAGAAAAGGCCGGAGTTGGAATATTAGTAAAAAAGAAGTGGAAAAAGAAAATAACATCTTGGGAATCCATCAATGAAAGAATCATAAAACTAAATATAACAATGCTAGGAAAAGACATGGTAATATTAGGAGTATACGGCCCAACAGAAGACAGCTCTATAAGAGAAAAAGATAACTTCATGGAAACCCTAGAAATAGAAATACAAAAAGTAAAGAAAAACCAAGAATTAATAATAATGGGAGATCTGAATGGGAGAACAGGAAGGAAAACAAAGGACAATACCATAGGACCATTCGGAGAAGACATTACTTACGACAACGGAGAGAGACTAATAGAGCTGTGTAAACTAAACGGCCTTAAAATAACAAACGGATTCTACAAACACAAAGACATCCACAAATATACTTGGATGCAAGAAACACGAAACTTAAAATCAATAATAGACTACATTATAATTAAAAACGATACCACTATCAAAATAAAAGACGTAAGAGTAAAGAGAGGGGCAGAATGTGGAACAGACCATAGACTATTAATAGCAAATATAAAAGTACCGTGGTACAAGACAATAAAGCAAAAAAGAACAACAGATAAAGAAAACAGAAATACTAATGAGATAACAGAAAAAGCAGACAAAGAAATAAAATACAAAATACACTTACTGCAAGACGAAACGATAAGAGACCTATACAGACGACGATTAGATCAAAAATTAAATGAATTTAACTACGACAACCTCCAACAGATGTATGATCACATAAAAGAATGCATCGAACAGGCGGCCCTAGAAGCATTAGGTAAAGAAGACAATGAGAATAAGAAACATAAAATTAGAATCTGTGAAAAAACCAAAGAATCTATAAAGGAGAAAAAAAGACTATACGAAAAATGACTGAATACAAAATCAGAAGAAGATCTACAGAAAGATAAAGAGAAAAATGCAGAAACTAGGAGGATGATAAACAAAGAAAAGAACGAGAGATGGGAAAAATCGTGCGAACATGTAGAACAGTATATAGGAGGAACTAGAAGCACAGTCATGGAGAATAATTAAAGCATTAAGGACTAACAATAGAGAGAAGATGTATATAGAGTATATCCCAGAAAGCGAGTGGGAAGAGTATTATAAGAAGAGCTGCTAACAGAAGACAGACAAGAATTCCAGGAAGAGAACCCTGAAGAAGAACAGAATAAGGAAAAAAAAGAGATAGAACTAAGCTAGGAAGAAGTAAAGAAGATAATAAAAACACTCAAAAATAATAAATCTGCAGGGCCTGGGGGGGTGTGATAAATGAAATGATTAAGTACGGGTCTAATAAAATACATCGAATGCTGAGAAACATGTTCCACAGAGCGATAAATGAAGAAAAAATACCAGAGGAATGGTCAAAAGCCTATATAGTATCTATATTTAAAAAGGGAGACCGCAGAAAATGCACAAACTATAGAGGCCTAAGGATAATATCGAGTATGGGACGTTTGTATGGAAAAATTATTAAAAATATCATAGAGGAAAATATAAAGGGAAAAATTGGAGAATACCAAGCAGGCTTTACGGTCGGAAAATCACGTATAGACCACATATAAATTATAAAACAAACAATGGAAAAAAAAACTGGCAAAGAATAGAGAAGTTCATCTAGCCTTCATAGACATAAGAAAGGCCTGTGACTCAGTACCAAGACAAAGATTATGGAACGCAATGAAAGAAATAGATATTGACAAAGAACTAATATACGTAGTAAAAGCTCTCTACGAAAACAACACAGAGAACATAAAAATAGGACATAAAATAGGGAAGAGACTCCAAACATCAAAAGGTCTATTACAAGGATGCTCTACATCCCCCACACTATTCAAAATATACCTCGAACAAACATTAAAAAAATGAAAGCAAAAATGTAGTGGAATGGGAGTCCCAATACGAGAAGATTACTTATATACTCTAAGTTTCGCAGACGACCAAGTAATCATAGTGCAAGATGAGGAAGACCTCAGTTATATGGTAAGAAAACTGAAAGAAGAATACACTAAAGCAGGATTAGCAATAAACTTTGATAAAAACGGAATATCTAACAACAAAGGAGGGAAACGTGGAGAATCTAGAAGTCGATAACGAAACAATAATCAAAGGAACCGATAGATTTAAATATTTAGGAACCATCATTTAAAAAAACGCAACATCAGAAGAAGAGATTAAAGCTAGATTAGGACAAACGCGGACATGCATAAGACAATTAAATTCGATCCTGTGGGACAAGCACATTACAAAGAGAAACAAAACACGCATATACAAATCAATAATACAAAGCATAATGACATACGGGTCAGAAACATGGACGATCAACAAAAGAAATAAATCTAAAATTAACGCGGTAGAGATGGAGTATTGGAGAAGATGTTGTAGAGTGATACGTATGGAGAGAATGACAAATGAAGAAATAAGAAGCAGAATGAACATCAAAGAGAACGCAATAAACACCATTGAAGAAAAACGATATGGACACATAAGACGGAGCGAAGATAAAGAAAATAACGGAGTGGAGCCCTATAGGGAGAAGAAAAAGAGGTAGACCCAGACGATCGTGGAGAGACGATGTGGACGAGGCTATGGAGGACAGGGGTTTAACAGATGGAGACTGGGAAGATAGGAACGGATGGAATCAAAGGCTGAGAGAAGGAAGACAACGTCAGCGGTAGAGATGGAGTATTGGAGAAGATGTTGTAGAGTGACACGTATGGAGAGAATGACAAATGAAGAAATAAGAAGCAGAATGAACATCAAAGAGAACGCAATAAACACCATTGAAGAAAAACGATATGGACACATAAGACGGAGCGAAGATAATAGGTGGATAAAGAAAATAACGGAGTGGAGCCCTATAGGGAGAAGAAAAAGAGGTAGACCCAGACGATTGTGGATAGACGATGTGGACGAGGCTATGGAGGACAGGGGTCTAACAGATGGAGACTGGGAAGATAGGAACGGATGGAATCAAAGGCTGAGAGAAGGAAGACAACGTCAGCTGTAGAAAATCCTTGATATATATATATATATATATATATATATATATATATATATATATATATATATATATATATATATATATATATAATCCATAACTTATGTAAACTTTCATTATTCTAAGGACTATTTACATTTAGAATACCTAAATTCCGTTTTATTATATGACCTCATATAGAAATGGGAAAACTTAAATAAACCAGATATAATGTATAATTCTAAACATAATTAAAACAGATACACTTATATAAAACTTTCCTATTTCTGTAATACGAGATGCTAAACCAAGTCTTCTTTCAATTTTTTAAACTGAACGTTCTAAAATAAAATAAAAAACACGGCCAAATGCATGTTAAACTTGCGCAATTAGTTTTTGTTGATTGCTTTTAAAAAAAAAATTTGGTTTCGGTGGTATAAAACGATCAATGACTTCACAAATCACCCCACACCCCAAATGAGTTTTCAACAAAGTTTTTTCGATCTTTACTGAAAACTGATGACATTGAAATTTTTGTTTTTTATATACGAGATAAATTATTAAAGGTAATGCACTCCTGATAATTTTCGTTCGTTGTACACCCTCTAGAGAATATTCCAAAATTTTTTCAAAATTCCTTGGTCAGTACTTTTTGAGATGAGCGGAGAGACAGTAATTTTTTGCAAACTTTTATTTGACACCTGGTAAAAAAAAAATTACACTTCCGGTTTCCCCTCCCAAAACTAACTCCTTAAGTCGAAATTGAACTTCCAAAACTACACGGCTCTGATGAGGCCATCAGTTAGTACCAAATTTCGACTTTCTACGTCAAAGAGTTTCGGATAAAATCGGGTGTGACAGACGGGTAGGCAGACAGACGGACAGACACCAAAGTAATCTTATAAGTGTTCCGTACAGAACACTAATAAAAACTTAGCATCGTTAGTAAAATTGAAATTTGGACAAATAACTTAATTCTGGTATAGTGTGTTCATATAGGTGTGTGTGTGTGTGTGTGTGTGTTTGTGTGCGTGCGTCAACTTCTAATAACACAAGGCGAGACTTACAATTTGCAGCTATTCAAGATCAGCAAGAATCGCCTTTTTTCTCACCTACGACCTAAGCTAGCTAACATGGCATGATGGACTTTGATGATTGCTAAGCTACCCAGGTTATTCGTTATTCTTTTAGTTCCGCTACTTATGAATGCAATACTTACTGGTATTTCTCGTTGGATAATCCACTTTATATTTTTTTATGTAATATTCACTGACGTCAATCACAAAATTTATTTTGATTATAATTTCTTATTTCTTTCGATGTGTCTGTCTATCAATCTGTGACTACGTTAACGCCTGAACGGATTTTAAATAGTACACATAGAACCTAAAGTGTTGAAGGAACCTACAGTTTTTGAACAATATTGTTTCAGGGAGAGGAGCGAAACAAGTGAGAGTCAACATAGTTTTGAGTTTCAATAGTGATATAGGAGCTTCTCCTGGTTTCTCGTTCAGAACGCACAAGTTCTAAGCATTATTTATAATCAAACGTACAAGAAAGTGAGCTAGAGCTTGAATAAGTAGATTCAAGTATATCAGGAGTCTCAAAAATCATATTATTGTTTTTATTATTGCCAACCTTAGGCGAGACAGTACGTCAAGGTTAGGCAACATTTTATTTACTTGTATGTTTAATAAATGTATTCTTTCAATTATTTTGGAAATAGAAATTAATCGATTTCTTTTCTTCTTTACAGGTAAGATAGCGGCATTGAAATTTTATAAACATGTTGGTAAGTGCTACAAAAGTGCTTTATTTAACAAGTTTTTTAAAAATATTTCCTTACTGTAGTCATATTTGTTTAAAATAATGCACGTTTACGAATTAATATTTTAACCAAGGATAAAAATTTCTAACTTTTTGTAAAATCTTATGTTCTACTTTAATTGACTTTGCTGTTTATTTATGCAGATCTTTGGCCAAACGGCCAAAAAACGCATTTTGAAAACTTTACATGGCAGCCACAAGCCTCCGACTGAGTACTAGGTATGCGTATTTGGTACAATTCGTTGTATCTTACCATTGTGTTCTGCAAGTATCGGAATAAGAACTAGAAATTGTGTTCTCTTGTTTATCGATCCTAGCCCGACTGTTGAGCCGTGATACGGCGAGACGCGTCTCGGGATGGATGGACGAATAAGAAAACAGTGGGTAGACTGCTGAAATATGGGCTTTGCCTATTTTCAGTTGTTTTACAATAAATTTTGTTTTGTTATTTTAAATTTAAACTTTAACGAAGTTCAAAGTAAAAAAAGCTCTAAGAAAGAAAAGAAAGTCCAGGTTTAAATTCCCGAATGGCAATTTCAGAAACTTCATACCAATTAATGATAAATTTTGTTATATAATACCAAAGTTCATACTGAGCGAGAATTGTCTAATACATTTTCTACTTACTAAATATTTTCACATAACTAAAAGTAAAGAAATAGGTGGGTGTACGATACGTCTTACTTAATTCTGTGAAATCCGAAGATTTTTCACACCTGAGGAAGGCCTAAAGAAATTTTACCATGTTAAAGAACTTAAAAAGTACGAGCATTTAGAACAAAAAATAAACTACTTCAAAGAGTTTATAAAAGGAAAGAAAAATTACAAAAAAAGTATTATATATATATTTTTATAAAAGAAAATACATTTTTCAGGACTGAAAGGCGCTAATTGCCATTAGAAGGTCAGGTGGGATTGGAAATTTAATATTGGAAATAAATAAGAAATCTTTTTGTTTGTGGTAATAAAATACCAAACAACCCTGAACAAAAAACAAAAAAAAGTCACAGTTCTGAAACAGAAAATATTGTTTTGCACTGTAATAAAATTGATTCCCTAAATAATATATTTTTAATTTTTCTTGCAGTACGCAAAAATTTTGTTTTCTAAGGAAAGTCTTGTTGATCATTATTTTACTCGCTTGTGTTGTACTAACTGCGTGGACTTCACGATTTGAATCAATGAAGTAATAATAAAAGACATTAAGAATCTCACAGAAGTCCAATTACTTACTTTAGCCCAAATTAAACTTTCGGCTCTTCACAAGATACATATTTGTTATTGGAGTTGTATAAGCAATTTTCTATAGCCGCGTCAAAACTGTTACGTATAAAATTAGTTGATAACAATACTTATATTATAACACGGTGACACAATTAATATACTTTAAAAATTGGTTGACAGGATCGATTTTATTAACGAGTCAGTGAAATGTGTAGTGTTGTAAGACTTCCAAATTGTAAAAAATCTTTGACTCACTAGCTTTAATAATGTCATTAAGAGTGTAATAACCGTACAAAACCTAATAACAAAATCATTAAATATAAGTAGCAACACCGGTACAGATTCAAGGCAGGTGTTAGTACAACACAGCAGGCGACCGTACTCTTTTCTTAGTATTATTTCACGGAAGTGGAGTAAGATCACTTTTGCAAAAAATAGGGTTGTAATTTACTGGTTTTCTACTGGTCCTTACCTCAGCCATTAAAATGTTAAACGAACGACTCGATAAGCAGAAAGCGATTTCATCATTGACATGTCGCACAGTGGAGCCATTTGCCCGATTCGCGGCAAAAATTATATTACTTCTTAAATATGCAATGAATGATCACATAAACTATTTGTGTGGCATTATAATAATTAAAAATAATATATTTGTGTAAAATTCACATAATACGAACACATATATTTAACCTTTTCAGTCACGTAATTCGGGGAACAGACGGATCTTCATATCATGCATGTTATTATAGGTACTTAGGGTCGCTGAATTGAAATACGCTGTCAGATTTCAAAAATTCAAAATGGCGGATTTAATATGCCGAAGGAATTTTCGAAAATTGACATGTATGCTTTCAAATTTAGAAAATGTAAAGGTTTCAAAAGGTATAAATTATAGAAATATCATAATTAATTAAATATGTAATATTTTTTAAATAACATTTATTTAAATTTAATTAAAATATATTTTATAATATTATTTTTTACATATACATTCTTTTGATTTTTGAACATTTTTATATGATGGAAATATGTCAAATCCAATTTTCTTAGTCGCACTTCTTATCGTTTCATACTGTCGTCTTGATAACTGAGCATCCATTATTAACGCCAGAGCAGTGTCAGCAGTAAAACCATTTTTCTGATTCTGTGTTTTCGTTGAAGCAGTATCGATCATTTGTTGTGGAAAAGCAGTGCGTAATTCACTTACTTTCTGCCGTTTTGTACGGTTAGAGCATTCGTCGAAATTTTTTCTTGGTCTGCCAATCGAACAATTTGATAACCCACTTCCAGTAGAGTTTACAGCTTCCAATTCCACCTCAAATATGCCTTGTAACCAAGTACTGTACTTTGGATAGAATCTGGACTTTGATCTTTGCACTGTATTCCATCTTGAATTTAACAGTGGCATAAATCGTTTTCCAATTTCCTGCAAAATCTTATCAACGTGATCCTCTGGAAGACTTTGGAAAAATGTACTAATGTATGGTTTTAAACAATTAGGGTTTCGGTTACAACGGAATAATTCTGCTACTTACTTTTGATAGGCGATGGAAAAACGTTTCATGTTTTGAAAGGTGGAAGGAATTTTTGAAGGGTATCCAATTGGGAAAATCTAGAAATTAACACATGAGCAGTTCTGATAAATTTGATTTTGACATAAATATAAAGCCGAAGTCATAATATTGTGTGAGTAACTTTCCAAAGGTTTTAACTATTGCTTACTGTTTATTAAAAGGTAATGACCTATTCAATATTTGTCATTATCTTTTTAATAAATAATGAGTAATGATTAAAACTATTCGATTGTTATTCATGATCATATACATAACAATATATATATAAAAGTTATAATAATATATTTTACTTACCTTATTATACAGAGTGATTTTTAATTGTTTAATAATGCTGCAAAGTTGCAAGTGTAAGAGGACTATCAACGTCAAACTGTTTTAACCCTAAAGCTTCAACGCGCTCGAAATGATAACCGTTCGTAATAACCAAACGCATAATATTTGTGAGTCGGTCACTGAAACGATTACCATAGTAACAAAACAGATACGCAATTCCTTAGATGGAAAGAACAATCGAAAGATTGCATAATAATCATTTGTTTCATGCTTAGACGACATATGTTCGTAAAGACATTATATAGTTCGGCGATAATTCAAATATGTTACGAGAGTAGTCTGAAAAGTTTTGAGTTTCAACATAAAGATGGTGTTATTCGTCAAAACCATTATTTTCAGACAACTATCGTATATTGATTGTGAATTAAGACATTTATATACACGTCTTCCGCATATGAATGACTCTTTCTCAGGGCTTAATATATAAAAAAACTAGTGCACTATATCTATCCTTATATAATTTAATTTCTCGATATTTCAAGTTAAATTTAGCGTTTAGAATATTTAACTGTCTCTCCTAAAAGGAAATTGTATAAAACAGGCAATTTTTCGTCTACTGACAGAACTTTAACCTTTCATAGTGTGGCGAAAATGAGATTATATATCCCTTTTTTCACCTAGTCAAATTGTACGTTCGTGGATATATGATTTAATTGCACTCGTAATCGCACTTGATCGCACTTAAAACCATTTGGATATGATAAATAACAATGTAATCTTCTAATAAAAATTAATTTTAGATTGTAGGAAAGTGCAGATAAATAGTTACGCCTAAATAAAGATACAATTTTATGAAGATTTTTGGTTCTGTGGCATTATTTAATTTGGCACGTAAATATTGGCATCAGAAACAAAACCATTACGTGTTAATGCAGCTATTATATCAAACTTTGAATTAAAAAATGTCTATAGCATAGTGTTCTTAAAAAATTGTGGGCAGCATATGAAATAAAAACGTAAGAATGTAATGTGTTATCAGAGGTAATTTATTTCAGTGATCTATATAAGGAATATACTCTATTCAGATAGGTAAACATAATAAATTACACTTGATTCTTTGAATTTAGACATTTTTCTTCAAATTTTTGTGTTTATTATCCTTCTCCACATACTTTTGTAAAATCGACTTTTCACCGCCTCGGTTCCACTGTGTGTCGTTTCGCCTTGAATATGTTTTTGATTGGTGCTTTTGACGCGTTTGTTAGAAGTATCGTCACTTTTATTCATTAGTTTTACCATAGCTTCATAGGTTTCGCAATTTAATTATTTATGTGCGAGTCATTTATATTTTTGTTAGAGATACCTGCAGTTCTTTTTGTTAATTTGAAACAAATTTCATCGATGTCACCATGTAATTATTATATTTTATAGAGTAATCTTCTACTTTTCGTAATCATAATAATAAAATATATTATTGATACTAACAGCTTGTACTAACTTCCCAATTTTAATTATATTTGTGTATTACGTATTCCTTTTTACAGCGAATATTTATTCTGCTAATTATATTTTTTAGAAGCAGCTAACTTCTTAAAAATAGAAGAATACATTATTTTGCATTGGACTATGTACAGTTTCTCACATTAGGGAATATTCCTTTCCCCTTATATTCCTTTTAGGTTTTTTTTTTTTAAATATGCACAGGAGAAATGTTAAAATGTCTTACTGTAGCAGTAGAAACATTGCTGTCTCACGATTTGGAAAATGTAAAAAATTATTTTCTTTACTTGGTGGCTTTTCGCACAAGTTTCCGAAGAATTAAAAGATTAAGTGAATATTTTTTTTAAGTACATTTTTCATAATTTTCAAGTAGAAAAACGGTCGTATTAGTGTCTGACATGTTTTTAAGAACAATGAAATGTCTATATGTATTTTGATTGTTTTAATTAGTTTATTGTTGTTAAACGATTTTGTTTTCTTTTGTCTTCATGTAGGACCAGCGTTTTTTTTGTATGTATCGAGAAAGTGTTGCACCCTCTGAAAGAACTAGTAATGTCGTCATTTTTTACAGCTAAATAACTAATAAGCCCTTAATACATTAATAAGTATTTGGCCTCTCACAATATACTTACTTATAGCTATAAATTGCTATAGAATTTTATTTATTAAAAAGTAATTCTTTTTACTTGTATTTTGTTATTTCCTTTCAATTATTCTATTATCAAGAACGACTTCCTATATTTCTTTTACGAGAAACTGTTTCGTAAACACAATAGAGACAATAATAAAGGTTAAATAAAAGAAATTGAAAGAGATGTATGGCCAACGGACGGTTTTAGTCAAAAATGTGCTATTGTATACTTTTTTTTCTTTTTATTATTGGATGTGCGCTATTTTTGTATAAATCAAATGACAAAGGAGATACAACACATCATTTAACGGTCCTTTTGTGATTTCGCTACAATAACATTCATCAAACGAAATTCGAGCAACTATGAGTTTTTTTTTATTGAATTTGTGATATTTCGGTTAAAATTATTAACTTTATATCTAAAAACTTCTCCAAAAATTTTATAATATTTTAGAATATTGAAAAGTATGTTACACATATGTATATATATGTATATATGTATATATATATATATATATATATATATATATATATATATATATATATATATATATATATATATATATATATATATGTAGTAGTGGTTTTTCGGGTATCCCGTATTAGCTTAATGTCTCTTGATGGACAGTTTTACTGACGTTTCGATGGAATCTCATCCATCTTTTTCAAAGCGTTGATCACTGGTCGGTGTCTTGGCGTTGAATGTCGAGACTGGTTCCGAGGGTGCCGGTTTTATGTGCTCGGGGCGTGGCTCTATTGGTTGGACGGATCTGGCCAATAGAGGCTCCGCTTTGGCTGCGCGTTGTCGGTCCTGTGGTTCTTTGTAATGTTTGTGTTGGTAAAGTAACATATAATTGAATTAATGTTTCTCTTGGTTGAACTTGGTACTGGGATAGAATATGTTTCCAAGAGTTCGGTAAACGTTGGCTATCTTCCTGATTATTTAAGTTGTAGAGCCTCTTTTCTATTTCTATGGCTTCTTCGATTACCCTAGTGGATAGGTTATCACTTTTTTGTAGGGTTCTGATTTTATCAAAATCGATTTTGTGACCGGTATTGTGTGCATGTTGTGCTAGAGAAGAGGTGGTGGATTTTTGTTTTACGGCGTTGTTAAAAGGGCTCGCTAATATATTTTTTTCTTACTCTCATTTCTATATAAACTGAAAATTAAAACAAAAGTCTTGTAATTTATTGATCATGATTCAAGTTTTTTTTATGTGATGGTGTAAGTCTCAGTAATTCGCCATTACCAAATACCTTGGCATCTTCACAATACAATAAAACTTTACTAGAAATTTTAAAATTCGTTTAACGTTCTTTAGATCATAACAATACCTAATGATGGAATTAATAACAGAACAGGAGATAAAATATGCAAGTAATGCAGTAGCCTTTGATAGATTATACCCATGTAATATTATGTAATGCTGCACCAGTTTTAAAGATCTTTAAAGTTGCAGAAATATCCTCCTTAAGAAATATTACCAAGACCAACCAACCTAAAGTAACCTCTTATATTGGAAAATTGGGATGCTGCTAGTTCAAGAAAGCAATTTTAATTGACTAAATAATTTGCAGCTGAACCCCGAAATAAAAACTGTACCCTCTAAGAAAGAAATGAAAGTCCAGGTTTAAATTCCTAAATAGGAATTTCAGAAACTTCATACCAATTAATGATAAATTTTGTTACTATTAATGTATTTTTGGGAATAAGGATTTCAGTCGCTAGTTATTTGAGAAAGAAGTTATGACACAGTTGTAATCAAAACATTTAATTTTAGGAATTGCAATAAATTATTGAAAAAATCTTATGTCCGTCCCTTTAAGGTCGCGTTAACGTAGGTATTTTTATCCATTATGTTTGATCTGAGACTAAACATATGATCATAAGCAAAACCTCTGCATTCCAAGTACGACTCTGTATTAGCAACCAAAAGATTGATAGCTTTTGCTACTTTAATACCACAGTAAATGAGGAATGGGACCACCCACTAGAGATTCGATGGTCAAAGTGATCAGAAGTCATGATGTCAGTTTAAAAATCAAAAGACTTTCAGAAGCAGATATGAGCTAACTTCTTAAAAATAGAATACATTATTTTGTACTTTTTACGGTTTATTGGACTATCTACAGTTTCTCACATTAGGGAATATTCTTAGCATTAATGAAAATGTACTGAGGTAGTTCAAAAATCAAAATAAGACTTCTCAAATACTTCTGTATGGGGCGGAGTCTTGGACTGTAAACAACGGCATCATGTAAGAGGTTGGAAGCGTTCGAGATGAGGCTCTATAGGCGCATGCTTAGAATTTCTTGGACAGAGCACACTACCAACAAGTGCTAGAACTCTTAAACAAAGATCTGGACACTTTTAACACAATTAAGAGAAGAAAACTTCAATATCTGGCCACATCATGAGAAACGAGGAAAGATATGGTCTACTCCAACTGATACTGCAGGCAGGAGACGTCTTTCCTGGCTGAAAAGCCTGTGAACATGGTTCTCAACAACAGCGGGACTATTCCGGGAAGCTGTAAACAAAGTCTTCATAGCCAGGATGATCGCCAATATCCGATAACAGCTTGACATAAGAAGAAGATGTTTGATCACTTCAACAAGATTGTGTTACACATTTTATTACAAAAATCACTACTTACAAATATGCGATTCTCATATTATAATTTATTAATTACACTGGTCAACACAAGTCTTGTTTCCTTTATTTTTTTTTTCTGTTATTTGGTATTTCTATGGCCCTGACTATGAAAAAAATACTGGGAGATTGCTAACGGCTTTACCTTTTGAAATATACAGTTTTTTTTTCTTTGATTGTGTTAGCCGATACTTGTTGGAAATCCATAATAAAATTATATAAAAACAACACTATGTTTTAATTTCAAATATATTTAAAGTCACTTGACAATTGTTTCACCATACAATGGCTTCAGAAGTAAATAAGAAAGAAAAATATTTGGTGGTTAAATAAACTATCCTTATTACCTAAGATTATGCTAATCATTTTATTATATTATTTACAGACAGAATTATTTTAAGAATGCAAATCTATGGTACTATTTCCGAGAACTAATAAAGATTAAGTAAGGGTGAATGGTTTAAGTCTACCTGTTCGTTTAATAATTGATTGGAGTTTTTCCGTTTGTTAATTTCAAGACATTCAAGCAAATTTAATTTTTTAGATTTATTTTTTATTATTTATTTATTATAAATCTAAAAAATTAAAAAAAAAAAAATTAAATTTGCTAGAATGTCTTGAAATTAACAAACGGAAAAACTCCAATCAATTATTAAACGAACAGGTAGACTTAAACCATAGATTTGCATTCTTAAAATAACTCTGTCTGTAAATAATATAATAAAATGATTAGCATAATCTTAGGTAATAAGGATAGTTTATTTAACCACCAAATATTTTTCTTTCTTATTTACTTCCGAAGAAGCCATTGTATGGTGAAACAATTGTTAAGTGACTTTAAATATATTGGAAATTAAAACATAGTGATGTTTTTATATAATTTTATATACAGTTTTATTATTTTGCCAAAAAAAATAATACACTATGTTAACAAAATTTCTATTGAACACTAGCAAATGATCTTTTATAAGATTTCCTTGAATGAACGACTTTAGGTAGATCTCGTTGCAAACTCCAGCAGTAGTCTGCCATCATATGTGAGTCCCACCGCCCCTGATAACGTTCTTCCATTGTCCGAAGATCCTGATGAAATCTTTCACCCTGCTCCTCACTAAAATCACCCAGATTTTGTGGAAATCGGTCTAAGTGCGAGTGCAGGAAGTGGATTTTTATGCTCATGTTGCACCCTAGCTCTTGCAAGTTCGATAGCATGCACTCAACAAGCTCGACATGGTCATCAGATTTCTTTTTGCCTAGGAAGCTACTCATAACCAAAACAAATGAATTCCAAGCTTTGGATTCGACTTCAGTCATTGATTTGACAAAATTAGGAGTTGCCTAATCTGTGGCCCATTAAAAATACCAGCTTTCAATTTTTCTGAACTTAATCCTGGAAACTTGCGTGAAAGAAAATTAAAACTTTCGCCACTTTTGTCAAGCGCCTTCACAAACTGTTTCATTATGCCGAGTTTAATATGAAGTGGTGGAAGTATGATGCGGTCTCGGCTAACTAAAGGCACGTTTATAACATTTTTTGTACCAATTTTTAGCTCTTCCCGCACTGGCCAAACTTTTTGTGACCAATGGTGTTGTTTGTCACGACTATCCCAGAGACACATGAAACAAGGGAACTTTGTGTACTCCCCTTGTTGACCTAAAAGAAAGTTAACCATTTTCAGATCAACACAAATGACCCATTTGTGGTCTTGATACTTAATTTTTTCCATAACCTTAGAAACATTTACGTATTCTTCTTTTAAAGTCGTCGAATGTGCAATAGGTATAGATCCGTACTTGTTACCGTTATAAAGCAAAACACACTTTAAACTTCTTTTGCTGCTGTCTATGAAAAGACGCCAATCACTGGGTTGGTATTGTTTTAATCCCATCTGCTGCAAAATACCACCAACATCGTTACAAAAAACTAAATCCTTCTCTTGAGAAAAATACGGTAACAGATTTTTTTCTCGGGTACGATAAAATGTAATGTTGGTTTCCGGAGTAAGCAAATTTTTTTCTTTTAAATGAGATGCTAAAATTTCAGAAGCTTCTTTTGGTAAGTTCAGATCTCTTACTAAGTCATTTAGTTCTTTCTGATTAAATGGTTAAGGTTCTGAATGGCTACATTTGTAGTCTGAATCAGAGTCTTCACTTGATGTATTTCGTTCGGGTTCACAGAGATTTGGATCATCAGAAGATTTAGATGTGCTGGGTTGTACCTCTTGTGATTTTAATTGAGGTCGTTGAGCAGAAGATAAGTTAGGATATGACCACTTACTTCGATTTCCAGGGTTAATTCCGTTTATTTTCACAACGCAGAAGTAGCAATCGTCATGATGGTTTCGAGGTTCTCGCCAAATCATGGGTGTTACGCATCTCTTTTTCCACTGGACCATAACCGTAGACATACCACACATTTCTGGCATACAATATGAGGAACCCATGACTTGTCCTGATTACACAATTTTATTTTAAAGTATTGATGAGACGCAGTTTTCACAAAGTCCGATATAGGTTTTCGATATTTTGCAAATATATATTCACCACAAATATAGCAAAAACAATCGGGATTAAGCACACAACATCTTCTTGACGAAGCCATATCTAAAACAACAACAAAATATATTTTAGTGTCCAATAAAAAACGAAAATCTAAGTAAAAATAGTAAATGAGGGTAGTTAGCTATAACTCAAAAACAAAAGCTGTTAGAGAAAAATTGTTGCCATATTTAAAAAATACGCGTCAATTTGAGATAGAAACAAAAAAAAAAATCACAGAAAACAAGCAATTATCTTTTTTTTGTTGACCAGTGTTATTTATAAATTGACGTCCAACATTCCGACGAAACTGTTCTAATCTCAGTAAAAATTCCCAAAATATGGTTCATGCAGTCTTAAGATATGCGTCGAGAAAGTACGTAAAATTATAAATGTGTTTCAACAAATCACGTGTACTTTAATAATAAACATTTTCTAACTTAGAATCACAAATGTCTTATAATTGTCTTATATAAGTTGAGTCAGAGTGTGTTTTTTACGTACTAAGTCGCTGAATCCCAATCCAAAGCCTCGTTTTACTCTAAAGATATTGTAAAAATATAAAAAATATATAAATTGTATACATACATATGTTTGGGAGCTGTGGATAGAGATTTCTGAAAATTAATATGTTAAAGATTTGACTGTCTATTCCCTCTCTCCAACTCGTTCTCGGTCGACCTCGCTTGCTAGTTACCATTTTAGTATTTGTTTTGGGATTCGATCTTCGTCCATTCTTTGAATGTGCCCAAATCAGATAAGTTGTTTGGTTAGAATGTCCTCTATATTACCGATTTTGTTTGATTCCCGTAACTTCTTTAATACAATCGTTGGTGACTCTTTGTCTTCTGGATATTTCTGCTACTCTTCTCCAGAAGTCCATTTCCGTTGCTCTCAGCATTACTAGTGCTCTTTCCTTCAGAGGCAACACTTCATACCTTTATAATGTGATACTTTTTACTATGGTTTCATATATCCTTTTTTGTTGGCTTTATTAATAGATTTGTCCCATAGAATGCTGTTTAAGGGCCTTTCCTCCTACTGTGTTTATCTCTCTTATTGTCCTGTACGGTTTTTCATCCTCGGAAATTCTTATATCGAGATACTTATCGTCGCTAGAGTGTTTTATCGTGCTTCGATTGTCCAGTATAACATTTTTTTGTTGCCCTCCAATATTCAGATATTTGTTTTCTTTATATTGACTTCTAAACCCCAATCTTTGTATTCGTCAAATAGTTTTCTTGTCATGTAGTTCAGGTCATGGCGATCTTTTTCCATTACCGTTTGGTCATCCGCGAAGTATAGCATGTCCAACATGGTATTAATTAATTAGATCCCCATTGGTCTACATTTCTGCTTCCATCTCGTTAGTACTGTCCCTGTATCCTTACTTTTATGACTGGTCGAAACTAGTTAATGCAAGTTATCCAAAATTATTAGTTAAGTTTATGTTTCTAGTCATTTTATCAATTCTTCTTAAATCTGTTTTTAGTATTCCGTACGGAACACCTTTAAGATAACTTCGGTGTCTGTTTGTCCGTCTGTCTCTCACACCCGATTTTCTCCGAAACTATTTGACATAGAAAGTTGAAATTTGACACTAATAGAAGAATTGATGGCGTCATCAGAGCCGTGTAGTTTTGAAAGTTAGATTTTGACTTAAGAGGTTAGTTTTGAGGGGTAAAATCGGAAGTGAAATTTTTTTTTTACCAGGTCTTCGGGTGGGGTGCCCAATGAAAGCTTGTAAAAACACGAGTTCAAAAATATATATAATGTAGTACTTTCGCACACTTTTCTTTGTATTATTTTTAAAAAATTTCGAAAAATCGCTGTCCCTCCTTATCTCGAAAAGTACTGATCAAAAAATTTTGAAAAAATTCTGGAATATTTTTCACTGTACTTTAAATTATAAGAATTTTTGTTTTTGAAATATGTTTTAAATGTTAACATTATTTTTTATCATGTTAAATAATGAAAACTATAGCGCCTCCTTGCCTGCAGGATAACTTCACAAAAAATAATCCAATCTGCAAAAATAAAAATTAATCTTGTAAAATACTGTAATAGTTAAAAATTGTCAAAGGTTTCTTTTTAAAAATAAAAAATTTACGATGTTTTAATCTTAAATATAAAATTTTCGACCAAAAAATTTATGTTTAATTATTTATAAAAAATTGTCTATTAGAAAAATTTAAAAAACCTCTCGAGATTTTGTAGAAAAAGTAATTATTAAGATTAAAAAAAAGGTTAAAAAATACTAAAAATTGCCTAAGTAATATTGCAGGCATATAGCGGTCCCAATCCGACGCCAGGTCACATTTAATGCTATAACTCTCTAATGGGATGGAATTTTCTTATTTACTTATTATTTTTTTTGAATAATTCTTAGAAGTATAGACCGACTTGCCCTTGGCCGGTTATTTTTTATGGTCATGTAACTGTAATCCACAGAATTATCAAAACGTGATACCCATAAGGTGGGGTGTTTTCATGAGTTGTTAATTTTAATACGCGAGTCTAACACCGAGAGTGTAAATCCTTATGGCAAAAACTGGTAACAGATTATAAATTTTAAGAAGAGTAATATTCAAAAAACAAAAAAATGCCATTCAGAAAAAAAGGACAAATGAAAATATACCTATATAAGGTGAAATTCTTCCATTCTTTTTTTGTAATTTTGTCAGTAATTCTAACCCCAATTTTGCCGCTAATTTATCGCAATCTGTACCAGTTACACTATCTGTAAATTTATTATAAACAAAAATTAATAGACAAATTAACTAAACTTATCTAAACTATTGAAACAGAAATCAACTTTCTTACACCTATTTATATATCGTCTTAAATCCTTCCCAGGAAACTTTACGGAAAAAATATACGAAGATGCCAAACAAAAAAGCTTTAGGGGAACAAAAATTTTACACATTATTCTTGCAAGATAGGTAAATTTCCTAATAAAATCCACTTTTTTCAAAGTTTCGCCGAACAGTTTATTCACACCCTGAAAGAAGAAGCTTTATGAGATGTAAAAAAACCACATTACTGTGCGTTACGATGTAAGAATGGTGAAAAAATATTGTGACTTTTTTACGAATCTGCGAGATGGGATTTGTTTAAAGCTGTTAAACTCGCTGAAGTGAGGTACAGATATATGTGGTTTTGCTATTCCCATTATTAAAACGTATGTAAGTTTAAAGTTCTCAGGACATTTCAGCACCTTGTCACCATTTTTCTTTATTGCGGCAGTAATTTATCACTTCCGTGTTTACACTTAACATTCGAAAAGCGGCGATGTGGAAAACTATTTTAAAAGGTCTTTCAGCTGTGATTTTACTTTAAATTCCAGTATTTATTTTAAAAAAACTTGTAGTTTTCATAGATATACAGTAATTTCTAATATTTTAACTTGTTTTTTCGAGTTTATGGATGTGATTGACATATTGGACTGTCGAAAAATAATTGAACCCTTTCTCCGTTAGCCAGCTTTAGCATCACATATCTTAAGTAGTATAAGTTGTATCGACCTATACTGAGCGTGAGTGGAAAGCCGATATTTGACCCTAGTAGGCATGCCAAAACTGTTGAAATTCGTTTATTCAAACTTAATTTACAACGCCTGGAATATGAGTGAAATTTCTGCAAAAGTTCGTTACATTTAACAATTTTATTTCGATAAATGCCCAAATGGTGCACAGGCCTATTAAGAAATTTGTGCTGTTTATGTTCAAGATATGTTACCAAAAGCAACAGCCAAAAGAGCTCTTGTTCTAGAAGCTTGAAGGTCAAAAATGATCATCGCCCTAGTCAACCAATTATAGAAAATTTTGGTAAAAGTTGAACAAGACCGAGATCTAAGAGCCGAACTATATTCATCACCAAACAGTTTTAAGCCATTTAAAGAGAGCTGGCTAGAAAGAGAACCTCTATGTTTGGGTGTCATATGATTTGACTATAAACCATTTACTCGATTGAATTTCCATCTGTGAATCTAAACAGAAATGTAACGGTGTACATTTTTTAGCTCCACAATCGATGGCAAAGCCCGGATTGGCTCCAAAAAAGATGATGCCGAGTGGTTGGTGAAATTAGAAGGGAATCGTGTAGCATGAGCTACTGCAGTCTGGCCAGATGATTGATTCTGTATTCTGCTGTAAAAAATTGATAAGATTGAAGCAAGCAAGTAAAAAAATCGACCGTAACTAGTCAAAAGAAACGATGTCGTCTTCCATCATGACAACGACAGACCACGTCCATCGTTGATGACTGGCTGGGAAGTTTTAATACATCCATTGCAACAAGTGCAAACTGGATGAGTTATATAACGTAAACATAAACACTCACTAATAAAAATAGACTATGAAGACCCAAGGATAAGAAATATAAGTTTAAGTTAAACATTGCAGTCAATATAAATTACAAACTAACACAACCAGTGTAAATGGTGTATAAATATAATATATGTATGTGTAAGTTGGGTTGAATTCTTTTCTTGAACCTTGGAATAATGAATATAGAGAAATTACATCACGTTCTAGTTAGAAGTTTATTGAAAACGTTTCGCCTAATATTTAGGCTTCTTCAGTTCATCTAAAAATTGAAATTTTCTGTTTTGGATATTCAATAGGACGCACAAATTTTTTTCTAATTATGAATATATAAAATTCTTAAACTTATAATACAATGTAGAAGGTGAAAATAATAAAAATACATACAAAAATATATATAAAAACTTACGTGTGTGGGTTGAAACGAAGACACACTTAACATTCCTTAAAAGGTGTTATTAAGACGGTCATATTTTTTAAAATAACTTTAGATTTGTATAGAGAACGAAAGTCATTCTTTGGTTTGTTTATGTGTTTTTATTTATTAACTGCTATTGAGTTATTATAAGAAGAGTCCGAAATAAATATGACTCAGACCCCTAACGTCGCTTTTGTCGTTTATATTGTTTTTCTCTTTATTAATACAGATCATTTCATGGATTGATCTTTTGAAATAATTTGACTCTTTTTTTAAGATTTTTGTATTTTTAAAATCAAACGAGTATTTGGTTTGTTTAACGTGTTTTGATAGAGCTGTTGGGTTATTCTTATCATACTTATGGCCATTCAGTCTAGTTTCTAGATGTTGTTTAGTCATGCCGATATAACAGCCGTTGCAGTTTTGACATGGAATAGAATATATCAGGTTTGATTGTTTCAGTAGGGGTGTTTTGGATTTTAGGGGGGTAAAAAGGTGTTTTAATGAGTTATGCGTTTTGTGGCAAACAGTTAAATTATGTTTTTTGAGGACTGCTGTAATTTTTTCTGAAAGTCCTTGAATATATGGCATGGATATGTATGTTGTAGCTGTACATATCCATGCCATATATTCAAGGACTTTCAGAAAAAATTAAATCAGTCCTCAATAAACATAATTTAACTGTTTGCCACAAAACGCATAACTCATTAAAACACCTTTTTACCCCCCTAAAATCCAAAACACCCCTACTGAAACAATCAAACCTGATATATTCTATTCCATGTCAAAACTGCAACGGCTGTTATATCGGCATGACTAAACAACATCTAGAAACTAGACTCAATGGCCATAAGTATGATAAGAATAACCCAATAGCTCTACCAAAACACGTTAAACAAACCAAACACTCGTTTGATTTTAAAAATACAAAAATCTTAAAAAAAGAGTCAAATTATTTTAAAAGATCAATCCATGAAATGATCTGTATTAATAAAGAGAAAAACAATATAAACGACAAAAGCGACGTTAGGGGTCTGAGTCATATTTATTTCGGACTCTTCTCATAATAACTCAATAGCAGTCAATAAATAAAAACACATAAACAAACCAAAGAATGACTTTCGTTCCCTATACAAATCTAAAGTTATTTTAAAAAATGTGACCGTCTTAGTAACACCTTTTAAAGAATGTTAAGTGTGTCTTCGTTTCAACTCACACACGTAAGTTTTATATATATATTTTTGTGTGTATTTTTATTATTTTCACCTTCTACATTGTATTATAAGTTTAAGAATTTTATATATTCATATTTAAAAAAAAAAATTGTGCGGCCTATTGAATATCCAAAACAGAAAATTTCAATTTTTAGATGAACTGAAGAAGCCTAAAAATTAGGCGAAACGTTTTCAATAAACTTCTAACTAGAACATCATGTAATTTCTCTATCCTTAAAACAAAAGAACCATAAAGCCCAAGAAATTGAATATATATATACATATTTAAATATTTTATATATTTATATATTTATATATATATATATATATATATATATATATATATATATATATATATATATATATATATATAATTAATAATAGATAATAACTATAAACAAACAATTTGTAAAAAGAGTGAATGCATAGATATAGAAGAGATGTATACAAGAATGAGAGAGAATAAATGAGATTCAAAAGTTTAACAATTAAGTTTAGCGTAAATAATACAGTATACCTGACAATATCAAACTGAGTTGTTTGAAACAATTTTCCCAGCAGACCCAAGCAAAAATTTACATAAATATTAATAATACAAAACAAAAAAAACTCTTTCCAAAATAATCAAATTTTAAAAGTCATTAAAGAACATCATTCGGAAATGACTAATTGATAGTTTTATGTACATGAGGAATGATCTACCAAAAGGCAGAAAACCAGCCAGCGGCAAGGCAAACAGCTGATGAATATGCTTAATAGCAATTGTATTAGCCGTAACTAGGGTGTAAATCAACCTTTATATCAATTAACTCAGTTATAATAAAGAGCTATCCTAAAAAAAAAGAAAAATGTTTCTATAGAGATTTACAGATGGAAATTCGACAGTGTAAATTTTTTAGCGTCAACTCAGCTGGCACTAAAACATCGAGCTTCTTTTTATAGCCAGCTTTCTCCAAATGGTTTAAAACTATTTGGTAATGGATATGTAGTTTACTTATATGCCGGTCTTCCTCAACTTTTCCCAAAATTCTATCAACTTTTCTGTCATTGGTCGACCAGTGCGAGGAACATCGAAATTTCTAGAACGAAAACGGCTGAATCATCTTGTGGCTGTTGCTTTTAATAACGTATCTTGACCATAAACAACACAAATCTCTTCATAGGCCTGCGCAGCATTTGTGCCGCTATCGAAATTAAATAATAAAATGTAGCAAACTTTTGAAGACATTTTACCCATCTTCAAAGTGCTCTAAATTAAGTCTGAATAAACGAATTCCGAGTTTTTATCAGTCTACTACTTGCAAACGTCAGCTTTTAACTGACGCTAAGTATGGCCCGATGCAACCTTTATTACCTGAGATATATGCCACTAAAACTATCTAACGAGAGGCTCAATATGTTTTCGACTAGCTATTATATTAAAATGTTCAAAAAGAAAAGAAAAATCTCTCGCTTCACAAGACTTCGACAATTATTAACCGCAACTAATTAAACTCAGTCGTTAATTTGGCTATTCAAATATTAGAAATGATATAATTTTTATAAAATATTTCTTAATGTTTTCATAATTTTCTTTTTATTTTTACTCACGCTCGTTACCTTTAAATACAGAAATCTGGTTCCCCCATCCTAAGTCCCATTAAAAGAATAAACATTTTTATTTCGGCTAACGACTGAGCTTTTTGCTATTCCCTTTTTAAGTAAAACTGCGGAGAAAAAGTAATGCTAAATCAAATACATTATAGCTGTGAGATTTTCTCGTAAGCAGGAATTATGTAAAATATAAAAATTCAATTTATGCTGGCCTAATTTGTGTGAAACATTTTGCGGGTCTACGCATTTTTCGCTCGACAAGAAAATCTTTTTTTATATATAAATTGTACGTGTTTTGAGTGAAAACTGGATCTTTTTAAAAATTACTTTTTAGGTAAAATTAATAATGCGCATTTTTTAATTAGTTGAGTAAAGTATATCAATGGCGAATTTCGGAAAGGAATATTATCCTCTTCGGTCAGAATTTCATCGAAGCAGAATCGGTATTTATAAATGTACAAATTAATTCTTCGACCATACGTTCCATCGACTATTCAAAATGTTTTTTTTTTCACCTTACAGTCATTTTAAAGCACCATCTTTTAGCTTTAAAACCAGGCATATTATTTGATCCTACTGAACATAACCTGAATCATTTGTAGATGCGATTTCGTTCGAAAAACAGAAGCACTGCCCTGTGTTTAACTTAAAATAAGAAAGAAATGATTTGTTTGGCTTAAGTGAAAACACTGTAGTGAACAACACGTGTAACAAGTGGTCCTGGCAGTTTCGAGAGGAAAACTAGAACTTTCAGAATGATAAACGTCCCTGTCAACCAAGAAGGCTAGAAGATGAGGAATTGAACGGAAATGGTTTGCTAAATTCAACTGGAACTTGCAAATGTACTTGGAATGATCCAGGAAGCTATTTTCCATCATCTATAGAAGCCAGGGAAGTTTTGCAAGGAATTCCCTTGGGTCTTCCATGAGCACAGTCCTTAGAAAAAAAGAGCATCTCAAGTTTTGGCTGAAATATTCTCCCATTCAGCTTACTTTCCATAGTTGGCTCTTTAGTATTACTACCTATCCCAATTTCTACAACGCTACTTGGCTGATTCTCAGTTCAAGTTTGTTAAATAAGTCTAAACAAGCATCAATAAATTCATCTCACGAGACAACCTCCTTTTTTGCGATTTGGAATTCGGCAATTGCTTGATGGACGACAAAAATGTATAGGAAACGAAAAAGCTTACTTTAAAGACCGGATTTGTAATAATTTCTTTTGTATTTTCATTTGACGCCATAGCAAATTGCTAGTAGCTAACAGTTCTAATGATTGTAAAAACACTACATTAAGAGTAGAACGTTATACTTTAAACATAAGACCAAGATAATGATAGTAACTGCTCCCAGTGGCCTGCTTGTAGTGACTCGTATTTTCGATACAAATGTCTAATATCAAGTCCTCTGTCATAGAATTTTGTGAATTATTTTAAGGCAGTGTGCAATCAATGTTGTAACATCAATATTTTTTGATTTGTCTTAAACCTATAAATGCTATTTCTGTATTGAATCCCATTGAAGAAAAAAAAAAACATATTTAGGTTAAAGTTGTTTAATTTGCATCATGGAGTTCGCGCCTTCCTCCATGTTTGATCATTGGCGCAACGTTTATGAATATTTCATCTACCCGTTTATATAAGTACAAGGCTAATAAAGTTAACAGGATAATAAATTGTCTGTAAACACCACCGCAAGTTCCTAAAAATGACTTTTTAGATAAAATTAATTATGCTCATTTTTTAATTCTGTATTGAAAATCAGTCGTTTTTTTTTAGGATATTTTTCTTAATGAAATTTTATAAATATTTATTTTTGCCGGAAAGAAGAAAGAAAGCTGTAGGCAGAAAATATTTCTAATTTGTTTTTTTTATCGTAAACCATACACAGACGCAATTTTTTTTAATCTTTAAATACTATATTTAAAGAAATAAAGTTGCCCAAATCGATTTTCTTATCTATCTGTAATCTACCTCCTTATATAGTGGTTACTGCATTTGTACATAGCTAGAAGGGACTTTAGGATAATGGTAGACAATTCTCTATCCACCACAAGACTAATTAAATCTGGAGTTTCGCTGGGCTCTCTTCTAGCCGATGGCACATCTATCAACCAAACTGGGCCTTTTTGCAGATGATGCGCTTATCTACGCGCATTCTGATTATGCAAATGTAGCTAGAGTGCACGTCTGCAACCATTTAAGGAAAATAAACCCATGGCTGGAGAAATGGAAAATCAATTTAAACGAAAACAAGTGTGAAGGAATAGTCATCATCAAAAAGTATACAAACATAAAAATAAATAAACCAATAAAAATTAATGACATCCAGATACCTATCAGAAAGCGCCTGAAGTACTTACTTAGGCGTCATTATTGATTCAAGATTGAAATTTCATTTGCACGTCAACCGTATATTGTGAAAAGCCTTCGCTGCTATGCAAAACTCAGCTTTCAAAATAACTTGACAATATACAAGCAAATAATAAGACCTGTCTTGATGTATGCTGCGCCTGTATGGTGGAGGGAGTATATCAGATACACCGGTAGCTCAAATAGAACGAATGCAGAATAGGATTCTCAGATGTGTAGCCTCCGCGAGACGATACATCAGAATAGATGACCTACATGGTTTAACTAACACTTCAAAAATAAGACAATACATAACTGACATATCAGACAAATTCAACAACACAAAACACAAACATCATCACTAACATACGACCTCACAGCAACGTGCAGATGCATAATCCGATACACAAACCGTTGTATTCAAAATTGCCAATTTATTTTGAAGACCTGGCTGAACAGGATTAAAAACAGTCCAGTTTACCCGAGAAAAAAAAACTGGACTGGTAAGGCACATAGAGTAGCAACGAGGGTGACTGAACAATTCACTCAAGTAAATATAAATGAAAATAATTTTAGATTTAATTGTACATTGTAACATAAACAACAATTTAGTGACCGTGAAGTGAAAATACACAAGAAAAAATTAAAATTAGTTACAAAAATCATATATAAACGTAATCTGCATGAATAGCGATTGCAATATTGTAATTACATAAAGAATGTAAATAATGCAAGTAAATAACAGAAGAACGAATGAGTGAGAAGAAAGAATGAATGACAGATGCGTGAAAGAGAGAAATAAAAAAGAGGGTGAATTCAAACAGTAACAATATAAGGCCATTGACATGCACACGTATCTGCCCAAATCAAGTTGGGTTTTTTTGTTTAATTTTTCCCAACAAAAATATACACTATGAAGAAACAAAAAAAAAAAACAACAAAACAAAGGATTCCAAATTAATAACAAACAACGCCATGTTGTAAAGATACCTGAAAATGATGCAATAAACACCAGAACGGTACGAGGGCCTACCATTCGGCAAAACACTTGCCAACCGAAAGATTATTGTATAAATGAATATGTTACTCAATGTATTTATGCCACATACCATAAGTCCAACTTGTAAGCCTAAGTACGTATATATAAATTTGTAATTAATATAAAAAACTTTCAATTCGAATTTGATTTTCTTATCTAAGAATATTTAGTTCAGAAATTGGCAAATATCCAAAGAATGGTAGGAAAGTAGAAGGAAATATTTGGAATAGTTATCTTATATTTGTAAACAGGATATTTTAGACAATTTACAGAACTGAAATTACTTAGGATATGAAAGTACAGGTTGAAACTGTTAGATTTGTTTTACAATCTAGAACTAAAAACATACTTTCTTATGTTTCACTGCAAAAAAAATTGTACGTATTTGAAGAATAAATTGAAGGAAGCGACCGTTTTTCCAAGGTTAAAAATGTTGCCGACATAACAGAATGAACGTAGGAAAAGCAAAAAAAATCCTAGCCAAGCGCTACATCAATCATCTAGCCACATCCATTCACCATAGCAAATTAAGCGACCTATAAAGTAGATGCGGCGTATGCTGAAGTTTCTTTTTCACGTACCATAATAAAAGATAGCGCTAGAAAGTTTCTCTGAGGAAGTTAAGTTGCTTATATTCGAGAAACGTTCTGATTGCACTCGTTCATTTTTGTAATAAGGAAAACAAGATTGGTATTATATTTTAATACCATTTCAAAAATAAATCAAAGAACTGGCAAAAATCAAGCGATGGAGCAAAAAGACTTATGTTGGTGGATTGCAAGGAACATAACGTCACAGTTAATGCGATATATGATGTTAATCCTTTAAATTATCTAAGAGAAAGCATTACGGCAAGGACTTCTATAAGCCATTTTTCTACCGACGATATCCAAGTGGAATAGCCAGGTGGGATACATGCCTTGCCTGTCCGTATTAGTTGAGACAAGCCACCCCCTATCAGCTGTTCCGTCTTTCAGGTATTTGCTCGTTTTAAGCACGTCTACCTCCTGTACCCTGAAAATCTACTATAAACTGAAAATAGCACTCATGAAAATTTTTATTTGTCGAAATTCTAATGATTATTACAACTACTAATTAAACGTGTAATAGTATACATTGTAATGACTTGCGTGAAACTTATGAATCTTAGGTCCGTACTGAATTTTGCTGCCAAAAAAAATCCTGGTTTTGAATTATACTCAGCAAATTTATGCCATGAAGTTCGAGTCTTGAATCACAGTTGACCAGCGGCTAGGTTTATCAATGTTTTATCAAACTACTATATTTAGTAAATTCAAATTCCATATGTTACATTTATGCCAATTATAACAATTGGATGTGTTCATTAGCATAAGGTTAATTCTATTGTTCTCTTATGTAACTGGCAGGCTAATAGAGGTAACAGAATAATGGATTATCGGTAAATACAACCATAAGTTACGTTGATTAAAAGTACACAATTTCATAAAATATTGGACTGTAATAAGTTTGTTATTTTGTACGTTGTATAGGATATTATTTTGATTTTTTTACCTCAACAATGTTAAAAAAATGATATCACTACTTTTAAAAGTAAGCGACTGAACATATTGGCGTTTCGTGTATCTATTTTTCTCATTTGTGGAAAACTATTTTTTAAAGATGTAACGGATAGTACTTTTTAGAATCCGGTAAAATCTGATACCCGGCTGGGTAGGCTCAAGCAGTACTAAAACGTTTTATTAACATTTTTTTTCCAACACTGCGAACTATAAGTAATTTTTTATGATTCGGTAATATTGTTAAGACGCGATAGGGCTTAAGCAACTACGCGTCTGGTTGCTTTGTGTCAAACCTTGTATTTAACGGTAATACGATGAATCTCCGACCGAAATAAAAATCTTATTCCGACATATTCTACGGTAGAAGGTGGTGATATATACTGAGTAGTGTCATTGTGCCAAAGATTCCCAACATAGTCTGTGAAACTACTTTTTACTTAATGAGGAAGATGAATCGGACTAACGAGGTAAAAAGTTAGTACTTCACCTTTATGAAGACATCTAAAAATTAATCATTAGATTAGTTTGGTCAATGAAGATAAGGACGAAGTAGAACCATCAACCACCAAATTTAAAACAAGTTGATGTTACAGAATATCTTGGTACAACCAAACAGTGTAATATAAATGATTCTAAAATAGTAGAAAATATAGGTAAGCGTCAAAATAAAATGTCATTGTATTAAGGTTATCGTTGTTATTTACTTTTATACAGTAAAATGCACATATAATTTAACGAATAAAGGTAACAATAAATTATCTTAAAAATAATGTTCTTTCTTTTTCTTTATCAAAAAGTAAATCAGCAAAATATTTTACTAATTAAAAAATAAAAACGCAAAAATTCCAATTACTTATTTTTTAGGGTTCAAGAGGCTGGTTGGTCTACTTGAGGCGAAATATAATACACCAAGCCGACTATTTTTTTAGCCAAAGCTTCATTCCTGAATTATACGAAAAATACAAAACTCGAATTGCTAATTTACTATCAGGTGTTGATTTATTTCTCTTTACAATAGATATGTGGACATCTGATATAAATAAAAAAAGCTTTATAAATTTGATGGCACATTAGCTAACTAAAGCTTTTAAACCAAAACATTTTGTAGTTAATATCAGAGGCCCAGAAGATAGTCACACCAGCGAAAACATCAAGATTGCCTTAAATCAGATGCTCGAAAGAGACAGTATAAACAACACAAGTGGCAAACTATTTATTAGACACAGTGGAGTTAACATTAAAAATTCAATAAGATAATAATGAATTTATGTTTTATACATACGGTAGTAATTGACTCTAAAGTGCACCAGCATAAATGATAAAGACATTCGTTTTATCGACAATTTGTACTGGCAACAGACAGCTAAAGTACGGTTGGAGTATTAACTTTCGGATGAATTTAAAATCAAACGGAGAGAGCGTGACTCACTGGTACCACTGAAGGAATCAACATCAACGACGTTAACATAAATAACATCAAATACGTTGATGATACATTAATTGTCACTAATAACGGAAAAGACCTATAAAAACTTACGAATAAAATAAATAACTGATACTTGTACATAGTTTGATTTAAGATTCAACGCAAATAAAACAAAATATATGATTATAAGCAAAGAATCTAATATTGAAGATGGTGCTAATACAGTCAGTTGCACAAAGATAGAGAAAGTTGAAAAATTGATGTATCTCAGTAGAAATATCAGCGACTACTGGGACCCGACTGTGGAAGTCAAAATTCGATTAAAGAAGGCCCGAACCGCATTTAAGAAGAACAAAAAAATCTTAACTAGTCACGACCTATCATTGAAACTACTGATGAAAATGGTAGGCTATTATGTCTTTCCGGTTGTCTTGTATGGCATAGTAAATAGACAATTTATTCATCTTTTCAGTTACAAAAGTTGTAGATAAGACATGTCATCAAAGGGATGTATGATCCCATCTTAGGTAATATCAAAAATAATATATAGAAAAAAAAAAGAAATCTTACTATTAAACACATTAATACACAGTAAATACAAGATATAACAAAAAACATAACATACATATTTATAACAAACAAATTTATAACAAACAAAACACATACTGAAGATGCTTTAATTAAGTAAGGATGTTATAAAGAATAACATTCACACTCTGCCCAGCAGATAACTTTCAAATTCAGTTACAGAATAAAAAGTTTTACTTAATAGTATAGTTTTTATTTGTTTTTTAAAACGTGCCATAGATTCAATCCTTTTTACATTTTCCGGCAGTAAGTTAAACAGTCTGCAACCTAAGTAATGACTAGTTTTTTTACCATATTTATGTTGTTTTTCAATATAAAAATTTTCTCTGTTTCGAGTCGGATAACGATGAAAAGATCTATGCGACATGAAGCTATCTTGATTTTGATAGATATACATAAAGAGTTTACATATATAAATACTTGTAACTGTTAATATTTTCTATTCTTAAAGACTTCCCTACAGGATGCGTTATATCACATACCAAAAATTAGTCTCATGATTCGTTTTTGCATTACCAGCACTCTGTCCAGTTCCTGCGCACTTCCCCAAACCGCCAGACCATAGGATGGCTGGTAATAGACAGTTATGAGATTGGGAACACTTAATGAGTTTTTTAAAGATTTTATTATAAAAAAACATTTATTTAGTCTTGAGCAAACGTCATCTATGTGCAAACTCCATTCGAGGTTAGAATCTATTATGATTCCTAAAAACTTTGAACTATGGCTAACAGGCAAATTCATATTATTAAATACAATATTGAGGTTTATTGGTTTGCGCATTTTTGTCTTAAATTCCATAGACACGGTCTTTGATAGATTTATTATAAGATTATGCTTTTTACACCAGTTTGAGAACTCAGTCAATAATATTTTAATTTTTTTCTCCAAAAGTTTCTCATCTTTGTCTGAGATGACTACGGTCGTATCGTCAGCGAACATAAAAACGATTCCACATGAAATGTATTCAGGTAAGTCGTTTATGAACAACAAGAAAATTAGAGGACCTAGGACACTGCCTTGAGGGGTCCCTAAGTCACAGTTTAAAAGAGGATGGCCCTTTTTAAATACAGGTAAAATGTTAGCCTCTTTCAGTCGTGAAGGGAAAATACCTTCATAAACAGACATATTTATTAAATAAACCAGGCAAGCAATTACTTTAGGCGAACATCTCTTTAACAAAGCAATAGGTATCTCCTCTGGTTCCGTTAATTTTTTATTGGGTAACTTTTTTATGGCAGACCTAACATCCTGTGAAGTTACATTAGTGTATTGAAAGGCATTAAAACATTTTTTTGATACAGTGCATTCCTGTGATAAACCGTTACTGAAGTGAGAATTTAATTTATTTTTTACAACAGTAGATAAGTAATTACTAAAGCTACTTGCTATGTCTTCTGCATTAGTAAGAATGACATTATCTGTGCATATTTGGTTAATGTATCTTTTGGAATTATTTTGGTTTTTGCTATTTAAAAAATTAATTATATTCCAGGTGATCTTTGTTTTGTTTTTTGAGTCATTTATTTTTCTGTTATAGTAGCTTTATTTTCTTTATTAATTTTACTATTTATGTCTTTTTTTAGGTGTTTATATTTATTTTTTAGTTGAAAGTCCTCAGTACGTTTCTGTAACCAATGTAAATTTTTTAAGTTTTTAAAATCCTCTAGGAGTTCATTAGAAAAATTAATTTTTTTATTGTGTAGCTTATTTTCCTTAACCTCTTTATTTGGACAGCTTATTTGAAAGCACCAATTAAACGCATCAAAGAAGTGTTCAAAGTTTTTTTCCATGTTGCTCTGAGTAAAGTCTATTTTAAATGAATCATAAAGAAAATTAAATTCGTTAATTGAACCATTGTCAACCACCCTAAGGCACCGGACCGTTTCCCGTTGAACTGCCTCTGGTAATATTGCTTGCTCGACGTGACAATATATAAGTTGACAAAAATGATCGGAAATTTCAGCATCAAAATTTTTGCAAGAAAAAAGTTCTGGTTTGGACGTGATGACATAATCAAGGCCAGAGGTACTGGTAATATGTTTCCTATTAGTAACAATTCTTCATAGAAGCTGGACGCTTACTGAAGCAATGCTTAAACGTCTGGGGGCACTCGAGATGTGGGTGTGCGACGACTGCTGAAAATCAGTTGGATGGACAGAATTGGTAACAACAGCGTACTCAGTTGCATGGACAAGGACTTGGAAGTGGTCACAACTATCAAGCAAGGCAGATTAGAATATTTTAGCCACATTATGAGACATCCAGAAAAATATGAAATCTTGCATTTGATTATAAAGAGTAAGATTTCAGGCAGATGTGGTCCAGGAAAAAGGAGAACATCGTAGTTGAAAAATTTGAGGCAGTGGTACAGAAAGTCTACGGTTCAGTAAAACGATCATCATCAGTCAATAAGTCGATCATCATCAACATGGTAGCCAACATGATATCCAACAATCGTAGAACGGTCATGGTACCCCAAAATAAAATTAGAGCAAATCAAGAGAGGGTTGGACAGTGGAATAAAGAAAGTACAAGATGTATCTACACGCTGAAAATCCACATATTATATATTGAAAAGGCTTTTTGAACATAGAGAAAATATCAGTAATATTAACTTTTTTCTTTGACACCAAATCAATAGAATTTAATTAAACTGCTACTGGAGCTCTTACAACTATTTGATCAAACTACCAACATTTCAGTTTAGTTTACTATGTAGAATATCGGAAGTGATTCCAACAATTTTATCATTAAATAAATATTTCAGGGAAATTGAGCTCTCTGGTTTGGAATCTAAGCGGGATAAGGTGCTTTAAGGTTTGAGTCAGAAGTTCGCAAATATTAAAAGCAACAATTATATAATTGCCACGTTCCTGGATCTAAGATTTAAAAATGCATATTTCACTAACAAAGACAGGTTAAAAGAGACATTTTAAAATACACCAAACAACTAATACAAAGTATATGTTGAACCCGATGACGATGTGTTATCAGTATCGGAATCAGACCTCCCGGACCATATTCCACTTAGTATTTTAAATAATTTAAAAGTATCAAAACACTTAAGGATTCTAGTCCAGAAATTTTCTTTTGAGTATTTTTTTCCGCTTAAAATACTCCTTAAAATCTGTAGAATACAAAGCTGCTTTCCTTTTTACACAATATAATTATTTAAGTTTACCTATCGAGTTTTCCACGCAAGTACAATACAAGTAGCTCGCAACCGACGCTCGAGCTTGCCTTAGGAAGCATTAAGCTGTAATGGTTTCAGGGCTTTCCCTACCATTTCTTCGAGCAGCTGTTACGTAAACACTCAATAGAATATTTGTGTGAGTTTAATTATTATTTCAACAGGAACATTATGCTAAGCATCAGTTTTTTCACAATTTTTTTGTTTTTAAACTTTAAACGCGTTTTCCGAATTGGCGTGCACGATTACTCAAACACTAATAAACGGATCGACTTGAAATTGATCATACTTTAAAAATATATAATTATCTTCGATACTAATATTCAATTATTTAAGACTGTTTAAACAATTTTTATAGGTCGTTTTTATCATTTTTTTTTGTAAAAAATTGTTTTTTTCAATTGTAAAAACTGCGAATTTTTAATTTTTTAATTTTTGAGTCTATTCATATGGAATCTGTAGGTATGTAGATTACAAATTAACTTAATTTTTTCAGATTAAAGGATTTTTGCAATCCTGAGGTTGCACGCCAATCAGAGTGTACGTACCGGAGGTGCTCCACGAGATGTGCTGTATTCTTTTTTAACATTTTTATAAAAAAAATGTTTTGTATTCTTTTAAAGTAGTTCTAATATGCTAAAAAAGTTTTACATTTATTGCGTTTATGTATTACAATTGGAAAAATATTTAAAAAAAAAAAACATGTTGTTTTGCGTTTGACCAGGATCGATCCCCCTTAAGAAACAGACGCAGACATACGAGGCTGGTTTGAAAAGTCCGTGCAAAAATAAAAACTACTTATGTGTTTGGGGTAAACCATTTTTATTTTTCGACATAGTCTCTTTTTAGGCTTATACACTTCGTCCAACGATGTTCTAGTTTGTTGATCCCTTCCGAATAATAGGATTTGTCCAAGTCTGCAAAATATCCATTAGTGTCTGCAATCACCTCCTCGTTTGAATAAAATCTTTGTCCCGCCAGCCATTTCTTCAAATTGGGGAACAAATAGTAGTCCGAGGGAGCCAAGTCTGGAGAATAGGGGGGATGTGAAACGAGTTGGAATCCTATTTCCATTAATTTTGCGACCACAGCTGCTGAGGTGTGTGCTGGTGAGTTGTCGTGATGGAAAAGGACTTTCTTGTGGGCCAATCGCGGGCGTTTTTCTTGCAGCTCGGTTTTCAAACGGTCCAATAACGATGAATAATATTCACCTGTAAGAGTTTTACCCTTTTCCAGATAGTCGATGAGGATTATCCCTTGCGAATCCCAAAAGACAGTCGCCATAACCTTTCCGGCCGAAGGAACGGTCTTCGCCTTTTTTGGTGCAGATTCCCCCTTGGTAACCCATTGTTTAGATTGTTGTTTGGTCTCAGGAGTATAGTAATGTATCCATGTTTCATCCACAGTGACGAAACGACGCTTAAAGTCCTCCGGATTCTTCTGGATCAGCTGCAAACCATCCTTGCAACACTTCACACGATTACGTTTTTGGTCAAGCGTGAGCAATCGCGGCACCCATCTTGCGGATAGCTTTCTCATGTCCAAATGTTTATGCAAAATATTATGTACCCATTCAGTCGAGATGCCCACAGCACTAGCAATCTCACGCACCTTAACTCTTCTGTCATCCATCACCATATCATGGATTTGATCAATGATTTCTGGAGTCGTAACCTTCACAGGCCGTCCAGAACGTTCGGCGTCACTTGTGCCCATATGGCCAGTCCGAAAATTTTGAAACCACTTATAAACTGTTCTAATCGAAGGTGCAGAGTCACCATAATGTTTATCAAGCTTCTCTTTAGTCTCCTGAGGCGTTTTGCCTTTCATAAAGTAATGTTTAATCACCACACGAAATTCTTTTTCGTCCATTTCTTGAAAATCACTCGACTTCCTTGATTCACACGATTGCCAAACACAAAGAAATAGACCAATATGGCTGAAACTTGGTGTGCGTTAATTCAAGAGATGCTACTAACTAAACATGACCTCGATACGCGCCGGTGGTGCCATCTCTCGGACTTTTCAAACCAGCCTCGTAAATATCAAAGGGTCTCCCATGGAATAGAAGAAGTAGAAACAGAGTTCAGTTCTTATTTAACTTTACCATTGATATATCGTAAGGCAATTCCGTTTTTATGGTGATAGATTAATTTCAAGAATTTTTCTAGTTAGAACTTGCTCTTCAATTTCTTTAATGTTTAGCGACCGGCTATTTTCTGAGGTTAGAAATATACATGAAGGCAAAAGGAATAAACTGTCGTCTGAAAAATGATGAAATACTAACATACCTACATCGCAATTTACCTTTGCTCGATTTTAAGTATTAAAATATTCCGTGTGTAAATTTTGTTCTATTATAAATAATTCTGTACCTCAGAGATAGAGTATCGTAATTACAAAATTTGTGATTTCGAGTATATCGTTTCATCTATCATGAAAGTGTTCACATTTTCTAGTGGTAAACCGGGAAAAATCAATGCATTGAATATAAAAATCCTGAATCTTATAGAAACGCCCATTAATTTACATCATATAAGAAAAAGTAGTGATGATGATGATGTTTGGGGGATCGGGCCCGTCGACATCTTAGGTCATTTGCCGCCCTAATTTTCTTTTAGATTTCTATTTCCAGTTCTTTGAGATAGTTTCGAATTTTATTCTTGTTTAATTGATATGTGTTTATTATTTGCGTTAGTGTGGAAGGAATATTGTGCTTTATTCATATGTTTGCTAAATGTTCTGCTTCAAAAATATGTTTAACTGTTAGCGTAGAGTTACATCTTGTACATAAAGGCTTTGGTTCGTTTTTTGAAAGGTAGGGTCTGGTATATGTGACCTTCTTAGCGTAGTGTCCTCAACTCTGTTCAGATTTTGAATCTGGAGTGGGGGGTACACTAGTGGTTTTATTTCCCAGAGCTTGTTGTTGTTTTCTTCTAGATCCCTTTCCAGTTGGAACAAATTTCTATTTATAATAATTAGACTGTTTTGGAAGTCGCTTGGGTGATTTTCCCCTTTTATGGGAATACCGTTATTAATGGCTTTCTTAGCTTCTTGATCAGCTTTGTTGTTACCCTTTATTCCCCTGTGGCTAGGGAGCCAGATGTAGGCAATTGTTCTATTTCTTAATTTTGCAATGTATAGAAGATCTGTGATTTGCCTTAGGTATGCATGGCTAGGATTATTTGTTATGACGGCTTTCAGCGCACTTAGTGAGTCTGACACTTGTTGTCTTTAATATTAATGGCGTATCTGGTTGCTTCTTTTATTGCTAGTAATTCCGCTGTGAAGATGGTGTTGTGTTGAGATAGTTTGAGGTTTTTTGAATAGCTATTGTGCACAATTGCTGCTCCAACCCCTTTTTCTGTCTTACAACCATCCATGTATATTATTGAGTATTTGGAGTAACACATGTGTAGTCTTTCGAGAAATTTGGATTTTACTTCAGAATGATTTAAATCCTTCACATTTGGTGTATGGAGGTGAAGGTCTACCAATGGTTTTGGTGATAACCATGAAGAAAAAGTAGTGTAATAACTATTTTGAAAATTCATTCCTGTAAAATTACACACATACAGTTACGAATCATTACCTATGGGGTACAGAATTTATGTTTGTTGTTGTTCTTATGCTTAAAATGTTCCTCTGGTGCATATTTTGAAACGAATGTTACTTTTCATTTGGTTTTATTTTACTCAAAAAATTTGGCGTGATACCCGGCCAGTTAATGAAATATCCAGTCAAACCGGCTACTCTTTTTTCATTTTGTGTAGTGTTTTCTAACTTGTAAGCTATAATTTTAATTTTTAGACTTATTACCCCTACGTTACGGGAACTATTTTTTATTACGACAACTTTTTTTAACTTTTAGTCTGTCCTGATGATGATTCACTCAGACCGAATTCGGAGGCTATAATCAGGAATAAATAAATTTCAAAAAATTAGAAAGGAATTTCTACACGCAAAAATTTATTAACAGCCAATTAAATTCAAGACAACAACTCAACATCTCTCGCTTTGATAAATCTAAAGTGTCACATATTTCCCCCCTACTATTTTTTCATCACTTTTCTATAAAACACATGCCCCAGGGGGCGCTAGCGTTGCCTAAGGAAGATCTCTAATTTCATATTGTTGGTCAGGTTTGTACGTGATTGTCTTGAAAATGGCCAGAATGCTTAAGGGCCCTATATATACGGCTGACATATGTAGTTTTCCTTTATTTGGCGAGACCGAGGAATTTTTATCAGCCATTTTACTTTTATGCCATCTGCGTCGTCAAGAAAAAGTTGCAACGGATTTGTTTGTTTTGTCCGCTAATTTAATAAAAGCGGAATTTAGTTAGGGGAAGAAGACGTGTAATCAAGTCTTGTCAATTTAATAAACTCTCTCCTACAGAAGAAAAGATAAGTTGAATAATTCTGAAAACGTCAAAGTGTGGTATGATGAACATATACCTATTTCAGTTTTGGTTAATAATAATAGGTCGACAAAAAAGTATTGGGCATTATTTTCGCCAGATAAAATTAAACTTGATCAAAACAAACGAATGCAAAGTAATTTTGTTATGCAGATACAACAAAAACTGTAAAAGACATATGCGCAGCCGATAAAATCATGCAAAAAGTTGAGCAAGTCTGTCACATAAGCAGACACTGCCTCACTAGAGAACTAAACATCTATCACTAAAGACTTTTTAAACGATTTCGGTGGCCAGGTGATTTAACAGTGAACAATCTAATTGACCGAATTTCTATCTATAAAACATTGCTGAAACGAAACAAGAGGTCATCTATTTTTGAAACATTTCATAATTGGTGCTAAAAGAGGGATAACGTATCAGAATAATGTGCGAAAAATCTCTTGGTCGAAGTCTGGTAAAAGTGCACAAACAAACACAACGTCAGGATTAATGCTAAAGTAGGTGATACTGTGTATTTAATGAGATTGGAGGGGAATCGTGTTTCATAAGGTCCTATAACCTGACCAAACGATGGATACTTTACTCTACTATCGACAATTAACCAGGTTGCAACGAGCAAGCACAGAAATTATTCAAGTACTATAACCTGACCAAACGATGGACTCTGATCTCTACTATCAACAATTAACCAAATTGCGACGAGCAAGCACATAAATTAATCAACAGAAAAGCACTGTCTTCCAACATGATAATGCCAAACAACACCTCCCTTTGATGACCTGGCGAAAACTAAGAAAGGTTCGCTGGATGCATCCACCATACATCCCAGACTGTGTACCGTCAAAATACGATTTGTTTCGGTCTTTGCAGAATGCTCTTAATTGTGTTAAGTTTACTTCAAAAGAGGCTTGTAAAAATCGCTTGTTTCAGTTCTATCAGAAAAGAAAATTAAAACGGCTCATATTTGATTTAGTAAACTAGTAAACAACATATGCTTGAATTTTGACTTAAAAATGTTCTATACTTTTTTGACAATCCAACATATAATAGCTTATAAGATGTCAATAAGAGGTTTGCGACAAGACGAGCCATCTTATGTTATAATATTGACATTTTGCCTTTAGGATAGCTGCAATACAATTAAGAATTTATTTACACTAGTTATTGTTACTTCTTAATTTAAATGTAAATTATAAAATATGTTTTCGGAATTTAAGTTCTACGCAAAAGAAAGATTTAAGTAAAAAGGGGCTCCCTCGAATTGATTTGAAACATATTAAAACACTCCGCCAATTTGTAAAGTGATGTACCCAATACCTGTAACCCCGCAATTTTCGAGTAAAAAATATCTTTAACTGCCTCACACTAAAAAATTACCAAACTCAATCTTATAGTTATGTATTGTATTCATAAAAAACAAAGGTTAGTAGATAAAGGACTTCTAATTAAATCAAAAATAATGGAAAATAAAACCGGCCAAGTCGGACTTGCGCAATTAGTGTTCCGTACTTTTAAAATAAAGAATTTTGTTACCCTAAATGAGTTTTCAACAGTTTTCTTCCGATCTTTGTTGAAAACTTATGACCTTATTTTTTTTTTAATATATACCAGATAGATTATCAAAGTTAATGCACTCGTAATAATTTTCGTTCAATCTTTTATATATACCAGATAAATTATGACCACCTTGTAAAGAATATTCCAAACTTTTTGATTAGTATGTTACTTTTCGAGATAAACGCAGCGATTTTTTGTCAATTTTTTTAAAATAATACAAAGAAAAGTGTGCGCTACTAAGATTTCATATATATTTTTGAACTCGTGTTTTTACAAGCCTTCATTTGACACCCCAATCGATGACCTGGTAATTTTTTTTTTCACAAAACTAACTCCTTAAGTCAAAATTTAACTTTCAAAACTACACGGCTCTGATGGGGCCATCAATTCCTATATTTCTGCCAAATTTCAACTTTTTATTCCAAATAGTTTTAGAGAAAATCTGGTGTGGCAGACTAAGCAAGATGTGTGCGGCTTATGGGATTTTTCTTTATTATTAAATTAAGAAAAGTAATTTTATAGGTGGAATCTGTATTACCTGAAAAATGATTTAGCAGTGCTGATTGGCATTTGTCGTTTGGCGGAACATTTGAATTTTCTAAATATTAAAGTTCAAAAGTCACTCTAATGGTTAAAATATCGAAAACACTTATCAGAAAAAAGTGTTTAAAATTTCATTTTATGACAACATGCAAAATTTCACATGGATTGGACAAGAAGTCGTATTTTGTCACTTTTGGACCAATAAAAATATGATCACAAGGAAATGTTTATTTTTTGAATTTGAACTATATTTGTTAGATTGGTACAAGAATTTAAACATTTGCTTTTTGATTTCAGGTTATATTTTATTTGTTTTACAGTGAATAATTAAAAAATTCAGATTTTCTTAAAACCGCAACTGTTGCACGTACAATTATAGAATATTTTTACCCTATTACGTACGGTTTGAGATTTTTGATTTTTAAAAGACATTCTGGGATTATAATTTATTATAAAACATAAAGAAAAACAAATACGTTAATATTAACGAATTTATTTCAATACTTCGAATGTTTTCGGAATTTTACTTACAGTCAAATTTGTATTCACGTATATTGTCATGCTATGTATAAAATTACACAAAACATACAACCCATTCACGACATTTAATTAAGTAATCCTTGGCCAGGAGGATCTCCGGACTTAGCACCGCTCGATTTTTTTTATGGAGCTATCTCAAGGACAAACTTTATTATCAGAGACTTTTCAAAAATATTAAATTGGAAAATACTATAATGCATTTCGTAAATAGCGTTTTCCGCCCATGTTAAGAAGTACTTTAAAAGAGTTGCACTCACGAACAATTCTGTGCATGGAATTGTGCGATTGGCTGGTCGAACTAAGACAATTTTTATTTAGTGTATGGTTTTTTGTTTATTTACTTTGTGAAATGTCTGGAATTTATTTGTTAGCTTTATTAAATATTAATTCGCTAGTTTTCTTTCCTTTTTTGCAAGTAAATTGCGATTGAGAGTATCCTTAAAGGGGGCCTTACACGATCAATATTGTTGACAATACAGTATGATATTGACAATATTATTGATCTTGTAAGGTGAAAATTCAGTATTGACGGTCGATATTGAAGCGATATTGATGAAAATCCAGATTTTCTGATCTCGGAGTGTCAATATTGAAAAGTGAAGGGGATATTGTCAATAATGTTGAGCATGTAGGGACGTACGTCAATAATATTGACAAGACTCAGTTGTTGCCACGCTGTCGTAGGAAAAGGGTTGAGTTATTATGAATAATACGATTTACTTTGAGACGATGTCTGAAGACTGTGAAGAGGTAATCGAGTCAGGAGGAAGAAATAATGGTGACGAGGGGACTGAACGCCCGGAAGACAAGGCGCTTCGGGTCTTTATTGAGCAACTAGAACTCCCTCCAGAACTGTGGAATTGTACAAACCCTAAATACAGCAATAAAACAGCTAGGATTGCTGCGCTTGACCGCCTCATCCCCTTTTTGGTAAAGATAAAGCCGGAGGCCAAAAGGGAAGACGTAAAGAAAAAAATGGACAGTCTACGGACCAATTTTAGGAAGGAACTTAAGAAGATTGCGACCTCGAAGAGATCTGGGAATAGTCAAGATAATGTGTACAAATCAACTGCATGGACCTTCTTGGCTCTTTCATTTCTGGACAGACTTGAAAAGCCTGTAGAGCAGCAGCCAAGTGAAGCCGAAGCAGAGGAACCGGTGAGTCGTGTTTTTTAACACAATTTATTTATATGGATTATTTTTATTAAAAAATAAATTAGATTATTATTAACGTACCATTATTATTAACGATTACATAGGTCATTTATTAAATATTGTTTTTTAAAAATCAAAAATAAAATAATAAAAAATGTAAAAACATGGCAAGCTGGTATCCAAAGATTGAGATGTTCCGATAAACTACTTATTCAATTCATATTCTAGGAACGGCAATGTTTTTATAGTCTTTCTATGAAACTCCTCCTGGGCAGCTCGCCTGCTAAAGAAAATTATTTACTCAGTTGTGCATCCAAATACGGACTAAAATGTCGCAAAAAAGAAAACGCGCCGTAATTTTGGTACACTGGAAAAGGTGTTATAAAAAAATCAACTGTTCAAACTCAGACAAAACTGTATTAAAATTGCATAATGACAATGTTGAAAAAAAAAACATTGCAAAATATAATGGGAACCTTGTTAAAATTTTCCTTCATTGTTAGAGTATTGGTAAAATTTGTCACGTATTGTTTTGGCACTTGAGGAACTGTTTCTGTGTAAAGTGCTTTGCAAGGGTACCAAATTATTCTCCTCATAACCTCGATCTGCGGAGTTAACTAAGTTAAGATATTGTTCATTTTCCTTTGCTAAAAAGTTGTGCAGGTACCAGCACGCTGTGGTAATGATTGTTGCTGTTGCTTTTCGAGGCTGAAGGTTCATAGGTTTTTGGAACACACCGAACCGCGAACTCAAGATGCGAAATGCATTTTCCACCACCACCCGAGCTCGTGACAATCTCTCATTAACTACCTGTCGTTCATCATTAAATAATCTCTCAGAGTAGGATTTCAATAAATTGGTATGTAGTGCAAATGCCTCGTCTGCTACAAATACATAAGGCAAAACAACCGTTGCGTTCGGCAGTGGTCTAGGTGTAGGTAAATTCAATTTGTTTTCCTGGAACAATTCCCCAAATTTCGAGTAGAACATCACTCCCCCATCAGATATTCGGCCGTTCATTCCAACGTCTACCATTATAAATTCTTTTCTTTCATTAACCAAAGCCAACAGTACGATACTGAAAAACCCCTTGTAATTGTAATACAAAGATCCCGAGTTATCTGGTTTGACTATAGGTACATGTTTCTCATCCAAAGAGCCCACAGTATTCCAAAATTGGTGTCGAATCTCGAATTTATGAGCAATGTCACTCCATTCTGCTGCAGTTGTGGGAAACTGAAAAATAAAAACATAATACGTTAAAAGAGTTAAGGGTTAAAGAGTTGTACTAATCTACATAGTTGATTATTACATTAGATGTAGATATTACATTCATTGTATTATTAGTTTCAACCTCTTGCTTTCAGATACCGATCCATGAAGAGGAGGAAGGAGAGAGTGGAATAAGGAGGGAGCGCCAAACTCATCAAAATAAAAAAGTTAGAACACAAGGTCCGATTGCTAAACATAATGAGCTCCTACAAAAGGCATGTTCATATTTGGAAAACTCTGGCGAACTCTGACTGCAACATCCCAACTATGGCAAAAGCTTGGGGAGAAAAACTGCTAACTTTGGATGCTCAGCAGAGACAGTTTGCAGAGAAAGCCATAAATTACGTGCTTTTTGAAGCAAGCTTGGGCACTCTCCATCGCAACTCCGTAAAAATAAATGAAGTATGTCAATGTTCAAGCCCTCTAAGTCTAGAACAAGTGGTGGCGACACTTCATCCATCACCACATTCAATTACCCTTCTCCCGCTCACCAAAATCAGGATTTATCATTGGCGACTCTTTTCACCACCTTCAAAGGAGTGTATGGTTTTGAACTTTGATATTTTTTGGCTGTATTTTTTTGCTGTGTAATCAATAAATAATTACTTTAAATTATTTCGTTTGCTTTAAACTATTTAATATGCGTTTCCCTACTTCTACTGTCATGCTAACAACTTTCATATAGGTAGTGAAGAGGTTCTGTGCTATGACAGACTGATATACTTAAGTAAAGGATATTAGTCTGGTTGCTGGAAAATATATTTAAAACACTTACTTTCATGTAGTCTCGTAGGACATGAACAAGAGTTTCACATGTTTGAATTATAGCTTCGCTGATAGTTGCAGGCGACATGATGAGAGAGAACTTCAAATCTTCAAAATTTCTTCCTGTAGCTAAGTACCTCAGGATTAAGGCTAATCTCTCATTAACAGCGATGCATTCCCTCATGTTTGTGTTCTGCCTTCTCAAGAATGGGTCCACCATGTGTAATAATTTTATGAACGTACTTTCTTTCATTCCGAAATAATTGTGAAAATCTTTCGCATCTGTCAATCTGATTTCCCTCAGGAGCGTCATATGAGAATATTCTTCACGTTTTTATAACCATTCTTTCATCCATCTATTTCGCTGAATTCGTCTAATACTTCCAATAGCCATAATTATGGCTACACAAGCTTTTTTCGATTGTCCATGTTTTCGACACACACAACGTCACGAAAATTCACTTGGAAAGACTTTGTCCGAATAGTGGAAACAACGTTACTCAGCACATGTATTGATACAATTATTGACAATAATATTGACCGTTTAGGGTATTACGATATTGACGGTGGTAAACCCCAGAGTAATGACTGTATTGTCAATAATATTGACAAACCGATTTTGTCAATATTATTGATCGTGTAAGGCCCGCTTAAAAAAACAAAAACGTCAAACTGCATGCTATAGGGTAAAAATATTTCATAATTATAAATACGACAGTTACGGTTTTACGAAAATCATAATTTCTTAATTATTAATTGTAACCGAAGTAAAACATGGCTTGGAATTAACAAATAAATTTTAAAATTCTTCTGTCAATCTAACCAATCAATATTTAAAATTTTTTTATTAATCAAGAACTGACAAAATACGATTTTTCTTCAATCTATCTAAAATTTTACACACTAGCTTAAAATGCAATTCTAAACACCTTTTTCTAATAAATGTTTTTTATTTGATATTTTAACAAACAGAGTGACTTTTGGACTCGAATCTTTACCTATTTTAATTTTTTACTAAATGTCAAATGACCACTGGCACTCCAAATTACATTTCGGGTTTCAAATTGTACAGAATTCACCGATAAATTCAATTTTTCTACATTTACTGACAAATGTGTTCGGTGCAATCGGTAATATCGTGATGACTGGTGACCAACAGTTAGGTACCGAGACAAAATAATTTTAAGTTATTTGTTTACAATTAAACAAATATTTAGGGAGTAAAGATTTGCTTTAAACTCTTACTACAAAGATGTCTCGCTTTTATATATTCTTGGTAATTCTTTTTTTTTTTTTTTTTTTTTTATTGGTCTAGCACACGTGCTGCAGGGAAGTCCCTAAAGCGCTCCAGGAGCGGCACGAGTGCGGAAAAAAAAAAAAAAGCGATTCACGTTGTTCTTGAATCGCTGTAAATTGTACTCGGTGGGAAACACAGCGCTGGGCAAATTATTCCAAAGGGATGACGTTCTCCATATAAAAGATTGCTTGAAAAGCGTCGTACGCGGAGTAACAAGCTGAACCTCATACGGATGCGAAGCACCAGCGCGACGTGTATTTCTAACATGCACCGCTTTGGGAGGAATTAAGCGGGCTACATCCTTCGAACACTTTCCATGAAAATACCTGTAGAACAGACTCAAGTCGCCAACCGTTCTTCGATGTTCCAGCGAATCAAGGCCGCCGGTCAATTCCGGGTCCCCAATCAGACGGACCGGTCTTCTCTGAACAGAATCCAACAAATGCAGTGTATATTTGGGAGCGGAGCCCCAAACGTGGGAGCAATATTCCATAGTTGGTCGAATTTGGGCTTTGTAAAGAATTAACAGTTGCTGTGGGGTGTAAAGCTTTCTAGTTCTAAATAATATTCCCAATTTTTGAGAAGCTCTCCTTGCTATGCCTGCAACATGTTCATGCCAAGACATATTTGCTCCCAAACTAACGCCCAACAAATTGAGCGACGATGCTAGGGGAATGGAGTGCCCCGACATAACTATGTCGGGTTCAGCAACGTTAACTTTTTTAGAAAAAACTGCCGCTTGAGTTTTTGTAGCGTTAAATTCTACTTGGTTACTGTCACCCCAAGATAGAATTTCTTCCAGGTCTTTGTTAAGTTGAACGACCTCCTGCTGTCTGCGGATATTCGCCTGAGCAGCCGATGTCCGAGCGTTCAAGGTGAATGAAGAGACAAGCGTACTGTCGTCTGCAAAGCTATAGATTGGATTCCCGGTCTTTTCCAGCAGATCGTTAATGTAAATGAGAAAGAGAGTAGGAGACAGTATGGAGCCCTGGGGCACACCGGCGTTGATAGTGAGGGTGTTAGAAAGAAATCCGTCGACCGCCACTCGTAAAGAACGCTCTCTGAGGAAACATGAGAGCCACAAACAGAACCTTTCAGACATACCATAAGAGCGCAACTTAGCCAACAGTCCATCGTGCCAAACACGGTCGAATGCCTTGGATATGTCAAGAGCAACCGCTCGAGATTCGGTAATTCTTATATTGAAGACGAATATATGAAGTTGTTGGCTACTGACACTTTTGAGTGTATTCTTTTTAAATCGCTCCTGCTATACCTGTGTGTTTGCGATTTAACTCTCCACTTAGGCTCATTGATGGACTCTGATATGGAGTGAAACGAGCATGTCCCAGTTTGATGAGTTATAGATGGTACGCCCGGCTTGTCCATAACTTGGGACAGCCGTACTTTTAATGAGTGTCTTGATCCTATTTTTTCTGTATATTTTTTACCGACGAGAAGTATTTACGACATTTAAAAGAATAATCCACAACATTGTACTGACTGAACTAAAATAATATCTGTCTATCTATTGCAGGAAGAGATACACGTTTGAATAATTTAGGTCGTAATAAAGAGAGAACAATGATTTTATCAATATGGAGCAGCTAAAATGTCTACAATTGTTGTAAAATTGACTAATAGTTTTTTCCCGTGTATACTTCAATCTTATAACGTTATACAAGTATAATACAAACCAACGAAGCAACATAATACTAAGAAAAAAAGTGACGAACAAATTGCTTACGACGTAAACAACAGAACAATCTTTAAACAGCATTCAGACTTTTTTGTATTCGTGTTTTAACAAAGAAGATTTTTAACTTTTAAAAAGTTTAAATTCCCCCGGCATATAAATCTCTTTTGCAAACTTTAGTGCCTTTTCTGTCGACACCCGAAAATAAATAAAAGTTCCTGTATGTCAGGCCAAAAGCCTTCGCTGTCCGACCGTTGTTTAATATCGATGCCACTAATTTGAACAGACATTCATTTCTCCCCCGATGAAAATATTTGTTATCTCTTGGAGATTTTTCGGCGCTTTTTCTCTCGTTCTTTGGTTATCTTTATGCTTTTGTTGCTGCAAAATTCACCATTTCAGATAATTATGTATTATATGAGTTACATAATGGTGACGTTATCAAAAAATATTGTGTTTAACTGGACTTTCAAACTTTTTTTTATTAGAGCGTTAGTTTTTACGACCTGTTTGTATTGCGTGCCTTTAAAGCGTAAAGTTTATTTTAATTAAATAATAGGTTTCGATAAGCTTTGCACGAGAAATTGGGTAAAGCGTTCCTTTCCTTGTAAACATGTAGTTCTAATATAATAAATCGACACCCACCCCTCTCACCCTCTTTCCTTGAAACCATATCGCTCAAAACATGTAGGTCTCATCCTTATTTCAGTATTATACTACTATTACCATTATTACAGACCTCTGACAGTCAGATAGGCAGACCGATGACAATGGATAGATTTTTCGCAATCTCAAAACACTGTAACGTAAAGAAAAACAAAAATTGTAGGGGATAATTCGTGCCTTGTAGCAAGGGACGTAGAAGCAATAATTCGCCTACTGTGTCAGAGGTAAATAGGTTTCGGGCAATTTAACTGTCTGTATTTCTAAAACTTTTTCTATAATCAACTTAACATTTTTTCGGTTACTCTGTAACCAGATCTCAATCCCTTCTACATACTTTTTCGTTAAAACTGAGTATAATGATAAAACAACACTGAAATAGAAGTGTATTATGATATGTGCGCAACCACCCTTCTAACTCTCTCCTCTATTCCCTATGTATCTTTTACTCTAAATGATCAGCTAAAATTATTTAGAATATTCCAACCAAAAACCAGACAAAATTTGTATAAACATATTGAAACTGTACAGGGTGAGTCAACGATAAAGTAAAGTTCATTATCTCATTTGTTTTGGGAATGACGAAAAAATGTTAAATACAATAGTTTTAGGGAATGTTAAGGCGCACAGTTTAAAATTATTTTTGAGTATACAAGGTATTTCAAAAAAGTGTGGCCGATATAACATCCTATTTTCTAATTTATTTTTAAATTCTGCGTAAAATTTTATAACTTTTTTATTAATAATGTTATATACCTAAACCTACTAGTGTTTCTAATATTTCAATTTAAAAAAAAAAAAATACTAGTTTTCAGTTTTGTAGAAAATTGCCAGTAACGCCATTGTTTCTGAAGGTGGAATACTCATAATTGGTACGAGCGTTCTATAGAGATGAAAAAAAAGATTTACATATATAATTTTAGTTAGTTGCTACAGGGTGTTCAAAATAAATTTATACATTTCGACTATTTTAAATTGAAAAATCTCAAATTTTTTAAATGACATACCCTGCATATTATTATTTTTTCTGATAGATTTTACAAAACCCTCCAACTTTTATTAAGTATGTCATATACCTATTTCTAATAGTTTTCGGTTAATTTTGAATTTTAATTTTTACCCTTGTTTTTAATACACTTACGCTATTGTGAAAACGTAAACAAATAGTTAATAATAGTTTTAATATAGTTTAACTTATTTAATGATCATTTTTATGACTTAATAAATGTTCAAAGATATATCCGTCTACTTGAATACACATGTTTAGTTGTTTTACTATATTTTCCTTCACTTTTCTTAGTATAAAGGGCGTTATTGTCCTGCACGCATTTTGGGTCCGGGAAGTTCAAAACCAAAACTATTGGTCACTTAGTGTATGGTACTATACACTATTGACACTATGCAATACTTAACCACTCCCTCTCTTTCGTCCCTTCCCATTAAAATTGAAACTAATGAAAAAAACTTACTTTTCTGATTTCTCGACTCTAGAAACCCCGAAAAACACGTGTAATATCATATATAGGAAGCAACCTCATTAACCCCTTACCCCACGCTTTAACCCTTTATTTACTTTTCTACAAAAAATATGCTTAAAATTCGTCCAGTACATCAACCAGAAAAACCTGTAAATATCCCCAAATACTATTGAAATTATACAATATTAAACAACCCCCGCCCCCTTCAGTCCCTTCCTGGGTTAAACTGATACTGAAATGAAAAATATAATTTTTGGATTCCTAGGCTTGAAAACACAGAAAAAGATATACTCGTATAATACGATATATAGGAAGCAACACCCTCCTCCTCCACACCCTTTGTATGTTTTACTGTGGATGTTTGTCCAAAGTTGTTTAATATTTAACAAACACTAGAAAAAAATTTTCATATTAATATTAAAATGTTTTAAAAGTTATTGCCCCCACCCCTTGCACTTTCTTGGCCTAAAGTTATATCATTCGAAAACTATAGGCTTTATTTCCTTGTTAGATGTCATCTATGTACCAACTTTGAATTTAATATCTCATTTCTTTCGAGAGTCATCATGCCAACAAACCGACAGACAGACAGACAGACCGGCAGAAATGAGTAACTCTGTTTTTCGTGATCTAGGAATCCTAAAACGTCGAGAAAAGCAAACATCTTAAAGGATGATTTTTTGCAACTACGAAACAATGTGATTCAATACATCAGCTAGAACAAGTTCAACTTAATTTGTTACATAAAACTCCTTGCAAAAAAATATTTAGGTCGATCGATCGGTATCAGAACTCAAGGAAGTAACACAATGCGTCTAACTAATAATAATACATAACAGCAACGGGGTACAGCTCGATTTTCTGAATTCCTAAGGAATAAAGTGTCTGGAGTCCGGACAAAACCTTACGAAGATCAAACTAACTGATAAGAAGAATTTGTCGCAAATATACAAATTTATTAAAATAATTAACGCCACGATAGATATATATCTTCTTAGAGAGGGTTACTTTCATCAAATAACCTATACTAAAACAAAGCCCACGTTTCAATGCCATACGTTAATACCGTGAGTACGTATTGATCAAATACTTTGCATTTAGTTATATTTAGGATGTCCAATTAAAATTTAGATTGTAACCTTCCTAACGCAGACCAAGCTAACGAGACTCTTCTATCCAAGTCAACCTTTAAATTATTTTTTGATATTTCAATTTTTTTCCTAAATACCAGGTGTACAATTATGAAATGCAGATTTTTTTTCTAAAAAAACATGTTAAATTTGGAAGAATGATAAAAAGTGCTTTATTGAAAGTATGGTCCATCGCTTATTATACATTTTTCCCATCTTTCGGGCAATTTGTGAATACCACGCCAGTAAAAATCTTCCCCTTTTGCTGCGAACCATTCATCGAGCCATTTTTTCGCATCTTCGTACGAATCGAAGCGCTGCCCAGCAAGTGACCCATCGATGCAAACAAGTGGTAATCGGAAGAAGCCAAGTTGGTGAGTAAGCCGCATGGGGTAGAACTTCCCAGCTGAGTGCTCCCAACGTGTCGCGAACTGGTTTTGCCGTATGTGATGGAGCATTGTTAGAAGAAAAATGACTTTGTATTACCTCTTTCGGTATTCTGGAATTTTTTCAAGCAGTGAACGTTTAGTATTAACCGTTTCCCCAGGTTTTAGCAGCTCATAATAGACCACGCCCCTCCGGTCCCACCAAACACAGAGCATCGTCTTTCTGCCAAAGCGATTCGGTCTTGCGGTCGATGTAGATGGTGCGCCTGGGTCTACCCATGATTTTTTGCGCTTGAGATTCTCAAAATAAATCCACTTTTCATCCCCTGTAACTATACGATGCAAAAAACGATTTCCTTTTGTACCGAGCGAGCAAAATGTCACACGTGTTTTTGCGCTTTTCCATTTGCCTGTCGTTCAACTCATGTGGTACCCATCTACCGGTCTTCTGAATCTTTCCCATCTCTCGTAGCCAAGTGGAAACAGCTCGTTCACTAACGCCCAATTGCTCGGCGAACTGTGTTTGTGTTCACCATAAGCTTCTCGAAGTAATCAGTATGATTCATCAGTAGTTTTCTTCAAATGAAAACAAAAAATTAATGCTGTCCGCGAATGCTCTTTGTTCGGTATAAATTTCGACATATTGAACACAACAACACAACACTATGCATACACTTTTCCAATTTATCACTCGTGCGCGTCTGACACTTGTTGATGACACAACAAAATGGGCGCAGTGTCAAATCTTTATACCACAAACTGCATTAGTGCACCATCTGTTGTCTGAAATCCGCATTTCATACTTGTACACCTGGTATATGAATGTTTGTATCTTTCCTATTCTTTCACCTTCACTTTCGTTGTTCAGATATTTGATTTTGGATAAGTTTATTTTTAGACCTATTTCTGGAGACTTGTTATTTAATTCCATCAGCATTTCTTGTAATTCTTCTTTTGTGCTGGCGATCAGAGTGATATCGTCTGAGAACCTTAAGTGATTTAATCGTTCATCGTCCATTAGTATTCCTTTATTTTTCAACTTTAACGATTTAAACATGTCTTCTAGAGTTAACGTGAACAGCTTTGGGGTATCGAGTCGCCTTGTCTAATTCCTCTTTTAATTTTAATTTTATTTGTTTTTTCTTCAAGCAATATTTGGGAAGTGGCATTTTTATATATGTATTCAAGAAGATTTATGTATGTTTCATCGACTCTGCTGTTACTTAAGGTAAGGACTGCCTATATCTCTAGCTAATCAAAGGATTTTTCGTAGTCAACCATTGCTATCGACAAAGTGACCTTATATTCATGTACTTTTTCCACTAGTAATCTAATTGTTTGAAGATGGTCCAAAGTGCTCTATCCCCGTCTAAACCCCGCTTATTCACGTGGTTGATAACACTCTAATTTATTCATTAATCTGTTTGTTATAATTCTGGTGAGTATTTTGTATAGTACCGATAATAGCTGATAATAGTATTTCTTCAATTTATGTATATTCCCCTTTTTAAAAATAAGCACAATCAAGGCGTTTACCCATGGTGTTGGTATTTTACTTTCCATAAGGCACCTGTTAATAGAGCTCGAAGAGATTGTATCGATGCCCCTTGATACCTTATGAAACAATGATACTAATAGATAATTTAATATACGATAAATGAATAATTAAAATAAAATATTATATTTAAAAAAAGGCAATTTACCTACAATTCAAACTCGGCAATTAAACTGAAATTACTCACCAGCAGTGACATAAGTATTTGGAAAATAATTGATTTATGGAATGTAAAACTGGAACGGATGTATTAGTTTTTACAATAATTGGACTAATGTTTATTTTGATTTTAATATTGTCGAAACACATATATTCCCATCGTCCTATTTTAATGTTGTATATTTAATTATACATTTGCTTTTTGTATTTGCATTATATGCAAACGTAATAAATTATTAATTTTCAAAATGAATTTTATTTTTGCAAAATATCTAATAATATTTCATACAATTACGAGAGAGATTTTGCAACGCTTATTTTTCACACTCCTTTGTCCTTATCGTTATCTCAAGCATGCGCAGTATTAACGCGAAGGAATTGCAAGATTATTGATCTGCTATAATTTGAACCTGAAACCTGGTGAAAAAGCACAGGAGGAAGCACAAGTATGTATGTATGGTCACGTCGAAAGGATGCCTGAACAAAGAATAGTTAGACAAGTGTTTGATGCCAAACAGAGCAAGAAAAGAACAAGAGGCCGACCTAGAAGGGCATGGTTGGGGAATGTTAGAGAGGCGGTGGCCAAAAGAGGAATAGAGTGGAAACACGCAGGACGAGCCACACAGGGTAAAAAGAGGTGGAAGGAAATATAGAAGAGACAAATATAGAATAACTCAACTCCACGGGCCTTACACCCCTAAAGAGGTAGAAAGACATAAGGATTAAGTAAGTAAGTAAGTATAACTTAGGGGATTTTTAGTGTTCCGCACGGAACACTTATAAGATAACTTCGGTGTCTGTCTGTCTGTGTATCACTCCCGATTTTCTCCGAAACTATTTGTCATAGAAAGTTGAAATTTGGTAATAGTATAGGAATTGATGGCCTCATCAGAGCCGTGTAGTTTTAAAAGTCCAATTTTGACTGAAGGGGTTAGTTTTGGGGGGTGAAATCGGAAGTGAAAAAAACATTTTTTTTAGTAGGTCATCGAGTGTGGTGTCAAATGAAAGCTTGTGAAAACACGAGTAAAATATATATATATATATATATATATATATATATATATCTAATGTAATACTTGCGCACACTTCTCTTTGTATTATTTTTAAAAAATCGCTGTCCCTCCACCTTATCTCGAAAAGTACTGATCAAAAAATTCTGGAATTTTCTCCACGGAGTGTAGATTGAACAAAAATTATTACCTTTAATAATTTATCTGGTATAAAAAAAAAAACAAAAATTTCAAAGTCTTCAGTTTTCAGTAATGATTGGAAACAAACTTTGTTGAAAACTCATTTGGAGTATATTTTGTGAAGTCGCTGATCATTTTTTATACCACCGTAACAACAGTTTTTATTTTAAAAGCAATCAACGTACGGAACACTAATTGTGCAAGCTCAACTTGCACTTGACCGGTTATTTTTTATTCATTTCATGGTTAAGCACACCAGTTACTAGTATTTGATGGGTCAACACAAGTTTTTAATTTAAAATTGTATCTAATAGGTTTCTATCACTTCCTTCAATATTTCCAAGGTGCGATAAATAAAATTTCATTTGTAATTTACACTACACACACTGTAATGCTGTTGTGCCAAAGATTGCAAAATCCCGACATAATCTGAACACTAATTAACTGTGTGTAGAAAAAAGAAACATGCCCTAACTTAACAGCGATAAGAATAACGAACTTCAAATAACCTCTTTTTAAATAAGGGAAATCGTTATTTTTAATAAAGGATTTTCTTATTTTGTTTCAATACTGCGCAAGCTTCGAATGGGGAGCGCATGCTTCAAATAACGATAACAGCTGAGTCCTTATAGTGATTGTTTTTCCCTTAGTTCTGCGCAAGCTCCAGATGGTGGGCGCATGCTTCAAATCAAGATAAAAACATTGGCTTACGAAAAAAGCGTTGCAAAATCTCTCTAATCTATGACATTTTCCTTTATTTAATATATCTAATATTTGTTAACTTTGCGATATTTATTAAAAGCGTGTGCCCGCAGCTACGTCTGTATTAATTACACGATTTGTAAGTAATTAAGGACTGGTAAAACGCTAGCCTGACCTACAAACATACCAACGTTGTACTGTGATTATTGGAATAAGACAGGACAAAAAAATACATACAGAAATTCCATTATCCAACTATCTGCTGGTAACCAAAGTAACCTTTTGACGTTTCACGTATTTGCGAATAAGGATTGCAGAAGCAATTTTTGTTAAATATGATATTTCGCCACCTATTTGGTACTTGATTAACTATGTGCGAGATTTCTACAAATGTTCAAAAGATCTTGATAGATGTCGCAATGGAATGATTTTCTGCTTTTCCATTTATCATTACGGCTACTCTTGATCCCAGGAAAAAAAGGCTAATTTCGGGATTTTTTTTCAAGAGTATAATAAAAGCAGTCGAAAATTTATTTAAAGTTCTTTATTAAATAAATCTTTGAGTATACAAAAATATTTTTTTATCTTTTTAATCCAAGACCACAAGGCACCTTTTTCAAATCGGGCGAAATGACAGCTGCCACAAATCTTTATCGACCCGCTTGAAATTTTGAGAGTAACTTTTTAGATACATTATCCAAAGGAAAGCGTACGAATTTTGCGGTCAGTTATAAACTTCCTCTTTTATAAATAATTTTTCGTGAAATTTTTCAAATGTACATCATTTGTCGAAAAAACGTTACGCCTGTTTCAGGCCTCGCCTACAGGTGCGTTGTCATCTTGGATTCTAAAGCGACCATTTTGAATTAAAAAGATTTAATATATATATATATATATATATATATATATATATATATATATATATATATATATATATATATATATATATACAGTCCCTGGCCAAATTATTAGACGCACTGCAAGATTTCATGTAAAATATTAATTACCGAGTGATATTGTACCGTTTTATTATTTTAAATTGATTTGTTTTTTATTTTTTTATTATTATCCAATCAATTACCTATTTATTTGACATAATTAAAACAGCATTAATTTAGAAAAGCATAAGTTTATTAAGTTTTAAAGAAAAGTGAAATTAATGTTAGTAAAAGTCAATATTTAGTTGAGCCACCTTTAGCTGCTATCAAAGCTTTAATTCTGCGTGGCATGCTATCAATGCAAGATTGTACTGTCTCCTGCATTTGAGGATGATGATTCCACACATGAATAATCTTTTCTAGGAGCTGGGTTTTGTTGGTAATCACATCTTTAGCCACTTCTCTTTTCATCAGCTCCCACACATTTTCAATGGGGTTCATATCAGGGCTATTACCCGGCCAATCCAACAGAGGGATATTTTTTTCTGCCAAAAAAGCTTTAACAGACCGAGCAGTGTGGCAGGGAGCTCCATCTTGCATGAAAGTGAATGGTTCCCCATTTGGAAACCATTCTCTGAGCTGCGGAATCAACCGATTTTGTAATACTTCTTTGTACTGATCTTGCCTCATTATTCTTTTGACGACGTACAGACGTCCAGTGCCCTTGCCGCTGATGACTGACCAAATCATCAGTTTGGTGGGATGTTTTTAACCGTCGGGACGACACAATCAGGATGAAACTTTTCTCCATGACGACGACGCACATACTGAGCTTTATTCTGCAAAATTTCGAATGTGCTTTCATCACTGAAGCAGACCTGTCAAAAATAGGAAAAATATATAAACTTCCATGTTTATTTGCTTTATTTAACTGAAAATGATAATAATATATCAATTATGGATTAAATTGCTGTATCTTACCGATCTCCAGAAGTCCACATCTTTGTCTTGCCATTGTTTGGCCCACTTCAGGCGCTTTGCTTTCATTGCAGCTGTTAACTTGAGCTTCCTGGCGGGGCGACAGGCCTTAAAATCTAATACTTTCAATTTTCTTCGAACAGTGCGCTCAGAAGCATTTACGCTAGCATCCTGGAGTTGTGATTTTATTACCTTTGTGGTAGCAAATCTGTTTTCTATACAAATTTTCTTCAAACATCTCTCTGACCGTGGAGTGAAAATTGGTTTTCTACCGCATCTTTTCTTTCTTTTCGGGCTTAATTCCTTCCCTGACTTTCGTTTTTATGCGTCGTACACTAGCTTCAGAAACCTCCAATCTTCGTGATATTTCTCGGTTTGTAAATGTTTTCGCAATCACAAGGGCCTTCACTTCAGCTTTTTTACGTGGTGAAAGATCGCCTTTTCTACCCATAATGAAAATAGTCCAATTACTTTTTTAAAACACTGCATACAAAATAAACTAATAACTGAGTAGTATAAAACTGTTAAACAAACAATCACAGTCCATAAAGCCACAGAAACACGTCCGTACCTGACTCGATTCGGATCGCGACTGATACAGGTTTGTACTTGTTTACGTTCATGTATCACTTTGTCAACACAGTGTTGCCATATGTTAAAAATAAATACAAATATGTAGTCTACAACAATTCTTTTAAATAAAAATCAATAATATTGTAGTTTAAATATACCATTATTGCATAAAAACTCTTAAAAAACATAAAATTACTAAAAAAAATACAGTGCGTCTAATAATTTGGCCAGGGACTGTATATATATATATATATATATATATATATATATATATATATATATATATATATATATATATATATATATATATTTGTATGCGCTTAAATATTTGTTTAATAAAGTACTTCAAATATATATTCGACTGCTTTTATTATACTCCCGAAATTAGCTTTTTTTCCTGTGACCTGAAGTGGCCTTACCCCTTAAGACAGCTTTATAGATATCGGATATAATAATATTTTTGTGCATTACTGTTTGTTATTTTTTTGTATTTGCAATATAGTTTTCATCAAGAAATTACCGGCGCTAACAAAATGTATATTTTATAGTTTTATAACACTTTTAAAGTAATTAGTATTAAGAGAGCCTTCGGGCAACACACCTTGAGCACCTGAACACTGGCTGCTGTTGCGTTTGTTCGCAGATCAACGTATTTTTTTATGGGTCTAGCACACGTGCTGCAGTGAAGTTCCTAGAACGCTCCAGGATTGGCATGTGTGCAAAAAAAAGCGATTTACGTTGTTCTTGAATCGCTGTCAATTGTACTCGCTGGGAAACACAGCACTGGGCAAGTTATTCCAAAAGGATGATGTTCTCCATATAAAAGACTGCTTGAAAAGCATTGTACGCGGAGTAACAAGCTGAACCTCATACGGATTTGAAGTATTAGCGCGACGTGTATTTCTAACATGCACCGCTCTGGGAGGAATTAAGCGAGCTACATCCGTCGAACACTTTCCATAAAAATATTTTTAGAACAAACTCAAGTCGCCAACCGTTCTTCGATGTTTCAGCGAATCAAGGCCGCCGGTCAGTTCCGAGTCTCCAATCAGACGAACAGCTCTTCTCTAAACCGAATTCAATAAATGCAGTGTATGTTTGGGAGCGGAGTCCCAAACATGCGAGCAGTATTCCATAGTTGGTCGAATTTAAGCTTGGTAAAGAATTAACAGTTGTTGTGGAGTGTAAAGCTTTTTGGTTCGAAACAATATTCCCTACTTTTGAAAAGCCCTCCTTGCTATGTCTGCAACATGCTCATGCCAGGACATATTTGCTTCTAAAATAACGCCCAACAAATTGAATGACGATGCCAGGGAAATGGAGTGCCCCGACATAACTATGTCGGGTTCTACAACGTTAACTTTTTTAGAGAACACTGCCGCCTGGATTTTTGTAGCGATTGATTCCACTTGGTTACTGTCACCCCAAGATAGAATTTCTTCCAGGTCTTTGTTAAGTTGAACGACCTCCTGCTGTCTGCGGATATTCGCCTGAGTAGCCGATGTCCGAGCGTTCAAAGTTAATGAAGAGATAAGGGTAGATTGGATTCCAGGTCTTTTCCAGTAGATCGTTAATGTAAATGAGAAAGAGAGTAGGAGATAGTATGGAGCCTTGGGGCACACCGGCGTTGATAGTGAAGGTATTAGAAAGAAATCCGTCGACCAAAACTCGTAAAGAACGCTCTCTGAGAAAACATGAGAGGCATAAACAGAACCTTTCAGACATACCCCAAGAGCGTAGCTTAGCCAACAGTCCATCGTGCCAAACACGGTCGAATGCCTTGGATATGTCAAGAGCAACCGTTCGAGATTCTCCAAAGTGTTCAATTGCGTTGTTCCAAACATGTGTTACATAAGTCAGAAGATCTCCTGTTGATCTATGTTTACGAAAGCCATATTGGTGATCGCTAATAATGTTGTTACTAACTGTTAATAAACACCTTGTAGAAATTTTGTCATGGGGTTGCAGTAACCAAGTAAAATTTACTGCTAAAAAATAGTCAGCAGTTTTAGTTTGAAGAGGCTCTGTTACATAATCTGACATAACTAAGTATGTAGACTCGTCACCTAATGTGTTTGACGTTAACTCTTCGGAAGAGATAGGTCTTGGTTTGGTCATGTTGCAAGGAACGCAAATCAATCAATACGTTCACCTGTTATATTGAAAATGAGTAGTGTTAAAAACAAAACGAGAAATTATTGTAAAAATTTCCAGACAAAATAAAATAATTACAGAATTTTCCCACCTGGCGAGAAACTCGTAAGTCTACATATATCTGCTTAATTTCCTCTTTTAAAAGATTAAGCAAGTTAACAACGATAAAAAGATAATCTCGTTGTTGACAGCTTGTTACGAATATACCATTTTTTTTATTTAGTTCCAATATTAAATGATAATATACAAACGTACTAGTGTTCTCTTTTTATATTACTAGTAGAGATTTATCGAAAATCGAAATATACATAGCATGATACTTAAAAAGGTAGCAGTGTCCATTCCAAAAACGTGTATACACCTAAACTATCTGAAAAGTTCTCGACCTGACACACAGATGGCCTTAGAAACTCTGAAACCATAGTTGTATCAGAAAGTTCCATCCTTTATGAAAACATATTTAAAATTTTATTTCGATTTGTTAACTCGTTCGAGTAGTAGCAGCTGTTGAATATTGACGTGTCATTGATTTTTTTAAATGGAAAAAATTGAATATCGTGCAGTAATTAAATTCTTTGTTTTGAATGATTCAACATCAACAGAAATTTATCCGAATTTGTTAAAAGTGTATAAGGATGCATCACCTTCAATTTTGTGAAAAAATGGGTTGCTCTTTTTAGATATCGTCGTACAAGCCTCGAAGATGATCCATGCGAAGGTCGTCTAAAAACTGCTGCACCACAAATCATTCAACAAGTCCACGATATGGTATTAGATGATCGACTAGTGAAAGTGCTTGAAATAGCTGAGGCCATAGGCATCTCAAAAGAACGAATCGGAAATATTTTGCATGAAGAATTACATGTGAAAAAGTTTTGTGCAACATAGTTGCCGCATTTGCTGATAATTGACCAAAAACTAATTCGAATGTGTATTTCTCAACCGTGATCGTTTTAATCAAAATAAAATGAATTTCAATAAAAGTCATTTCATAACTGTTGATGAAACTTGGATAGACCACTATACACCAGAGCGAAAAGAATAGTCGAAAGAATGGAATGGAAGAAGGCAAAGACGGTTTCATCAGCATGGCAACAGTTTTTTGGGAGTACAAAAGTGTTTTGTTGATCGGTTATCTTCAGAAGGGTAAAATAATTAACTACGAATATTATTGTAACCTTTAATATATATTAATATATATTATAGAAATTCTTTGCTATAAGGTATTGTTCCATATTTAATTGTTTAAGCAGTGTATTGCAAGCGAACGCGCTAGCTGCAAACTTTTTTCCAACTTGATCCACTATTTTCGTCACTGCTTATTCTTTATGTTACCTAACGTAATAAAATATAGTCTATAACCTGGCCAGAGAATATATGTATGTTTAAAAAAAAAAAGAACGTAAATCGGATAAGTGGTTTTCCAGTGATAAGCGCACTAACGGACAGACAGACAGACAGAAAGACGTTGCATTTTATGTATATATATATATATATATATATATATATATATATATATATATATATATATATATATATATATATATATATATATATATTATAGATAATTTAGGAGAAAAAGTTTATATCGCTACAAACAATTGACAAAAATATAATCACAGTTCAGTTCAAATACGTATATTCTGAATATTTATATTTTATTCATGTTTCTGCCATTTTGATTAACAGGTTTGTCATTTATAATCTATCATTGTCGGTTTATCTACTCAAAAAGAACTACGTTAAAATCAGCCCTCATTGTTATAAAATAATAATTATTTTTTGTATTCTTTAGTCAAATATAAATTTGCAATCATGACACATTTATTAATTATTTTCCAGAATTTTCAGAAATCTTCCACCAGAAAAAAACAAAATTGCTAAATTCACTTGCCCAGTAATAAACTTAAAATTTAAATTTCTAAATACACTCCTGGACAAAATTAACGCAACAATCTGAAAATTAATTTATCTTTTTCTTATGTCAGTTTTAAAGTTTATCGAGTATTCTTGAGAAAATACCTGCTTTAAAGAAGAAAAGAATCATTTTTCATCAAGACAATGCATGTGTTCACACAAGTGTTTTGACGATGACAAAATTCAACGAATAAAAGTACGAATTGCTTGAACATCCGGCGTATTTACCAGATTTAGCTCCCTGTGACTATTATCTGTTTCCAAACCTGAAAAAATTCCTGGCTGAAAAGCGTTTTACATCAAATGACGAAGCTATTGTAGCCGTGGATGGATATTTTGCATTGAATTATTGGAATATCGTTAGAATAAATGTATTGAAGTTTCAGGAGATTAAATTGAAAAATAAAACATATTTCACGCCAAAAAAAAATCTTTCATTGTTAGGCCGAGAACTTTTCCGACGTATATTTTTTTGTTGTATGTGCAGTGTAGTTTTGAACTACCGTTTAAACGAAGAATTAACTGCGCCATCGATTAATCTTTTTTTCGATGTTCCAATTTATCAACCAATCCACAATTAAAACGGCAAAAAAGCAATCTGATCGGTTGGTTGAACTTCACGCAGTCACTTGTTTTACAGCCGAGTGATACCTGCACGTGTTTCGAGCAAATTGAGATAAAGTTGATTGGTTTTTTTCTTTATTACCTTGTAATCTTTGCGCGTCGCTGGCGAAAAACTTTATTGGCTTGAATTTTTCATTGTAGAAAATGTATTGATTACATTAAACTGTGATACAAGCGTATAATTTAAAATTTCACAAAAGGTCGATATAATCCAATGTTTAAAAATTAAGGGGTCTCACTAATCAAAATACAAATTTAATTTAAACATCCAAACATATCTGATACCCTTCAACGTAACCTTGTCCCACTGCAACACACTTGGGCCTACATTTTCTCCTATCTTCATAACACTGGTTATATTCGATTCCCGTTATTGCTTTCAAGGCCACCAGCGAATCCTCTTTTATCGTTTTGATAGATTCAGGATGGCATTCATGAAGTGATAACTTCAGTTTAGAGATCTGAAAAAAGTCATTTTTACTTAAAAATTTGGTAATAATTATTGCATTGTACGATGGTGCATTATCTGGATGTAAAATCTATGAATTGTCCATAACTCAGGCCCTTTTCTACGAATTGACTCACGTAAATGACTTCTTATAGCTTGTTTGATCAGTTGGAAGCGTGATGCTCTTTAAACTATTTGTCCACTTGAAAAATTTGATTTTTCTAACCATTCATTCAACATTTTTCAGACATTTTTCGCGATTCAAACATGAGATATTTTCACCATTACAAAACTAGCTTTTATTTTGAGTTTAATAAAGCAAATGTCATAAAAAGTTTTGTCAGATTCTAATAACAGATCCGCCAACCTAAAATATAAATACTTTAATAGATACGCATTAATCTCCTTAATCTCTGAACATAGTATTGGTACGACTACTGGGCCGGCAGAGCTGTCGTCAGTTACCTTTAAAATTAGCTCATTTATTCCACGATAAAATCCTATTCTTAAATTACTTTTTGCTGTAATTCAATATTCAGTTATTTTATAGTATTCAATTACTAAAGAGTAATTGAATTATTCTGTGATAATTCAAAAACTATACTTATTTTATGGCAGTTCAATTACTCAATGATAATAAGCCAAACGTTAGCTAGCTTGGGGAGATTATGTAATTATTAGGATGTGAGGGAATTAAAGATATTCATTACTATAGTAAATTAAAATCAAAACAATATTAGCCTTCTTAGAAATATTGCAAGAAAACAAATATCTTTTAAACTTGCAAAAAGAATGTTATGAATTGTGTGTTGTTGAAAATAAATAAATAAAAAAAATTGAGGGAATTTCAAATTTCAGTTTTTTACATTTTTTGTATAATAATACTATATACTGGAATTTTCAAATTTTTTTTTGGAGAAACTAGCCATCTTTCCAAAAATACAATTTTACTTTGTATTTTGGGACACTGGCACTTAGAAACGCAACGAATGCTGTTTCTAAGTCTGTCTGTCTGTCCATTAGTACACTTATCACTCGAGAACCACTTTCATGTTTTTTTTTTAATCATATAATTAATTAATTATTAATTATATATTATTAATTATTTATTAATTATATATAATTAATTTTTTAATTATTTTATTTTACTTTTCATTTTTTTGCATTTTTTTATGTAGTAATACTATATACTTGAATTTTTATAATTTTTTTTGAGAAACTAGCATTCTTTCAAAAAAATACAGTTTTATTTTATATTTTGGGACACTAGCACTGAGAAACGCAACGAATCTAATAAATTTTGATTATATCTATTATATATATATATATATATATATATATATATATATATATATATATATATAATGCAACATCTCACTGTCTGTCTGTCCGTTACTGCGCTTAACACTCGAAAACCACTTATCCGATTAGCGTGTTTTTTCTTTAATTATATAATTAATTATAAAATAATTATATATAATTAATCTTTTAATTATTATATTATGTTCTCTGGCTAAGTTATCTAGTAGTAGTACGAATAATCTATATAATATATATAAAACACAACGTCTCTCTGTCTATCTGTCTCTCCGTTAGTGTGCCACTTATCCGCTTTATGTGTTTTTTTTTTAAATCATACATATGTTCTCTGGTCACGTTATAAGATATACACTAACGTGCATAGAAATCGGCCCACTGTAAACTTTTGACTTTAACTATATTTTTTTTTAAAATTATTCATCAGATCAAAAAAAGAAATATGCTGTTTGAAAGACAATTTAATGTGAGTATAAATTTATCAAGAAGGCTTATCGTTTATATGCGTAGCAACCGGTAAACAAATGAAACGTGTTTATGTGGTGATTGTAACGAAAATAACAAATTTGTCAAATATTAAAATTATTGCGTTTGCAACTGAAATTTGCATATTAATTCGTTTTTCATAATCTCAGTAGTGTTTAAGTGTGTTAGTTTAATGCATACTACACCACAAAAAATCGCCCAAGTTTTTGCTTTAATCGAAAATGGACTTAGTCAGCGAGCTGTTGCTAGACAATTGAATATGACACGCGCAGCGGTTCGAAGAGTGTGCAAACGTTATGAGGAGACTGGATCCTTTCATAGGCGACCTGGAACAGGCAGAAGGCGATTTACAACCGCTCGTGATGACCGCTTTATTGTGTCAACAACATTAAGAAATCGTCACCTTAATGCCGTTCAAGTGCAACGATAGCTCCGTGAGGTGCGAGGAGTGGCTATTAGTCAGTGGACAGTAAGACGAAGACTGCAGGAAAATAACCTGACCCCTAAAACACCTGCGATTAGTCCAAAACTTACTCCAGCTCATCGGCAAGCCCGCCTGCGTTTTGCACGGGATCATCTGAATTGGACGTTGGAACAATGGGGATCTGTTCTGTTCTCAGATAAGACCAGAATATGCCTCCATGGTAGCGACCGAAGAAGGAAAGTGTACCGAAGACCAAGAGAGTGATTTGCAGATTGCTGCTTTGAAGAGCGGAGTGCTTATGGAGGTGGTTCCTGTATGATCTGGGGTGCAATTTCTATGGGAGCACGAACCGACCCTGAGTTCATTCGTAGGGGCGACCGTGTTCACGGAAGAAGAGGTTTAACGGCTGCTAGATATATCGAGGAGATTTTAGCAATTTATGTGGTACCTTACGTCGACTACATTGGAGACGAATTTACCTTTATGCATGACAATGCAAGGCCGCACACCGCAAGAATCGTGCAAGATTACATTGCAGAAGTCGGTTTTCGGGTTATGGAGTGGCCAGCATACAGTCCTGATCTAAATCCAATCGAACATTTATGGGATGAGTTAAAACGAAGAATTCGAGCTAGACTTCATACCCCAAACTCGATCGCAGAGCTTATTGTTGCAGTAGAAGAAGAGTGGTTTAACATCCCTCAAGAAACAATAGCAAACTTGATTAGATCTTTGCTTAATCGTATGAGAGATGTTATTAGGGCAAGAGGAGGTCATACCCATTATTAAAAAATTAAGTTTTAAGTTTTAAATTGTCAATAACCCTATTTATGTTAATAATAAAAAAGCTTAATTTGCTTAATGCATTAATTTCACTATGTTAAACATAGGAAGTCGAAATAAGTTTTCGTAAATTTATACTCACATTAAAGCATATTAAATTGTCTTTCAAACAGCATATTTCTTTTTTTGATCTGATGAATAATTTTTTTAAAAAAATATAGTTAAAGTCAAAAGTTTACAATGGGCCGATTTCTATGGACGCAAGTTTTATTTTATTACGTTAGGTAACATAGAGAATAGGCAGTGACGATAATAGTGAATCAAGTCCACGCGAGCGGAGCCGAGGCATGGCTAATGGAATATATAATTTGAATTAGAAAAACTGCGAATTTGTGATATTGAGTTGTTAATGTAAAGAAATTTCACTAAAATAATTGGGTTTAAGCTCTACTTTCGATTATACACCAAGTTTTTGGATATTGTCATCATTTTTATGAAGAAAAATATACTGATAAACCCCATATTATTTCCCCAAATACAGCTTAACGATTCAACATCGTAGTATTAACTGCACACGCCTAGGCAAAGATCAAGAATAAATGGAATAACATCGACAAGAAACATCTCTTAGTGAGATTTTTCGAGCCATGGTGATATGCTTTGTACAAAAACATTTAATTTTTTTATGTTGTTGCTAGCTAAATTTATACCAAAATATATGCAGAAGTATGGTATCATAATTATCGATTATGAATGCTGTTCTGATATCTGTGGGACAAGAGGGTTAATACGCATAAATGATATATATTTTGGTGGATTATAAATTATCTGCTGGTAGCGGTTAATATCGAATTATATTATTCAAGATTAAGATAGTGTCGGCGTATATTATGGTTAGAGATTTTGGCGTGCCAACAATAGCTCAATAGTATAACAATAAGTGGGGTGAAATTAAAATCAGAAAGTTATAAATAAAGATACTAGAAACATTGATTTGAAGAAATTTATAATAAACTAAAATTTTACTTGATTCATTCGGTATAAGTTAGTAAGCTACTAGGATAGTTTTTGTTACTCTTATTTGATTTATATAATTTTTTACATCTCAAACTATTACTTCTATATAATTATGTTCATTTTTATTGTGATAGCTTATAACTTTTGCCAAAGCTAACTAACATTTGATGCAAGTCACGCGATAGAGTCAAAAAAACGGGTGACTGTAGGTACTTAAAAATCGTCCCAAGAATGATAGTCTCTTCTATGGGGGGACCATATCCAAGTAAATTTATTATTTTGATTTTTTCGCTCTAATCTTTCCTCCCACTTTGCTTGCGACAAGCTAGCGATCATGAAGGATGCTCAGGTAAACTGTGACATCACTTACTGGTATGACAATGATATACTTTTACAAAATTTAAACAGAGATAAAAAACTAAAGAAAATATTTATAGCTAGTCGGCTATAACATTAAAGGACGTGATTTTTCGACATATAACGCTTTAGGGATTTTTCTACACGTGCGCTTTGCCCATAGAAGAAAGAAACAAAAAAAAACGTGTACCTGATTTTTCCAACCAACCCTCTTCTGCCATTAATCAACGTAGCAATTTATCCTCCGATAATATGCTAATTTTTATGGTATAATCATGTTGGTATGGATTTCAACACTAACTATCGATTCTGATTAATACATTTAATATTTAAGTTTTGAAAAAAGCCGTCTCAATATGAGATCATACATTGGCTAAGATAATCAATAAATTTTATTTTGTTTAATAATTTTAATGATTCTTTAGATTTACGGTTCAGATTTGGCTTCTTAAATAAGTTCATGTGGGATTGGTATGTAGTAAATAACATATACAGTCGGTCGAGTAAGAACAGATCCGCGATAATTCATTTTTGGTAGATGCGATTTAACAAAAATCGGTAGAGGGAACCTTTGTCTAAGTCGCATTTTAGTAAAAGTATCAGTTGATTCCGAACTTTCGTCGAAATTACGTAAAATCCAAATTGAGTCACTTGTTTGCGCGTCTGTTCGAGGCAGTTTTTCTTTGTTCTCTTCCAAAAGAACCTAAAATGACACATTCGACGGCCGCTAAATATATTAAAATGTCGGTATCGTTTGTGAAGAAGTGAATAAATCGTTTTAACGAGACGAAAAATGTCGGCGACTTGCCAAAACGTGGCTCTATAGGCCAAGTCACTCCGAAAGTCGGAAAACGAACTGTGTCTTTGTTTTCACGAGACCTGAAATTTACGCAGCGTCAAAGAACAACAAAATTAAGAAAATCGGGATGGAATGTGTTCCATGAAACTATTCGATAACATTTTTATGCTCATGATATCAAATTCCGAAGCACGTTGAGGAAACCTTTGCTGGGCAAAATTCACGTCGCGAACCGCCTCGTTTGAGCCCACGATAAGATACTAGAGTGGCTCTCACAATCGCCGGACGCCAACTCTATTGAGAACGCTTGGTCCCTTGTAAAGAGAAAGCTCAGAGGAAAGTTTCTTGTGAGATTCGAAAAATTTGCAGAGTATGCAGAAAATCTCGTTGACAGCATTCCTTAAAGATGTCAGGCGATCATTGATGCTGGGGGTAATTTTACAACTTACTAAGGCAATGGCGGCGTTGTCAGCACACGAAAGAATCCATTAATGGCAAAATGTTTTCTCGAAACACATTTTTTCAAGAATACGAGTGGTCACGTTCTTACTTGGTAGTTGGTTCAGTGTAATGATTAAAACCCTATAAAATTCGTTGCCACATCGGGAGTGCAACTTTTCATTTTATTTTTAAACGATCTATTTCTTACACTAGATAATGATTATCTACTCTATATGGATAATGTAGAGTTATATTTGAATATTAAGTATGTAAATGACTACATCAGATTACAGGATAATTTTCAACGTGTGATTGATACCGAAAACAAGTTTTTTTTTATATATATATATATATATATATATATATATATATATATATATATATATATATATATATATATATCAATCGGTTTTATAACGTCTTCCGATGCCTAATTTCCACTCCTCCCGGTTTCTCCATCCCTCCTCCTCCAGATCTCTCTCTAGTACTTCCTTGTTGATTCCTGCTCTCCAGCTTTGGCGTGGTCTTCCTCGCTTTTTTTTTCCATGAGGGTTCCAATTTAAAATCTTTTTAGGTAGTCGATCTTGTGACATTCTCTGTACATGTCCGTACCATACCAACTGTTGGTTCTGATTTCGTCCACTATATCGTGCTTTATTTCTAAAGCTCGGCTTATCGTACCATTGGGTATGCGGTCTTTTGTGGATTTTCTGGCCGCTCGTCTAAAGAAATCCAATTCTGTAGCTTTTAGTATTTTTTCTGTTCTTTCCTTCAATGGCCACACCTGGGAGCTGTAAGTTATTATACTTTTTACTGTTGAGTTGTAAATTCTCGTCTTATTTTCAATGGTTATGTATTTGTCCCATAGTATACTATTAAGCATTGCAATCGCTTTTCTTCCTTGGATATTCCTCTCGAATATTGCTTCTTCCAGTGTTCCGTCCCTAGATATTCTCGTTCCCAAATACTTATAACTGGCACAGTGTTTGATGGTGTGTCCTGTGGCCAGTTTCAAGTCCTGCTGTGGTCCTCCGACGCACATGTACTCGGTCTTTTTAATATTGACTTCTAGGCCCGATTTTTCATATTCCTCCATAAGTTTTCGTGTCATGTATTCCATATCATCGATGTCCTGGGCGACTACCACCTGGTCGTCTGCGAATGATAGCGTGTACAATGTAGTATCGTCATCCAGTGGTAATCCCATACTGCTGCATTTCCTTTTCCAGTTCTTCAGTGCACTCTCCAAATAGATTTTAAATAGAAAACAAGTTGCTTTTAAATATATCCAGATATATGTTGTAACTTTTACCAGAAAGTTACAACCAATACTACATGATCATAGCGTGAATAATTTTGTTTTAAAGCCTGGTGCTCATAGTGTAATTTAAGAGATGTGCTCAACTTCTTTCAAAGACTATGTCGTAAACGTTGCATCAGATATTTTAAACTATTCATATGCAATGTCGCAATTTCAAGGTATATTATCACACTTCGTGTGCTATAATAATAATTCTGTAAAATCACATTTGGAAAACTCAGTAGTTGTTTAGTGCCGTATTTATCAGATACATCTTCAAAACATTGAGAAAATTTAAAGACGATTTTTAAAATCTTCCAATATATCTTTACGACAGTTTAATATTAATTATGTAGTATTATCGTAGTGACAGTTAAACCAAACATCTTTTTGATATATTTTCCAGCTTCCAAAGATATTCAGTTTTGGTTGGCCAAATAAATTTTACCAAATGTATGTTGTGTAGTCCTAAAATTGCTTTTAACCGACGACGCCGTTCTATTAAATTGCTTTATTATGCCGGGACTCTATTTCTGTTTTGAACAATTCACTCTGTTCCTGAATTTCGATTACGCGCCACTTTGGAAATATTGTTTATTGAGGTAGTTTTGTCTTTTCGAATATAAAACTGATGAAATGGCAGTCAATAAAGAATAGAGCGTACTGTTTTGCATAAATATTGTAACCCTTGTTGTTATTCAAAAGATATATGTATATATCTGTATATATATATATATATATATATATATATATATATATATATATATATATATATATATATATATATATATATATATATATATATATATATATATATATATATATATATATATATATATATATATATATATATATATATATAGTGACAGGTAGAAAGTGTGCGAGATATGGCATTTTTCTTTATTATTAAATTTATAAAAAAAGTGAACTTATAGGTGGATTCTACATCACTTGAAACCTAAAACATGATTTTGCAGTGCCGACTATCATTTGCTGTTTGGCGGACAGTTTGAATTTTTTAAGGTTGAAGACCAAAAATCACTTTATTTGTTAAAATATCGAAAACATTTATTAGATAAATGTATTTAAAATTACATTTTATGGTGTTGTGCAAATTTTTAGATCGATTGGACAAAAATCGTATTTTCTCAGTTTTTGATCAATACTCAAAAATGTGATCTCAAGGAGATTTTTATGTCTTGAATTTGAAATATATTGGTCAGATTATTACAACTTTAAAATTTATTTGTTGATTCCAAGCTATATTTTTCTTGTCTCACAACAAATAATTAAATAACCGACCAAGTGCAAGTCGGACTTGCACAATTAGTGTTCATTACAGTGATTTCATTCAATCTACACCCTGTGGAGATTATTCCAGAATTTTCTCAAAATTTTTTTATCAGTGGTTTTTGGGATAAGGAGGGGACAGCGATTTTTCGCAATTTTTTAAAAATAATACAAAGAAAAGTGTGCGAAAGTATTACATTATACATGTATATATATATATATATATATATATATATATATATATATATATATATATATATACATATATATATATATATATATATATATATATATATATATATATATATATATATATATATATATATATATTTATTTGAACTCGTGTTTGTACAGGCTTTCATTTGACACCCCACTCAATGACCTGGTAAATTTTTTTTTCACTTCCGATTTCACCCCGCCGTTAAATCAAAATTTAACTTTTAAAACTATACGGCTCTCATCAGGACATCAATTCCTATATTCGTGTCAAATTTTAGCTTTCTATGTTTAATAGTTTCGCAGAAAATCGGGTGTGACAGACTGGCAGACAGACGGATTGACAGACGAACAAACAGACAGGTGTGTTCCTTGCAGAACACGAAACATGGTCACATTAACAATTATCGAATATTTTTAGCCTATAGCTTATAGTTTGGGGTTTTTGATTTTTTGGGGACACGTGTGTGTCACAATTTTATTGCCAAAAAAGATAAGAGAACTAGTGAATTAATATTTACTAAATATAACAAAGACATTGACTACACAGCACACAAGAAATATATAAATTACAGACACTTTACAAATTAAATAAACCTTACATGTTCTTTTATAAATAATATGCTTCAAATTTGTCCAGTACATCAACCAAAGAAACCAGCTATTGAAAAGATACAATACTAAACTACCTCCCCCCCTTCGGCCTCTTCCTGGGTTAAAGTTGAAAGCAATGAAAAAATAACCTAATTTTTGAATCTCTCGACTTCAAAAACCCAGAAAATACCATATAACACGATATATAGGAAGCAACCCCCTTTAATCTCCTCCTCCCATCCTTTTCGCCCCCTATATGTTTTGCTATAAATTTTTATATATAAAATTTATTTATTATTCAACAGGAACCAGGAAAAACTTCAATATTACTATTAAAACCTTTTAAAAGTTATCGACCCCCTCTCTTTCACCTGCATTATCTGAAGCAATATCGGTAAAAAGCTATAGGCTTCATCTTCTTGTTAGATGTTATTTGTGTACTAAGTTTGAATTTTTTTTTTATCGTTCACCTCCCCACCTGAGTAATGATTTTACCCTTTTTCATATCCTGAGGATAGTGGCGGGGATGTCATAATACCCGTCAAAGTTGGCCAAGTGCCAAAACATACATTTATGTATTTTACTGCCACGGACGTTATTGCATTTCTGCAAATAACTACTGTCTACCGACCTGGGGGAATTGGAACCCGAGACCTTCTGCACCGCAAGCAAGTACTACGCCACCGAGCCGCGGACCGCCGAAATTGATATCTCATTTCGGTCGAGAGTTACTATGCCAATCGACCGACGGAAATGAGTGACTATGTTTCCTTAAAACCTGAAGAAAAGTAAAAATCTTTAGTATGGAAAGTAAAAATTGGTGAAAGTCTGAGAATAGAAATACTTTATAGCTGTTCAGAACATAACTTGCGATTGATTATGTAGATGTTAAGAAAATACATTTATTATTTTCATCTTGAGATTAATACATCTTAATAGATGTTTCCGGCTTTCCATTTTCTATAATTCAATTCTGAACAATTACCTGTACATTGTATATGCCAGTTCAGTGAAGCAAAAAATTATTTATATTTGAACTGGTAGATGTTAGTGCTACGCTATGAATTTAAATTTAAATTATTCCATTATTTTGGATTCGGATATATCGAATTAAATGAAAATCGGATTTTGTTCACATCCTGTTATTTGCCTCTTTTTGATGAAACTCTGTACAAAAAGTTAATTTAGTTTTTGATACAGACCGTGCTCTGAAATATTTTAATATGGGAACACATTTATTCTGTTGTCATAATAAATAAATAATTGAATTTAAATAAACTAAATCTGATTTTACCATAGGCGTCACACAATATAAAAAAAACTAATTTTTTGAATTGGATCCATTCTATAAAGTAAAACTGGATAGCATACATAAATAGTATTAAAAATTTTCAATACCCGGAATAATAGATAAATAGTAAATAAAACTTATTTACTATAAAAAAAGATATATCGATGGTGACCTATCCAGTACTTCCCTGGCAAGCTCACGTTTCTAAAATAAATACTGAATTTGTCTGTAGGCACTTAAGAATGGCTTTATTCTAGTACTACAAAGGGATATCTTAAATTACAGGTACTTCATTCACATCATTACTAAAAAAAGTTTCGCCACACACAACTGATATATATATATATATATATATATATATATATATATATATATATATATATATATATATATATATATATATATATATATATATATATATATATATATATATATATATATATATATATATATATATATATATATATATATATATATATATATATATATATATATATATATATATATATATATATCAAGGATTTTCTACAGCTGATGCTGTCTTCCTTCTCTCAGCCTTTGATTCCATCCGTTTCTATCTTCCCAGTCTCCATCTGTTAGACCCCTGTCCTCCATAGCCTCGTCCACATCGTCTCTCCACGATCGTCTGGGTCTTCCTCTTTTTCTTCTCCCTATAGGGCTCCACTCCGTTATTTTCTATATCCACCTATTATCCTCGCTTCGTCTTATGTGTCCATACCATTTTAATCGTTTTTCTTCAGTGGTGTTTATTGCGTTCTCTTTGATGTTCATTCTGCTTCTTATTTCTTCATTTGTTATTCTCTCCATACGTATCACTCTACAACATTTTCTCCAATACTCCATCTCTACCGCGTTAATTTTAGATTTATTTGTTTTGTTGATCGTCCATGTTTCTGACCCGTATGTCATTATGCTTTGTATTAATCTAGCTTTAATCTCTTCTTCTGATGTTGCGTTTTTTGAAATGATGGTTCCTAAATATTTAAATCTATCGGTTCCTTTGATTATTGTTTCGTTATCGACTTCTAGATTCTCCACGTTTCCCTCCTTTTAGGTATTTCGTTTTATCAAATTTTATTACTAATCCTGCTTTAGTGTATTCTTCTTTCAGTTTTCTTACCATATAACTGAGGTCTTCCTCATCTTGCGCTATGATTACTTGGTCGTCTGCGAAACCTAGAGTATATAAGTAATCTTCTCGTATTGGGACTCCCATTCCACTACATTTTTGCTTCCATTTTTTTAATGTTTGTTCGAGGTATATTTTGAATAGTGTTGGGGATGTAGAGCATCCTTGTAATAGGCCTTTTGATGTTTGGAGTCTCTTCCCTATTTTATGTCCTATTTTTATGTTCACTGTGTTGTTTTCGTAGAGAGCTTTTACTGCGTATATTAGTTCTTTGTCAATGCCTATTTCTTTCATTGCGTTCCATAATCTTTGTCTTGGTACTGAGTCATAGGCCTTTCTTATGTCTATGAAGGCTAGATGAACTTCTCTGTTCTTTGCCAGTTTTTTTCCATTGTTTGTTTTATAGTGTATATGTGGTCTATACATGATTTTCCGGCCGTTAAGCCTGCTTGGTCTTCTCCAATTTTTCCTTTTATGTTTTCCTCTATGATATTTTTAAAAAAATTTTCCATACAAACGTCCCATACTCGATATTATGCTTAGGCCTCTATAGTTTGTGCATTTTCTGCGGTCTCCCTTTTTAAATATAGATACTATATAAGCTTTTGACCATTCCTCTGGTATTTTTTCTCCATTTATCGCTCTGTGGAACATGTTTCTCAGCATTCGATGTAATTTATTAGACCCGTACTTAATCATTTCATTTACCACACCTCCAGGCCCTGCAGATTTATCATTTTTGAGTGTTTTTATTGTCTTCTTAACTTCTTCGTACCTTAGTTCTATCTCTTTTATTTCCTTATTCTGTTCTTCTTCAGGGTTCTCTTCTTGGAATTCTTGTCTGTCTTTTGTTAGTAGCTTCTTATAATATTCTTCCCACTCGCTTTCTGGGATGTACACACAACTGAAACATGGTATTAAACTCGCCATACCATTTCTGCCAAAATTGGCAAAAATAACATGTTTTTCAGATTTTTCGACTTAAGAACGCTCTAAAAATGACGTATAATACGATACATATGAAGCAACTCCTCAATCGCCCTGCCTCATCACATTGACTCATGAATAATCAAATAACGACTGATTATAAATAATTAATCTTGAAATTTGAAATATGTCCACCAAAAATGAGGAAAATTTTCATAGCATTACTGAAACCATATAAAATTTGTTAACGACCTCAGTCCATTTCACCCGCTTCTCTTACAGCGATATCACTCAAAAATTACAGGTTTCTTTTTTCCTTAAGTGTTATATCTATACCAATTTTAAATATCATTTAGACCGAAAAACTAACCGACAGAGATAAAAAAAACTGCTTGTGATCTGGTAAAGAAATACAAATATTTCGACGGATTATTTTTTTACGAATTACTGGCTTTTATTCGCTCTACACATACACACATATATAAACTGGCTCTAAGATTAATACCTCTAAATACACCTTTTTGAATTTACAGCCATTTCTGTCCAAAAGGTAGCTAAAATCTGACCATAACTTGGAGACGATATCCTAATATCAACAAGGTACATAAAAATTTGAAGTTAGCAGGTCAAAGAACAAAAAGAAAAGTGACTCTGAACGTTAATTTGTCTAAAAGATATAAAATGGGGAAAAGTGGCCATTATATAAAAGATGATTCAGGATGAATAATTTCAATAAGTCGCATCGATAAACTTATAATACGGGACATTATATATTGATTTTTGACGCTTTTTACGGCTATTTAGCGGGTTTTTTCATTTTTTCCACAAAAATTTGCATATTGAGTTGTTAAAAAAAGGTTCTTAAAAAAGTTGGTTCAGCCGTGGGGGTCCAAGGAATGATTTAAATCGAGTATATTCTAGCCAATCTTTATCCGTTGGACATACGCCTCTCTCATATTTTTCCATATGTCCCTGTTTTGGGCAATTTGATACCAGTTGAGCCCCGCTGATCTTTTAATATCATCATACCAACGTTGTTGGGGACTACCAGTACTTCTTTTTTCTCCATCTGGTGACTTTTTCTCTCCAGTTATCAGTATTTCTGGCCACATGGCCAGCCCAGTTCCACTTGAGGGAAGATACCCTCTCAATTATCTCGTGGGCCCCTGTTTCTTTCCTGACCCAATCATTTGATTTGCAATATTTGTTAAAAGTGAAGAAAGTTTAGGCTATAATATATATATATATATATATATATATATATATATATATATATATATATATATATATATATATATATATATATATATAATTTCAATTAAATTTTTGTTGAGAATTCAATACCACTCATGTTTGAATGTTTTTACCATATACTTCTAAATAAAAGGTAATGCATTATCGTATAAAATATTGTATATATTTTTTGTACACGTATTCTTTCCTAAAATAAACAAGATTAGGAGAATTCATCATAATAATTTACGTGTTTTCAAAATATAGAGCACGTGCAGGTCACGATCCCTTCTTTCTTTTCTTGTTGCCCGGAGAAAGGTCTCCGAGCTCTCAAAGCTTTGTGAAAACTTTAGAAATGGTCTAAGCCTAATGAATACTCGAACACAATGATTAAAGTAATGCGATTTATTTGAAGAAAAAAGCCTCCATTTTATATATTACGTACCTCTTAATTATATTTTTTGTTCGGCTAAGTTCGTGTCACAAATACAGGCATAATTTCTTGGTTACCGTTTTTTTAATGAACCAGCTAGGCAGAAGCGTGTTTGGCCATTCCCATATGGAGCCAAGAAATAAATTAATGATCTATAAACAGATCACTAGGCCAGTACTAATGTATGCTCCATTAGTTTGGTGTGGTATATTGGACACGCAGATCTACAGACGGCAGCGAATGCAGAACAAAATACTAAGACGCGTGACATCCAGCAAGAAGTACATAAGAATTAGAGACTTACATCACATGACAAACATGTAAACAGTAAGACAATAGTTAGACAAAACAGCAGAGAAATTTTACAGACATAAAACACAGTTATCGATACGCCACGGTGCTCGGACCTAAAGCTGATGAGCGTCGGGTACCTGTGCGGAAATAAACAACTTAAAAAAATAGACGACACAGCCAACAGAGTAGCAATTAAACATTCGGTCAATATAAACTAAACATTATGTAAATAATGAAATTCTTCTAAAAGTGTAAAAAGTTAATAAAGAGTTTTAAACAAAGTGCGGTACTGCTGTGGGAGATACTAAATAAAACTCATAAACGTGTAATATATATATATATATATATATATATATATATATATATATATATATATATATATATATATATATATATATATATATATATATATATATATATATATATATATATATATATATATATATATATATATATATATATATATATATATATATATATATATATATATATATATATATATATATATATATATATATATATAATATATATATATATATATATATATATATATATATATATAAATTAGGTTAAGATCTATAAATATGTATATACCAAGTTGTAAATAAACAAATTAAATTAGTATAAATAATGTAAAACAGAGTGAAAGGAACATATAAGTATGAAAAAGAGAATAAAAGAGCAAGATGTGAAAGAACGAGGAATGAGTGAGGCTAGAATAAAAATGTGTAATATAAACTATGAACCACATATACGTGACTATATCAAGCTGAGTTTTTAACAAATTATTTTTCCCAGCAGACAATAAATCAAATCCCCACATAAATAAACAAAGCATAACAAAAAAAAATCTCAGAAACAAGCAAAAAATAAACTGCCATTTAAGGATCTACCAGAAATGGCACTATTATATACTTACATACATAAGATTTAAATACCAAGGTAGAACATCAGTCATTGCAAGGTAAGAATACTGTAAAGCATTCTGTATCCACAAAGCCTGAACTTGTATGTAGAACTTGTGATAATTTAACATTAATAATAAAATTACTCAGTATATATCACCACTACACCAAACACTTTATTTTTGCACTCGACGCGCGTTTCGTTAACCATGTTATCTTCATCAGGAGCGATGATTGACTAAAGCTAAACTATAAATCTACCCTATTTATACTTAGCCTAGCCCTTGAATTACTCAAGCGGCTAGGCTAAGTATAAATAGGGTCGATTTGTAGTTTAGCTTTAGTCAATCATCGCTCCTGATGAAGCTAACATGGTTAGCGAAACGCGCGTCGAGTGCAAAAATAAAGTGTTTGGTGTAGTGGTGATATATACTGAGTAATATCATTGTGCCAAAGATTCCACATTCCCAACTTAATTAATAATAAAAAGATTTTTGCATTTAAATTTAAATTTGTTTGGCCATTTGGTCCCTGTTACACATAAGGACGTCATAGTTTTGACATTTATCCAATGCTTATTAACTTCATTATGGCATATAAGTTAGAAAATATCTGTAAAATTAAGTTCAGGTTGTAGTCAGACTTTTTATCCGAATAAAAATTTAAAATTGAGAATTTTCTGGTTTTGAAGTGCCAATGATCGTTTAGACAGAAAAATTCCCCTTCTATAAATAGAATGAAAATAATCTTGATTATGCACCCTCTCGGAATATAGTTTAAGACGGTGTTGCGTAATGTATAACTTTATTTGATTTTCGTCTTGGTAAATATCCAGTGGATTAAATTTTCTTGGCAAAAGTAAAGTCTGTATCTGATAAATCAAGACTACGAATTTTTTTTTAAGTTAAAGTCATCGGCAGCATATCCTAACATAGTTAGCTGAAATAGGTTGTAGTCAGAGTAGTCACATAAGCTATTATCGCAACAGAAATAAATTTAACATACAGTTGCAAATTGTTTTCCCTCTAAAAATATTTATATTATTATTATATCTCGAAGTTGCCTCGATTTATTTCTTTAAGATGTTTAAAAATGGACAGAAAATACATTGAAATCATTTGTGTTTTATTACAGAATCAAACGATATAAACAGTTACTGAATCATAGAAGATATTGACGGCGTTGTTTATTAAGAGCTCGGAATATTGACGGCGTTTATTAAACTAGATACGAAGTTGTCGAAAAAGTATTTTTAAAGTCAAAATTCAGACAATTGTTTTTTTTTCATATTTTGAAAGATCTTTATTAAACCAAGTACGTGCCGTTCTACTCGATGAAAATACCATAATCGTGTTAGTGTAGAACTTCTGCGGTTCTCAAACACACAGCATCACCTTTTTTAGTGTCAATCCGGGCTTTGCCATCGTTTGCGGTGCTTCATTGATTTTCGACCACGATCTTTTTCGTACATGATCCACTTTCGTCACCTGTAAAGATTCGCAGATGGAAATTCAATCGAGTAAATTTTTTGGCGTCACATCATGTGGCACCCAAACATTGTGGTTCTTTTTGTAGCCAGACATAGTTATGTAGGAACACTCCATTCCTCTAGCATCGACACTCTTAACTTACTAGACATTAACTTGGGAGCGAATATGCCTTCGCCTAATGATGTTACATGCATAGCAAGAAGAGCTTCTTAAGAGCTAGGAATAATATTTCTTACTAGAAAGCTTTACACTCCACAATTACTTTTATTAGCCGACTTCAAAAAGGAGAAGGTTCTAAATTCGACGCGTATGTATCTTTTTTTAATGTATGTTCCCGCATAACTCTGGCAAATATGTACCAATTTGGATGATTCTTTTTTTATTCGAGAGACTACACATTTGAGATGGTTCCGTATACATTTTGTTGAAATTGGTTATACAGTTTCCGGAAAAATCCTGAAAAACTGAAATTTTTGTAATAAAACACCGATAACTCTTGCAAATATGTACCGATTTGGATGATTCTTTTTTTATTCGAGAGAGTAAACATTTGAGATAGTCCCATATAAATTTTGCTGAAATTGATTATGCAATTTCTGAAAAAATCCTGAAAAACTGAAATTTTTTTAATAAAACACCGATAACTCTGGCAAATATGTACCGATTTGGATGATTCTTTTTTCATTTGAGACAGTACATATTCGAGATGGTCTCATATAAATTTTGTTAAAATTGATTATGTAAGTTCTGGAAAAATCCTGAAAAACTTAAACTTGTAATAAAACACCGATAACTCTGGTAAGTATGTACCGATTTGGATGATTCTTTTTTTTTCGAGAGAGTACACACACACAGAGTACCACAGTTTAATTCATATTCCAAGAACGATAATATTAAAAAATCGTTTCTATGAAACTACCACTGGGCTATTTGTCTGCTGAAGAAAATTATTTACTCAGTTGTGCCTTGCTTTCCATCCTAAAACAACCAAAATGTCGCAAAAATGAAAACATGTCCTGTTAATAATTAAACAAAAATTAGTTATATATAGACCGAGTTGAAAAAGGTGAAAGTATAAAAAAAGGCAAAAAAACCTCCATCATTTGAAGGAACCGAAATAAGAAGTCTTCCTTGCGATTATTATAATCATCCAAAAGCTTGGGTGAATCAAACAATTTTTACGTCGTAGTTTACAGATAAATTTGTACCTTTAGTTTGTCAACACTTAAAAGAGAAAGGTTTTATTGCTTGATAATGCACCGTCCCATCCAGCTGAATCAATCTTGGTCATCGAAGATAGATAAATTTTCACTTATTATCTTCCAGCGAACGTAACGTCACTAATCCAGCCGATGAATGAAGGGATAATATCAAGTTTAAAACGAAGATGAAAAAAATATTCCTTCGATTTCTACTCAACGAAAATAGTAGAACCGAGTCAATAAAAGAAATCCTAAAAAACTGGCCAATGAAAGACGCTATTTTTGCTGTCTGTGATGCCTGGATAAATTTATCTCCTACAACATTAAAACTTTCATGGGCGAAAATATTAGGACAAGAAGATTTAATCCAGCAAACCTCAGAAGAAATTGAAAACTGACTCATATCTCGACATTGCTAAAGCTCTCCAGGATTTCATCCATGTTGACAGGGATGATATGATAAATTGTCTGGAAAGTGACATGAACGAAGAGGGTTTCTAAAAACTAACAGAAACCGAAATAGCAGATCTCCACAGAAAAGACGGGCCATACCGACCTCTTCGCAGACTGACCATGGAATCGAGAACGATGATAACGAAGATTCGTTTATTGTTTTGGAAACGAAGAAAATTAAACACAACTGAGCGTTAGAAGCGACTGAACTTGTGTTAAATTATTTTGAACAGGAGAACGCCGATTATAGCAGAATCATCGCGTTACGGGCCATGAGAACAAATATTAGAAAAGAAATCTTTAATAAAAAACAAGGTAAAATTACCGATTTTTTATCCAAATGAAAATATAATACATATGTATTATGAACTAACCTGAACATTTGTATACAAATTGAAAAGTAAAACATTTGTTTCTTATTAAAAATAACATCTTCTACCCAGTTTTTGCTTAATTAACATTCCTACCTAGCACATTTAATCAATAAAAAATTGTGATTCGTTTGTCCGGTGTTTTCGATTATCCGATCTCCTCGCCGTCATTACGCCGGATAACGAAGGTCCGACTGTATACATAAAAACTTTTATCAAAAAAAACGACTTCAAAAAAACAGCACACAAAATTTTGCCACTGTTAAGTAAATCATATTAATAAATAATAGCTGGTTTTAACGTTTGTAGGATTTGTTTATACGGAATTAATAATTGAATTGTCAATATCTTAGAGGTATTTTACGAGTGTTTCAAAAACATTATCTCTGTACAAAGCACCAATTCTGCTAACGATGCGTGCTCCCATATTAGGGCTCTGTTCTGAAATATATACATTGTGTAAAATGAAAGCTACTCGTCTATTCGGCGATCCAGAACTTATTCCTTGGAACGTTGTAGAACGGTTGATGATTGATTTGAGTCTGTCGCAGAAAGCGTTCAATGGATGTACCAATACATGACATCTGCAAAGGTTTAGCTTTTCACTTCTTTTACCACCCTGTTCAAGAATTGTTTTATATAGAGAACCGGCCATATGAAAAACTTTTCCACGCGTTCCCCTTCCCTATAGCGGTTTTAGGAATTTTCCTGCAGCAATTTTTTAACTTTAAGGTGCTTTTATAGACACCCTGTTTATGGCGTCTATAAAATTGAAATGTCTGGGGAGTTTTATAATAGAAAATATTTTATTCAAATGGATTTATTTTCCTCCCTTTTATTCCAAAAACTAATCAACGCTTTTTCAAACAATGAAGCGTTTCTATAATTATGAGCAGAGATAGTAAATTGTAGTAATTTCTGCTGTCAGCCCGATCTATTAATATTCAATCGAGATAAATAGGACAGTTTGATAAAATATCTCTAGATCTGCGTGTTTAATGATAAGGTCGGGGGTAAATTCATTCGGGCTATGGGGGCTCCGTAAAGGTGATTAGTTATGTTGAGATTATCGCCATGACTAATGCTAAGACTGTTCGGATTGACTCTGTTATAAATTGGCTTTTATTCGAGATGCATTTATCGAAAACGCAGTATAGTTAAAATAATGAAGACTGTTTATGAGGCTACTATTAGTGTACTGCGTTGCAATAAAATATAGTTAAACTGAATCCTATATACACCGTTGAGCAAAAAAATTGACTCAAACTATTTGGCTTAATGTAACACGGAGCCTAGAATTCAGTGTTCATATATTTTTACGAATTTTAGTATCATTTGATGGTATCAAATTCCATAGCATACCTCATGCTTTTTACTAATTAAAATGATCGAAAGGGGAAACAAGGATTGAAAATAGAAGTAAGAGAAAGGAAAAATTAAACAAATTTTAAGTTTAACAATTAGTTTTAGTGATAAAAACCAAAATCAATATTTTATATTACCCCCTAGCCCTTATTACTGCTTCCAACCGGTTTTCCATGGAGCGGATGAGCTTTTTCACCACTGTCTGTGGAATTCTTCTCCACTCTTCCGCTCATCGCAACCTTTAAGTCCCTCAGCGATTCAGGCGCTGGACTTCTGGCTCGAACCCTTCTTTTGAGCTCATCCCACGTGTTCTCGATTGGATTGAGGTCCGAACTCCGTGCATGCAAGTCTAATGTGGGTATTCCCACTTCCGCCAGGGATTGCTGCACCGATGCAGCAGCAGGTGACCTCGCATTGTAGTAGATTACCACGAAGCTATCATCAACAAGCCCAGCATAAGGAAAGATGTGTTCCTGCAGGATCACCTCGATGTACCGGTGAGTAGTTAATCCACTGCTATGAGTCTCATCAGTCATTAAAACCAAATCGGTTTTCGCATCCAGTGAGATGCCTTCCCACACCATGACAGAACCTCCTCTGTAGGCGACCGTTTCAAAAATGCAGCATTACGAATAGCGCTCCCCAGACCTCCTATAGACTCGTCTTATTTCATCATTGCCATGAAGATACATTTGGAGAATAAATCGGAGCGCCATTGCTCTAAGGTCCAGTCGACATGTTCTCGGGCAAATCTAAGTCACGCTTGTCGATGGGCAGCTGTCAATTCGGGTCCGTTAGCTGGTCCCTTCGGAGTTAGGCTCAACGCCGGTCAAGTGACGATTTCTTAAAATTGTACTGACAATGAAACGATCGTCTCGCTCCGAGGTACACCTTCTTCCTAATTCTGATCTTCGTGTAAAAGCGCCAGTCTCTTGTTAACGCCTGTAGACTCTGGAGACAGCTGACTGGCTGCAGCTGTACAGCGACTACACGTTTGCTATGCCCTTCTTGCAATAGGACAATGACTTGTGCCGTTTCTTCAAGGGTGGTATCCATTTTCCGATGACATAATTAGTAAGCAAGTATAGCAGAGATGCTGACGGTTCAAGTTCCGATAAAGCAATCTTCGGTTGCATGTGTTTTATAGGGATAAATAGCGCGCAACGAGTACGGAGTGGGTAAATCATTTTAACGATTCAAAAAATGTCGACGACTTGCCAAAATGTGGCTCGACAGGCAAAGTCACTCCGAAAGTCGAAAAACGAATCGTGTCTTTGTTTTCACGGGACCCGAAATTCACGCTGTGTCAAGAAGCGGCAAAATTAAGAAAATTGGGTTTGAATGTGTTCCATGAGACCACTCGACAACATCTTCTTGCTCATAATGTCAAATTTCGAAGTACGTTGAAGAAACCTTTGCTGGGCGAAAAATCACGTCACTAAGCGGCTTGTTTGAGCCCACGATAAGATATTAGAGTGGCTCTTACAATCGCCGGACGCCAACCCTATATATATATATATATATATATATATATATATATATATATATATATATATATATATATATATAGTGGCGAAGAAAAGTATGGAAACATTTAAATTCTCATCTCTAGTCTTAACATTTAAAAGGTTTACAATTACAATATTTATTTTTTAATCGTATACATGCTAACAAACATTTTGAAGACTAAAACAGTTCATTAGAAATGTGCTTAGTTTTTAACGTAACAAAATTATGCACAAACAAAAGTATGGAAACATTTTTGTTATAAAATAAAAATTCCACTAAGACGACTAAGATGTCGAAAATATTTTATATTTAGTGGGATATCCTTTTGCATCAATCACTGCTTGACATCTTTTGCCCATAGGGTCAATAAGTCTAGCACAAAAATCGGGTGGTATTTTTTCTCATTCGTGGTTTAATGCGATCCAAAGTTCGCCCCGGTTTTTTATATTTCTTTTCCTAATTTGTTTATCCAGATAGTGCCAAAGATTCTCTATCGGGTTCAAATCAGGTGATTGCGCATCACCCGAATCCTTTGTTCAGAAAACCCATTCTTGGCCAAGCGAGATGTGTGTTTTGGGTCATTGTCTTGTTGAAAAATCCATGACAATGGCAAATCTTCTTTTTAAGAAATCAAATTGTTTTCCAATATCTCAAGATACATTTGAGCATCCATTCTGCCATTTATCTTTGCCAATGGCCCTGTACCAGGCCATCAAAAACAACCTCATACCATGATATTTCCACCGCCATGTTTGACAGTAGGTACAAGATGCTTTGGGTCATATCTTAGACCAACTGGTTTTCTTACATAACCAGTAGAATCATTTCCAAAGAGATTGAACCTACTTTCGTCACTAAAGGTTACTAGAGGCCACGGATTTTGAGTCCAGTCTTTATGTTCCTTAGCAAATTTTAATCTCTTTTCTGTGACGCTTTGTAAGGAGTGGCTTTTTAACAGCACGCCTACCATGAAGATTTTCAGATAACAGACGACGCCTAATAGTCATGTCTGACACTAATACACCCTGATATTCCTGCCTTGGTTCTTCATTAATATCAACAGCAGTTTTCTTGGGATCATTTTTCGCTTTTCAAATTATAATTTTGTCTACTTTCTTACTTGTTTTTCGAGGTCTACCACTTTTAAATGCCAGGTCAACAGTCCCTCTTCTCGAGAACTTCTTAACAATTTTGCTGACAGTGCCCCTATGTATGTTTATAGATTTTGTTATTTTAATTTGCTTCTTTCCACTTTGATACAGAGAAATAATTTTATGTTTCAGATCTAAACTGTAATATTTGCCCTTTGGCATTTTAGCAAAAACTGCACTTTTAAACAATGCTACTAAATTACTTGATATCAACAATAATATACTCTTAAAGCAGAATGATAAAATTATTTCAATGCTTTCGATAAGAACAAAACGCGTTTCTTAAAAACCTTATCTACCAGAAAAGGTAAACAAAACAAGATTAGTTTTTTTATTCCTAAAGGATAGTATTTTATATTTTTGATTAGGAAAATGTTTCCATACTTTTGTTCGCCATTATATATATATATATATATATATATATATATATATATATATATATATATATATATATATATATATATATATATATGTATATGTATGTATCGGCTGATTGCCGATTTGACTCCGGTATACAGTGAATTTATATTTCATCCATTGTCACATACCGCGTGAAAAAATCCTTTATATTGCGCTTAAACAGCGCAGGTCCAAACAGCGCTCAGAATCATCAACGCGTTGTTGTTTTTGGTCCACTGTGAGTAAACGCGGTACCCATTTCGAACAGAACTTTCTTATACACAAATGTTTATGCAAAATATGACCAACACGTTCTTTTGATATCTTTAGGATGTCAGCTATCTCGCAGCATCCCAGTAAATGATGAATGAATTTTCCAGGGTCAGAATTCCCGTAACACTTATTAAGCCGTCAAAAAACAGTGGTTAATCAACACACGAAATTAGATTTTTTCCATTGTTCTGAAAATATCAAAAGAAGCGTCACTAAAACCACTGTAACTTGTAAATTAATCGTCGAAATATCATGAAATTTTGACCCGTATCTTTTGAAGGTTGATACTTCCTAAAAATCCTATGGATTTATGTATCAGACCAAAAATTTTTCAGCCTATATATATATATATATATATATATATATATATATGTATATATATATATATATATATATATATATATATATATATATATATATATATATATATATATATATATATATATATATATATATATATATATATATATATATATACGTGTATAAAAGCGTATGTAATGCATGTCTAATCGATACTAATCTGCATGTTTTATCATTATTATTCATTTTGGTAGTATGAGTACATTTATATAATTAAAAAGAAATCATCGTTTTTTTTATCACGTGTGGGCAACTAACGTGTTATTATATTATACATTAGCTGATATTGGGTTATTAAGTGTCATGAAACGCTAATATATTCTTTTATTCATTTTTAAGCTTACACGTAAGTTATGTTTAACCAATAAAATAGCAAAAGTTAAATTAAGTTGTATTTTCTCATTTAACCAGTGAGATTTCCCAAATTCTAAATTAATAAACCACTATTATTTGAAGAGTCAATCCGGGTCTAGGTTCTAAACTTTAAAAAAAAAAACGCTATTGTTTTTGTCACATTTCCATTATTTTGGCAACATACGTGATTAACAAACATTTGTATTTTAAGGTATCAAATTATAAATTTCCAGTGTTGATTTTTTTTTGCAGAAATACTTGTGCTCTTGTGCTATTTAGAAAATATTAGGATTTATTGTATTTATTTTAAATTGTTCTTAAATAATTTTTTTAAAATTTTAAATATTTAAAAACTACACGTCTTCGAGACTTAATATCTCTGATAGTTCAACCGATAAGCATCTTCAAATTGCTTAATTATCAGTTAAATAATGTTATAAGAATAAATTTGAGACAATAGAGAGATTATACAGCGCTTATTTTGGTAGGCCACTGTCTTTATCTTTATTTGAAGCATGCGCAGACCGTTTGGGGCTTGCACATTAGTAAAGGGAAGAAATTAAATATAAGGACTCAGCGTTACTTGCAGCATGCGCTTACCATTTGGAACTTACGCAGTATTGAAACAGAAAAAGAGAAACCTTTATGAAAGATAACGAATTCCCCTATTTAGGAACTTATATGACAAGTTATTTGAAGTTCGTTATTTTTATCACTATTATGGGCAGGCCTGTTTTTGTTTTCCCTACTTGGGTATATAAACCACTAGAAAATACAATAAAATTGATATGATAATCTTTTATTGCAAATAATAATGACAACAATTAATTAGTGTTCAGATTATGTTGGGATTTTGAAATCTTTGACAGAATGGCATTACAGTGTGTGTAGTGCTAATTTCAAAAGAAATTGTAATTATCGCACATTCGTATTACCTTGCAAATATTGAAGGAAGTGATAGAAACCTGCTAGATACAGTTTTAATTTAGAAACTTGTGTTGCCTCATCAAATCCTAATAACCGGTGAAGAGATGAATGTTAACCTAACCTTGCAATTCCTTCGCGTTAATACTGCGCATGCTTGAGATAACGATAAGGACATAGGCATGTGAAAAATAAGCGTTGCAAAATCTCTCTAACGTGAAGTAAGTGGTACAGTTCGTTGTATCTTACCGTGAAGTAAAATGTTAACTAAACGTAACATCCTATTGGTTTTTCATCATGGTCATGATGTTCTATCTTCACGATAACCAAACCTTAACGAATGATTTCAGATCCGGCCTGGTCAATCTAATCTAATAACAGCCTTCGGGTAGGGGGATTTTTTTTATTTTCATTTAACCTTTTTTTTGTATTTTGCATAATTGGCATTTTATTTTTAATTTTTAAACAGTGATCTCAAGATTAAGTTGATGAACGTCAATCCGATATAGTTCAAGTGGCCATAGATAGAAAGCGTTGGTTTAAATCGAACTATAATTATTTTGCTAATAGCTACTTGAAATTAGATGGCAAAAATCTATTGCAGTATTTGATAAGTGTGTTTAATTCATAAATTTGAAACCGTATGTAATGTTGTGTAGCAAATAAACTATGTAATATGTAGGCTGAAAAGTTTTTGGTCTAACTATTTAAAACACTTTTTTTTGCAAAATTCGACTTTATTCATCAATAGAGGCTCCTTCAACAATCAGTCTAACGCTTTTCTAATATTTCTATACCTTTCTTGTAGAAGGATTTATCTTTGCCTTCAAAATAGGCCTCAGTTTCGGGGATAGCTTCTACATTGAAGCCAAATCTCTTTCCCGCGAGCATTTTTTTCAGGTCTGCGAATAGATAATAGTCGCTGGGGAGCAAATCTGGAGAATACGGTGTATGAGGAAGCAATTCGAAATTCAATTCATGCAATTTTGCCGTCGTAACCATTGTCTTGTGACACGGTACATTGTCTTGATGAAAGAGCACTTTTTTCTTCTTCATTTGCGGCCGTTTCTTTGCTATTTCTGCCTTCAAACGCACCAATACCTTTATATAGTATTCGCTATTGATGGTTTTTTCCTTCTCAGCATAGTCGAAGAAAATGATTTCATCGCATTCCAAAATATAGGGGCCAAAACCTTCCCAGCCGACTGTGGTGTCTTTGGTCGCTTTGGGCGGCTTTCAACGGCTGCTGTCCATTCAACTGACTGCCGATTTGATTCTAGTGTGTAGTGGTGGATCCATGTTCCTTCCATTGTCACACATCGCATAAAAAAAAATCTTTTTATTGCGGTCAAACTGCGCTCAGAATCATCACTGGTCCACTGTGAGCAAACGCGGTACCCATTTCGAACAGAGCTTTCTCATGCCCAAATAGTCATGCGAAATATGACCAACACGTTCTTTTGATATCTTTAGGGTGTCAGCTATCTCACACAATTTAACTTTACGGTCATCCAAAATAATTTTGTGGATTTTTTTTATGTTTTCTGGTGTAACACCTCATTTGGGCGTTCAGAGCGTTCAGCATCATTTGTATCTGTACGACCGCATTTAAATTCAGCATACCAGTAAATGATGAGTAATTTTCCAGGAGCAGAGTCCCCATAACACTTATCAAGCCATTGCTTTGCTTGAACGGTATTTTTTCCCATCAAAAAATAGTGTTTAATTAACACATGAAATTCGATTTTCTTCATTGTTTTGAAAATATCAAAAGTAGCGTCACCAAAACCTCTGTAAGTTGTGAACTAATTGTCGAAATGTCATGAAATTTTGACGCTTCGTTTGAAAGTTGGTACTTTCTAAAAATCATATGGATTTTTTTTTATAAAGGGCGACATCTATGTATCAGACCAAAACCTTTTCAGCCTACGTGTTACAATAGATTTTTCAGCAGCACAAAATCTATTAAACGTTCATCACCTCTTTCTATTGATACAAAACTTTTTCGATTAAAGTCAGAAATTTCTTAAACTTACGTTTGACCTACTTTAAAGTTTCTATAAAATGCTTGATATTAAAAGCTTTTTAATGACATTTTACATCTACTGTATAAAATCACTTTAAAGGCAACAAGATTCTGAAATAAATATCGACACATAATCGCCAGAAAAATCCGATTTCATTTGTTAAACTTGACATGATGTAGGACACGATGAAAAATAAAAGTATATTTACAGTTTCCAAAGTAAATCTATGTCACGTTTTCAATTTTGATAAAACATTAATCTGAGCAGAAAAGAGAGAAGCAGATTAACAGACGGTGATGTCCTCACCTATATCACACATCCTTGAAACGACGCAATTGAACACTATAGAGTCTAGTATTTACGCTGGTTATGTTCAAGGTAATCGGCAGTGATGATGGATTAATAGCTAAGCTGCGCCTTTACAGACTGTCTGTTATGGCTCCCGATATTAGTCACGTCTCATCCTTTACAAGTTACAGTTGATGAATTTCCTTCCAACTTTTTCACCATCAACGCTTTTTTTATAGGCGTAGCACACGCGCTGCAGGGTAATCCTTAAAGCACTACAGGAGTGGCGCTTGTGCAGAAAAAGCAATTCACGTTGGTCTTGAATCGCTGTAAGCTGTACTCGATGGGAAAACAGTCCTAGGAATATCATTCCAAAGGGATTATGTCCTTCATATAAAAGACTGCTTGAGAAGTGGATTAATAGCATCCACCGCTCTAGAAGGAATTAAGCGAGCTACATCCAACACTTTCCATGAAAATAGTTGTAGAATAGATTCAAGTCGCCAACCGTTCTTCGATGTTCTAACATATCAAGAAGTTTGTTTTTAATTTCTTGATTGTGTGCCTCTTACGTTTCGTCTATAATGGCTTTGCATCTATTCACGGCACGAACAAAGATGTTACGATTTATGACGTTCGGATTTTTACTCCATTGTAAGCTTCATATTAGCCAAAATGATATCGGAAACCTCCTTAGCGCAGTCAGATAGGTTCATTGATGAACCAACATGAATCCCTGATCTATGTTGGTTCATTAATGAGCTGAGTAAAACTACAACTGATTTAAAATGATTCAGCTTCATTACCTTGTTCTTCGGTCGTATTTGAATACTTAAGCCAGTTGGTGTGGTGGACATTAAAGTCACCGAGAAGGCTATTTGGGTACCAATGTACTCTATAGCCACATAATATCTTTTGTTATTTTTCTTTATATTAACGATTTTTGGGAAAGACTAAAACCGCAGTCTACAGTTTAACTAAGAAGCGTGTTGTTAGTAAAATTGTAGACTGCATTTTCTTCCATTATCGTGTGCCGTTGTAAATATCTTTTGAGAGCAGAAACTTATTCAATTTATCAAAGACCTGGAAAAAATTTTGTCGAGGGGTGAAAGTTAACCAACTAGAACGCTACATAAACCGAAGCCGCAGTTTTTTTAAACAGTTTATGTTACAGAACTTCGTTCACTAGCTTCGTCAGTTATCGTGCTTACTTGGGAGCAGATATTTCTTGACATTGTCATGTTGTATGCATAGCAAAAAAAGATTCTCAAAGGATTAAAATATTATTTCGTAATAGGACGCTATATATTCCAGCTTTAAATTTTATACTCATATCACCCTCTTCCATCTCCTGCAACCTTCAGCAATTTAAGATCAGCGCCGCACTTCTAGCACTAAGCTAAATTTTTACTGCAGATCATCTGCTATGCTTATAAAATAGTACTCTCTTTATAAAGTCCCAGATTAAATTGAATGAGAATGATACGAGGGCTGCTTTTTTTTAGCCTCTAATGGTCCATAAAAAAAGACAAGTATAAATAACAAAATGAATTTATTATCAAAAGTTGTGTATAAAGATGATTACTTCTCGATATAATCACCGTGACGATTGAGGCATTTGTCATATCTGTGCTTCATAGAATGTTGCCGGCAGTGAGTTGAGATGGGCCTTAACGTTGTTTTGAAGCTCTTCATTAATTTGAAAGCTCGGCCCTGCTAGCCACTTTTTCAGTTTCGGGAAGAAGTGAAAGTCGCTCGGCGCTAAGTCGTGACTATAGGCCGGGTGTTCAAAAATTTCCCATCGGAATTGTTCAAGGAGCTGTTGGGTTACAGTAACTCTATGAGAGCTGGCTTCTGCTTGAAGAAACCGAATTACACTTCGCAACTCGCACTTTGCGGGAGAATCAATCGTAGCAGCCATGTTTACTTGCCTGCAACTCAGCTCAAATGGCGTAATGACGTTGAAAGTGGCAGAAGTTATAGTGGGAAGATACGCAGTCGCCTTTCGAGCATCCCTGCCTTCTAACTGTCTATTGGCTGTTTACAGGCACGATCGGAGAGAAAAAAAATGGCCCTCGTAGTTATCTCATTTTTGATCGAAAGCAAATTATTAGCTTCACCGACCATATACCAGGTGTACAAGTATGAAATGCGGATTTCAGACAACAGATGGTGCACCAATGTAGTTTTTGCTATAAAGATTTGACACTGCGCCATTTTGTTGTGTCATCAAGTGTCAGACGCGCACGAGTGATAAATTGGAAAAGTGTGTGTATAGTGTTTTTGTGTTCAATATGTCGAAATTTATACCGAACAAAGAGCATTCGCGGACAGCATTAATTTTTTGTTTTCATTTGAAGAAAACTGCTGTTGAATCATACCGATTACTTCGAGAAGCTTATGGTAAACATGCTCCATCGCAAGATACGTGTAAACGATGGTTTTGGCGTTTCAAAAGTTGTGACTTCGATGTTGCTGACAAGGAACGTGGAAAACCGCCAAAAAATACGGAGATGTGGAATTGCAAGCATTGTTGGAGGAAGATGATTCGCAAACACAAAAACAACTCGCCGAGCAATTGGGCGTTAGTCAACAAGCTGTTTCCAATCGGCTACGAGAGATGGGAAAGATTCAGAAGACCGGTAGATGGGTACCACATAAGTTGAGCGACAGTCAAATGGAAAAGCGCAAAAAAACGTGTGACGTTTTGCTCGCTCGGTTCAAAACGAAGTCGTGTTTGCATCGTATAGTTACAGGGGATGAAAAATGGATTTATTTTGAGAATTCCAAGCGCAAAAAATCATTGGTAGACCCAGACGCACCATCCACATCGACCGCAAGACCGAATCGCTTTGGCAGAAAGACGATGCTCTGTCTTTGGTGGCTCCTTCCGATTACCATTTGTTTGCATCGATAGGTCACGCACTTGCTGAGCAGTGCTTTGGTTCGTACGAAGATGTAAAAAAATGGCTCGATGAATGGTTCGCAGCAAAAGGGGAAGATTTTTACTGCTGTGGTATTTACAAATTGCCCGAAAGATGGGGAAAAATGTATAAAAAGCGATGGAGCATACTTTGAATAAAGCACTTTTTATCATTCTTCCGAATTTAACATGTTTTTTTAGAAAAAAATCCGCATTTCATACTTGTACACCTGGTAGGTTTAATATTTTTTTGTTTACCAATGTTTTACTGCGTATAAATAATCTTCTACTCTTAAACCCCTTCCAAAAAAACGATAAGAAATGCGGTTAGAATACTAAAGTAGACTAATAAAGTTTAGGCAGTGTTCAAGCCAGTTTTATGTCAATCATTATTTCCGATTGATAAAAACTTTTTCGATTAGTGAGGAAAATTTGGTAAGTTTAGATTTGGTCTATTGACCTAAATTGCTACAAGCTATAAAATGAGTAACGGTTTTGTTTTATGTTACATGATTTAATAAATTGCCATCAGAATAAAATTAAATGGAAATTTTTGGAACTTCTTGTCGTTAAAATATAAAGATCGATAGATATATTGACACTTCATGTTTTTGTACAACTAAAATACTTGACGAAATATTTTAAGCTTTGAGAGTCAATATTATTACAAGGAGAAAGCCAAATTTTAACCGAGGCTGGAACTATACTCTATTTATGCAAATTAGCATCAAGCAGTAGTAAGAGCCCCAGAGTTTTACCTACATTTTACCTGTAATGCAGCAGTTCAACAACTTTATTGGAATACGATCTGGTATCAGTCTAATATTCGCAATCTCTTATGTGTGAATACAAGAGGAAAACGACCCTTTTTTTGTCGTTTGAGGCTAAATAGTCTAAAATAGTTCTAACCAGTAGTGGTGCGCCTGGATGTATACATATTATTTGCGAATAGTATGAATGAAACAGTTTTATGATGTTTAAAAGTTTATTAAAAAAATAATAATTTATAGTGAAGCATAATTATAAAATATACAAATGAGGAAGTAAAACGACAAGGAAAAAAGTATTAACAATCTTCTATTTACGACATACTTGAAAAACTATCATTTTCCTACTCGTTTCAATTTACATGTATAATTAAAGGTTCTTCTTCTTCTTCTTCTAAACTGTGGCTTTACCAACTCCGGTCATTAAGGAACATTTTGTCACACAACTGTCCCCACTTAAATCACAATTTTGATCATTTTCAACGTAGTCAAATACCTTTTTAACTATACACTTTTCATTATAGGTTAGCTACCCGAACTTTTGGCGTTTCGATGTAGAAGACATTTTGTTAACTCACTGACTGACTTGTTACTAAATGGCTTCACACTTGGGCATGCCGCTCTAAATATGTATTTATAGTTGAGACAACAAGAAGGTATCTAAATAAAATGATTTGATCGGCGATAAAACTTCGTTACAAAAGAACATTGTTACCTGAAAAATATCTGGGAATACATAGCACGCCTCTGTTATAGGACCGCCGGTCAATCCACTGGAATTTTTATTACTATATAACCTTATTGTTCAAAATGTTTTTAAACCTGCTTTAATTTTAAATACCCACACAATATCTAACTAGTGATGCTATTGATCGGAATAATACATATGATTTTTTTTATCGCTCACCTCCCCGCTTGAATAGAGATTACCCTTTTTAGATCCATATCGGCGAGGATATCGAAATATCCGTCGACGTTATTCAAGTTCCCAAACATATGTACATTTGTATTTCACGGCACTTTTTAGACAACGCGGTAGTGCTGCCACGGACGTTATTACATTTGTGCAACAACTTCTACCTGTATATATGGCCTAACCAAATATACTTAAATAAATCAATAATTAGGTAGACTAACCTGTCGGGATCGGCAGCTGGGATCTTTGATACCGTATGCCAGCACGACAACCACGGAGCTAAGACCGCATCAATGGGTATGAAGGTATTATCATTCTGGTACCAAGACAACTGGATTAGGTTACACACAAGCTACAAGGTAATACCTATGCCGCTTTTGTGTAAAAAAGAACACATTTTTATCTTTTTTAAAAAAGCATTGCGATGTGCACGATTACTGGGAGCTGGATCATCTGAAATCATAATTTCCAAAGTAACTGCTTTAAACAAAAAAGCCCAAAAACTGGCTTTACCGAGTTTTACATTTTTGCTAATTAAAAATAAAGTTTTTCTTCATTCAAAGACAAGCAATAAATATATATATATATATATATATATATATATATATATATATATATATATATATATATATATATATATATATATACGAGGCTGGTTTGAAAAGTCCGTGCAAAAATAAAAACTACTTATGTGTTTGGGGTAAACCTTTTTTATTTTTCGACATAGTCTCCTCTTAGGCTTATACACTTCGTCTAACGATGTTCTAGTTTGTTGATCCCTTTCGAATAATAGGATTTGTCCAAGTCTGCAAAATATCCATTAGTGTCTGCAATCACCTCCTCGTTTGAATAAAATCTTTGTCCCGCCAGCCATTTCTTCAAATTGGGGAACAAATAGTAGTTCGAGGGAACCAAGTCTGGAGAATAGGGGGATGTGAAACGAGTTGGAATCCTATTTCCATTAACTTTGCGGCCACAACTGCTGAGGTGTGTGCTGGTGCGTTGTCGTGATGGAAAAGGACTTTTTTGTGGGCCAATCGCGGGCGTTTTTCTTGCAGCTCGGTTTTCAAACGGTCCAATAACGATGAATAATATTCATCTGTAATAGTTTCACCCTTTTCCAGATAGTCGATGTGGATTATCCCTTGCGAATCCCAAAAGACAGTCGCCATAACCTTTCCGGCCGAAGGGACCGTCTTCGCCTTTTTTGGTGCAGATTCCCCCTTGGTAACCCATTGTTTAGATTGTTGTTTGGTCTCAGGAGTATAGTAATGTATCCATGTTTCATTCACAGTGGCGAAACGACGCTTAAAGTCCTCCGGATTCTTCTGGAACAGCTGCAAACCATCCTTGCAACACTTCACACGATTCCGTTTTTGGTCAAGCGTGAGCAATCGCGGCACCCACCTTGCGGATAGCTTTCTCATGTCCAAATGTTTATGCAAAATATTATGTACCCGTTCAGTCGAGATGCCCACAGCACTAGCAATCTCACGCACCTTAACTCTTCTGTCATCCATCACCATATCATGGATTTGATCAATGATTTCTGGAGTCGTAACCTCCACAGGCCGTCCAGAACGTTCAGCGTCACTTGTGCCCATATGGCCAGTCCGAAAATTTTGAAACCACTTATAAACTGTTCTAATCGAAGGTGCAGAGTCACCATAATGTTTATCAAGCTTCTCTTTAGTCTCCTGAGGCGTTTTGCCTTTCATAAAGTAATGTGTAATCACCACACGAAATTCTTTTTCGTCCATTTCTTGAAAATCACTCGACTTCCTTGATTCACACGAATGCCAAACACAAAGAAATAGACCAATATGGCTGAAACTTGGTGTGCGATCATTCAAGAGATGCTACTAACTAAACATGACCTCGATACGCGCCGGTTGTGCCATCTCTCGGACTTTGCACGGACTTTTTAAACCAGCTTCGTATATACAGTGAAAACACGTATCAAATTTCATCAACATCGGTTCAGTGGTTCTTGAGATATTTTGCACACTACCAAGCGGTATTGAAGAAAAAATAGTCTCGAGAAAAACGCGTTTAAAGTTTTAGGTTTAAAAACAGTAATACAAAAATAAATTCTTACCGTAAACGAATCATCGACTCCAGGACTACATGCTGAATCTTCATCAGATATTTGAGCTTCTAGAATACTAATTTGTTCTTGTCTATGACGCATTCTAGTTTCTTTTACACTTTATCTAGTAGCAATTATCACTCGGACAGGTCAACTCGTTCTCCGTCCACTTTAGCTGCGTTGTCACGTGTATTTTGGCCACAATGAACTTCCATATCTGTCCTTATATTTAACTTTAATAACTGCCACGACTGAATTGGTACAAGTGAACTGCTACGTATGAACTGTACAACGGTACTGAACAAACTACTAGTTTCAAATATAGAACCTTGGATTAGCAGATGTGAATGTCTTGTCCCTTGTAAAAAGGACAATCGAAGAATCTCTTTGTATTATATTAAAAAAGAAAAAGTTTGAAATACATTTAAATTGTGATAAGGTCGGCGAAGGCTGACCCGTGGGCGGCTAGTATGGAAGGACCAAGTCACTGCTTCCGCCAAGAAAGCGAACCAATTCCTAGGCAAGCTCTACCCCCTACTGAAGTCCAGGAAATTGTCAACACGAAACAAGTTGACAATCTACAAGATGATCATTAGAGCAGGGATGACCTACTCCAGCCCCGCATGGTGCCAGATGTCACGCACTCGCAGATCCACCCTCCAGACCATCCAGAACAAGGCCCTTCGAACCATTGCCAACGCCCCGTGGTTTGTCAGAAATACCCAACTCCATAGGGACCTCCAAATGCCAACCATCCGGGAATTCATCAGCAGCACCCAGCAGAGATTCCTGGACAAAGCCACCCGTCACGTCAGCCCCACAATCAGGACCACTTACCGCCCCCCACGCCATGCCCGCCGACGTCTACTAAGACCCAGCGACCCGATAACCCAGGATTAGCTTAATATTAATTACTATAAGCTCATGTTAATGATATATCTTAAGCTGAAATAATATCTTAAGTTTATTCATTTAAGTTCTGTTTTAAAGTATATTCATGAAATATCTTAAGTTCAAATATCTTAAGTTTGTCAATACCTAGGCTAACTATTTAGGTCCATACGTTGTCAATATCTTAAGATCCAAAATGTATACACGCTTATTCTATCAATGTATATTAGTTACAGTCTAGTTACTAGCTAATTTTGTCAATAAATGAAATGTGATATGTGAATGTGAACCCGTGGGCAGCTCCTCAGTACCGGCTCCGAAAACTACTATAACTTCGTCAGTTTTAAATCGATTCTCATGAAAGTTACAGAAAATATTCTTAAGATATCATACTAAAAGAAAATGTAAAAATCCAAAAATCGATTTTTTTTTTTACCCAGATGACTAGGTATATCCTCTTAAGACCCCACGACTACATCGAAAATGGGCAACCCTGTGTACACTATTTATTAAATTATAGGTGGGACATCTCTATGTTTGAAGTAAATATTTTCTAAAAAAAAGGAAAGAACACAATGAGTTATTTTTTTCAAATATAAACATAAGAGAACAATTTTATTGAGTGTAATTTGAACATTGATGGACATATAAATTACTAGGACAATATAAAAATTACAGGCCTGCAATAAACCTTTCAGAAAAGCCATAAAATCGGCAATGTAGCGGTTTTGTTTACCTAGCTTTCCGCTCAATAATGTTTCAACGGTAGGAAAACAAAAAGAAATTGGCTGAGAAAATATTGGGGGCGCAACTTTGACAAAAACTAAACAAGCTTGCGAAAATTTTTCTGAAATTCAATACAGTGTTCCTTTTAGAAAACAAAACATGTGCTCTATATAACGGTTAAGTAAAACAACAAAATACATTTATGCAACTTTTCACAGCAGAATTTTAAATTAAGTCTTTTGTTTATAGACTGTAGGTAAAAAATTTGTAAATAAAATTTACATAAACATATTTGAATAAAAACAAGCTGTATACACACAATTATTTTTGCAAAAATAATAACGAAAGAATCCATTATAGAAATTTTATACAATCTTGTTTATCATAAAATTACTGAAAAAATCACGAAAACCACTTAACTTTTTTCTGTCAGAATACTGGGACGACTTTTCGAACAAAATTATACAACTTGTTTAATACTTAGTTTTATATCAATGATTTATAAAATATTGTATAAAATTTTGTCATGTTTGGAAGAATTGACTACTATATTGTAGATTATGGCCCAGTATGACAAGGAAGTCAAAGTTCAATATTACGGAAGAATATTCCACAAAAACGTTGTTTAATAGATATTCAACAAAACCGGGAACAATTAAATGTACTCCGTTACAATGGTTTCCTGTATTATCCTGTATCCTGTATTAACACATGTTTGGAACAACGCAATTGAACACTTCGGAGAATCTCGAGCGGTTGCTCTTGACATATCCAAGGCATTCGACCGTGTTTGGCACGATGGACTGTTGGCTAAGCTACGCTCTTATGGTATGTCTAAAAAATTCTGTTTGTAGCTCTCATGTTTCCTCAGAGAGCGTTCTTTACGAGTCACAGTCTACATATTTCTTTCTAACACCTTTACTGTTAACGCCGGTCTGCCCCAAGGCTCCATACTGTCTCTTACTCTCTTTCTCATTTACATTAACGATCTGCTGGAAAAGATCGGGAATCCAATCTACAGCTTTGCAGATGACAGTACGCTTATCTTTTCATTCGCTTTGAACGCTCGTGCATCGGCTGCTCAGGCGAATATTCGCAGACAGCAGGAAGTCATTCAACTTAACAAAGACCTGGAAGAAATTCTATGTTGGGGTGACAGTAACCAAGTGGAATTTAACGCTACAAAAACCCAGGCGGCAGTTTTTTCTAAAAAAGTTAACGTTGCTGAACCCGATATTCCCCTAGCATCGTCACTCAATTTGTTGGGCGTTAATTTGGGAGCAAATATGTCCTGGCATGAACATGTTGCAGGCATAGCAAGGAGAGCTTCTGAAAAGTTGGGAATATTATTTCGAACCAGTAAGCTTTACACTCCACAACAACTGTTAATTCTTTACAAAGCTATATATATATATAAGCATATTCGATCAATTATGGAATACTGCTCCCATGTTTGGGGCTCCGCTCCCAAACATACACTGCATTTGTTGGATTCTGTTCAGAGAAGGGCTGTTCGTCTGATTGGAGACCCAGAACTGACCGGCGGCCTTGATTTGCTGGCGACTTGAGTCTATTCTACAAGTATTTTCATGGAGAGTGTTCGAAGGATGTAGCCCGCTTAATTCCTCCCAGAGCGGTGCATGTTAGAAGTACACGTCGCGCTGATACTTCACATCCGTATGAGATTCAGCTTGTTACTCCTCGTACAACGCTTTTCAAACAGTCTTTTATATGGAGAACATCATCCCTTTGAAATGGCTTACCCAGGACTGTGTTTCCCACCGAGTACAATTTACAGAGATTCAAGAACAACCTGAATCGCTTTTTCCGCACACGTGTCGCCCCTGTAGCTCTTTAGGGCCTTCCCTACAACACGTGTGCTAGACCCAAAAAAAAAATATCCAATATAGCACCTCCACATCTTAGGAGACAATCGGCCGTAAAGAATGAAGCAAATGTACAGCAAGTCGTCATCTGCCCCTATACGCTAAAAGCAAACAACCGTACCAAGATCGCAAAAACTATCCTGGAAACGACAACAACTAACCAGGTACGACTTCAGCATTGAGGCAGCATGGCACGAAGAGTGGAAAACATCCAATACCGACTTGTTTAATCTAGTACCTAATCCACCACAACGCTTATGTGGCTTTGATCTCCCAAGAAGCACCTGGCTATCCTTTATCCGGATTCGAGCCGGTGCCAGTACTGGAAACATAAACGGGGTTTGGCCAAAAATTTAACTCTGTGAAGGTCTAAAGAAAATGCTATATGATTCTAAAAGCTGGCAACGGAAACATAGAGTTTTTAGCCCAACCAATTAGTAAATATTGCCTTACTATTGATAGTTATTTTTTCGTCAAACAAAAATTATTGCCGATAAATCGCATCAACTACACGGACGAATTCTGGACACATACGTAAAACATTAATTAACGCTGCCGCTTAAGTAAACTTTTCTGTGGCGGAGAGACCGTTGGTAAGGCACGCGCGTAGCATCACGGCAGTACGATTGGGTTTTTGTCTCTCGACTTCTGTCCGTGGCGGTCGTGTGCTAATAACCTAGTGCGACCTGTGCTGACTTTAAAATTTTGTTTAATTCTGTATGTTTACTTATTATTACATGTTGCTTACATTTCTTGTGTTTGTCGTGTTTGGAGCGAAGTTTTTTTTTTGCTAATCTAATTTTTCTAAGCAGGTGATACTGGCTTTTTAAAATTTAGGGAATATAATGTTTTATACTTTTTACTACTGTTTAGAACTCATTTTTTTCTTGGTTTAACTTTAAACTTTTTTACTAGTCTCAGAAATGGGGAGATAACTTTTGAACCGAATTTATGGTTCCGGGATTTATACGGTTTTTTTACAGTAACCGAACAGTTATTAAAATCGGTCCAGTAGTTTGAATAATATTTCATAAATTGACTTACAAACCTTAATATTAATTTATTCTATTTATGTTCATATAATTTGCTACATGCTGAATTTCTGTTAGGCAAAAACACAAAATAAAATAATGGTAGGATAAAACGAATTGTACTTAGTACCTAATACTCAGACAGAGTGGTTGACACGGCCACTTCTCCTCAGGAATATGTGGTTAATGTAAAATATCTGAAAACGCAGAAGGCCCATATTTCAGCAGTTTACCCACTATTTTCTTATTCGCCAAATCCATCCCGACACGCGTTTCGCCGTATCACGGCTCATCAGTCTGACTAGGACTGACAAACAAGAGAACAGAATTTACGGGTACTTATTGGATAATCCAAGTACTTGTAAATTCTGTTCTCTTGTTTTTCAACCATAGCCCGACTGACGACCAGTGATACGGCGAAACGCATCTCGGGATGGATTTGGCGAATAAGAGAACAGTGAATAAACTGCTGAAATATGGGCCTTGTCCGTTTTCAGATATTTTTTATTAAACAAATAAAATAAAACAAAATAAAATGAAATGAAATAAAATAACGTTTGATGCTATGATATATGTTCGATTATAAAATATTTCATTATTTTATGCCTAAATATCAGATCACACAAAAATTGTATTTACTAGTTTTTGATATATCTCTACACACACAGAAAATTATATATGGAACTAGCTCGACCTAGTTTGTTATAAATACAATTTAGCTGTATTTAATTGGTTTAAATAAAATAAATAACTGGAAGCTTTGTAGCGATTGGTAGGGATTATAGTTTGTTTTTTAAACATAGAGCTACATCTGCTCGGTTTCCCAAATTATTTAATTATAAATATAGTCCTAAAATAATTTTTGTCGCCCAACTTTTCAGTTTAAAATCACTGTCATCACTACTACTGGACCGATTTAGAACCATTAAGTTTCCATGTAATAATACAGTTGAGGTAACCTGCCAAGTTTTTATGTAAATTTCTATAAAATATGTAAACAAAATTATATCTTCCTCTTCGACTGCCTATCCGTGCCGAATGTTGGCAATCATCAGCACTATCTTCACTCTGTCCACTGCTGTCCGAAACAGACCTGTTATTGATGTGGAAAACCAAGTTATCAAATTTTTAGGCCATGAGATTTTCCTGCTGCCGACACCTCTCTTTCCAACGACTTTCGCCTCTAATACTATCTAAAGCAGTCCATACCGTTGTTGGTTACGCATAATATGCTCGAGATTATGTTGGGAATTTGGAATCTTTGGCACAATGACACTACTCAGTATATATCATTACTACATCAGACACTTTATTGTTACACCCGACGGACGTTTCACTAACCTTACTAGCTTCATCAGGGGCGATGATTAACCGAAATATTTTAATTTCCATATCTTGATGTTCGCCGCGACTTCTGTTTCTTTTTACTTCCTTTGTAATACTTATTCATTTGTGATATGATGTACTCAAGATACTCGCAACATTCGTCTATACGTCCACATCTCAAAAGCATTAATCCTTTTGCGGGCTACTTCAGTTATTGACCAACTTTCTATCCCGTATAGTAATACCCCCTTTGATCTCAAGAGATTCGAGTTTGTAATGATCACATGATCTGTCGCCATATTGTAGGTATGATGCCCGCGAGTTATTAAAATATTCAAATTCCTTCCTTCAAGAAAAATCCTCTTCTATGGAATAAAAATGAATTTGAAATTAAAAGCAAGAAAAAAGCGAAAAAAGTTTTTTTAGAAACATTTTTTTATCAAATTCTTATTAAAATAGATATACAAAAAAAAGGAAAAAGGTAAAAAATACAAGGAAAAAATACATTTGGCTTCAACGTTGATGACTGTTTTTTTTTGTTGTGTTTTATGGCGTTGGTGTATACTAATTAGCCAGTTTTCTCACTTTATTTTTTTCATACACACAAATCTACACATACATAGATGGGACAAATCACAAACACCCACCCGACACACGGAATCGAACCGCTGACCTCTTGATCAACAGCAGGCACCTTAACCCACTGCGCCATACCATACACCAATACGTTTTTTTACAAATAAAATGTATCTCTAAAATGAAAACCCAATTATTATAATCTTTATATAATACATTGCATAATAGAAATAAAGAGTTATGAATAAATCACCTTTTAGGATCTTTGGGAAATCTAAAAAAACTCCTTTAGATATACCACATATATTTTTACAAGCACTAACCGCACAACAAGAACTTCCACTTGGCATCTTTTTAGTGTTCCGTACGGAACACTTATAAGATCACTTCGGTGTCTGTCTGTCTGTCTGTCACACCCGATTTTTTATAATTATTTTCAATTATAATGTCAAACGAGTCATTTACTTATTGGAAAATTATTAATAATGAATTTCGGAGCACCTTATAAAAAGATTCTCCTTATGATCCAGATGTAAACACAACCCGTGATTCCGCTGGCAGCCTTGTTGTTGGTATGATAGGGGACGCATGCCTGAGAAAAAAAATTTCTGGAGCGTCGCTACTGTGTTTTATGTTTACTGTAGTAATACTGTGAACAACGAGCCTGATTTTTATCTCCAATTTGATATGGGGGCTTTCAACGAGCGAGTTTAATATGTTGACAGCTGTTGTTGTTTTTTCTGTATAGGCCTTGATTTCTGTAGTATGGTCCCACTGATCATTAATAACTGTACCCAAGGATATGTACTTTTTAACCTGTTCTGTATTTGTGGGTCCGTAAAGTAGCTGGCCAGGGTTAACAATGATCTTGCTAATGACCATATATTTGGTTTTCTTTTCATTTAGCGGAAATCCATATTCTTGACTGCGGGTAGCCATGTTATTTAAAGGTTACTGTACTTCTTCCAATGAGTTTGCGAAAATGACAATGTCGTCTGCATACCTCATGTTATTTATGTATTCTCCATTGACGGTTATTTCAGCATTTACATTCAGCCTCACTAAATATGGCATCAAAATAAATATTAAATAACAGGGGTGAAAAAATGCATCTCTATCGAATACCTCGCTCAGTCAGTATTTCCTCCGAACAACTACCCTCCACACTAATTGTTGCCCTCAAGTTCCAGTAAAGATTTTTGATGAGCTTCAGATCTTTCTCAAAGATTCCAGTGTCGCTTAAGGTTTCGATAAGTTTAGAGTGTTTTACATTATCGAATGCCTTTTGATAATCTATAAAACAGGCATATATGTCACAGTTCATATTGCAACATCGTTGGAATAATACCTGAATACAGAAGACCGCCTCTCCTGTACCAACAGCATTTCTAAAATCGAACTGAGTTTCAGAAGGTGAAATTGTAAACTTATGGTCCTGTAGTCGTGACAGATCTTTGCAGATGCTTTCTTTAGTATAATTATTAAGTTTGAACATTGCCATTGTTGATGAATCACCAGAATCGTATATTTCGTTAAGTTAAAAATGTTAAAAATATCAGACCGTTCCCATCAAAGAATTTCAGTAGATCCCAGTGAACTCCATCAGGTACTGGTAACTTTCATTTGAGTTATTGCTCTTTCCACTTCATCTGTTGTAATTTTTGGGCCAGCATAACAATCTTGTTTTTTCAATAATAGGCCTATCATTAAATGATTTCTTTATACTTAATATAATCCTCTAAGGTTCTCAATCTCTTTGACTTATCTATTATAGGCGTTCATGTTTCGTCCAGAAAATGGCAAGTAGTCCTTCTTTTGTTAAATCCCGCTGCTTCTTTCACTTTTTTATGCATTGCGAAACTGTCATACTTTCTTTCATATTCTTCTGTTTCCTCACACTCTCTCCCTATCCACGTTTTGTTATTCTGATTTCTTTTTTAATTTGTCTATCGAGCTCTTTATATTTATGTTGGTCTTTCGTCATACGCCTATTTTTCATGAACCCCAAAATTTGATCCGTCATCTGGACTTTCCTTTTAGTTTTTTTTTTAAGTTTCAGATTATCGTCACTGATCTTTTCCAATCTTGTTTTTATAATTTCTGTTTTCACTTGAATGTTTTCTTTACTACACTTAGTTGTCAAATTACTGTTTAACTTGTTCCCTAATCGTTTCATCTTTGGGTTTACGCATGTCAAATCGTTTTTATTTTTTGCTGTTTAGAATATTTTCAATCTTATCCTTATACGAGGCTGGTTTGAAAAGTCCGTGCAAAAATAAAAACTACTTATGTGTTTGGGGTAAACCTTTTTTATTTTTCGACATAGTCTCCTTTTAGGCTTATACACTTCGTCCAACGATGTTCTAGTTTGTTGATCCCTTCCGAATAATAGGATTTGTCCAAGTCTGCAAAATATCCATTAGTATCTGCAATCACCTCCTCGTTTGAATAAAATCTTTGTCCCGCCAGCCATTTCTTCAAATTGGGGAACAAATAGTAGTCCGAGGGAGCCAAGTCTGGAGAATAGGGGGGATGTGAAACGAGTTGGACGGAATCCTATTTCCATTAATTTTGCGACCACAACTGCTGAGGTGTGTGCTGGTGCGTTGTCGTGATGGAAAAGGACTTTCTTGTGGGCCAATCGCGGGCGTTTTTCTTGCAGCTCGGTTTTCAAACGGTCCAATAACGATGAATAATATTCACCTGTAATAGTTTTACCCTTTTCCAGATAGTCGATGAGGATTATCCCTTGCGAATCCCAAAAGACAGTCGCCATAAACTTTCCGGCCGAAGGAACGGTCTTCGCCTTTTTTTGGTGCAGATTCCCCCTTGGTAACCCATTGTTTAGATTGTTGTTTGGTCTCAGGAGTATAGTAATGTATCCATGTTTCATACACAGTGACGAAACGACGCTTAAAGTCCTCCGGATTCTTCTGGAACAGCTGCAAACCATCCTTGCAACACTTCACACGATTCCGTTTTTGGTCAAGCGTGAGCAATCGCGGCACCCATCTTGCGGATAGCTTTCTCATGTCCAAATGTTTATGCAAAATATTATGTACCCGTTCAGTCGAGATGCCCACAGCACTAGCAATCTCACGCACCGTAACTCTTCTGTCATCCATCACCATATCATGGATTTGATCAATGATTTCTGGAGTCGTAACCTCCACAGGCCGTCCAGAACGTTCAGCGTCACTTGTGCCCTTATGGCCAGTCCGAAAATTTGGAAACCACTTATAAACTGTTCTAATCGAAGGTGCAGAGTCACCATAATGTTTATCAAGCTTCTCTTTAGTCTCCTGAGGTGTTTTGCCTTTCATAAAGTAATGTTTAATCACCACACGAAATTCTTTTTCGTCCATTTCTTGAAAATCACTCGACTTCCTTGATTCACACCAAACACAAAGAAATAGACCAATATGGCTGAAACTTGGTGTGCGTTCATTCAAGAGATGCTACTAACTAAACATGACCTCGATACGCGCCGGTGGTGCCATCTCTCGGACTTTGCACGGACTTTTCAAACCAGCCTCGTATTACCAACCAGAGGGATGTGGTCAGATGCTATATTCGGACCCGGATAGGTCTTCACCGATGTAAAACAATTTCTATATCTTTTTTTCACCAGGATAAAATCAATTTGATTTCGAACCACGTAATCAGAACTGTCTAGGGGAATTCTATTATTAGGAGAAATTATATAGATATATGTAAAATACTACATACAAATATGCAATGAAATTCACATATCTTTGTAAATATCCACAGGAATTGTTTACATTTAGAATATGTAAATCACGTGTCATTATTTAACCTAATAAAGAAATGAGAAAACTAGAATAAATCAGCAATAACGGTGATATTCTTTATTACTGTAAAATGATACACAAAATTAAAGGAAACTTATGGTAAAATTACCTATTTTAATATTGCATGTCACTCAACCAGTTTTCTTTAAAAAAAAAACATACGTTGTAAAATAAATTTAAAAAATTGCCATTAAAATGTGGCTTATTCTTAATCCCATAAACGTTGTGGTATTCCGCAATTTATAGAAAGAACAACTGCACCATAATAACGCACCATGTTATACGGTAGTCTCCATCCTTAAAATTTTGGCAAAAAAAATAATTCCCGTAATTTTTTATCCTCCCTATGCTCTGCTTAGTCCCAGTAATTTCGCTTTTTTCTTCCGACACAAAAATCACTTAAAAGGGTGTTGTTTTGTTACTTTATAATATCGAAAAAGCGTAAACAAGGCACTGTTAGTCTGCCTATAAATAAGAATCAATGTCGGGATTGTTTTACTTTTAAGAAAAAAAAGAACCCCAAAAAAAACAACTGAAACTAGAATGTGCTCTTACCTTCATAACTTACCAAAATCTACTTACGTATTCTTAGAGCATTTGGAATTGATTTCGGGTGAACTGTTAAAAGATTTATTCGTAAGAAGTGATTACAACACACGAAACTTTACCGAGCTTTACGGTAAATGGAAAAATATGGCCGCATTATTGTCGCCTGGCCAATTGCACGGGATAAAACAAATAACGACAGAAGAGGACAAAGAAAAAAGGAATTCTGCAAATAAACCGAACTACGTGCTATTGCTTTCCAGACAGGTTTAAAGCTTGGTTTCAATCTTATTTGAAGTTCTTAAAGAGAAGTTTTTTTTTCAGTAAAGAGACTGGTTTAATTTTTTATCTCATTTGTGCAATAGATCGTTTAGGCAACGTTTGCTATAAATAGAGTTTTTAGGCGCAATTTTATCAGAAATATTACCGGTAGGATTTCAGTACATTATCGGTAAAATTTCTCAGAGCTTAAAATTGTACATTTTATGAATGTTTTCTCACTTATCTTTGTTCCCGAATTATCTTCGAATTACGCTTAAATAACCACGAAATAACGTTGTTATCCCAACTTTGTAAAATTACTGGTAATAAAACGGTAATTTAATATTTTTACCGTTTTTGGTAATTTACGGGTAAAATTTACATTCTATCGGTAATTTGAAACCCTATGAATTTCCACGCTTCGGTTGTAAAAACTATTTTGTGACAGTATTTAAAAGAGTATTGATTATAGATGAAACTCGCTCATTTGAAAATGCTAAATATAGTGAAACAGAAACAACCGCGTCACGTTCTCGGCGTATGATACAAACTTTATATTTTTTAAATAAAATGCCCTGTATATTAACATTTATAGAACTTTCTCTTCTTAAAACGTAAAGAGCACTAAAATTTTTGGGGTTTTGCATGTGCAACTTAGAAATTTAAACATTTTCCAGTTAACTATCAAAAATAATGCGTGTGCATGTGCATGCAACATATAGTACAATAATAAACATATTAAAAAATATGTTATATTAGTGTTTTAAACCTGGGTCAAAATAAGTAAAACGAAATTTTTTTTTCTCGGATTTCAAAGATAACTGTTTTTTGATAGAGGTACAGGTACCTTTTTATCCCCTAAATTTGTTTTTATTTTGCAAATAATTGCTAGTTGAAAATTTATAAGACTGTTTTTAGTGTTCCGTACGGAACACTTATAAGATCACTTCGGTGTCTGTCTGTCTGTCTGTCTGTCTGTCTGTCTGTCACACCCGATTTTCTCGGAAACTATTTGACATAGAAAGGTGAAATTTGGTAATAATATAGGAATTGATGCCTCATCAGAACCATGTAGTTTTGAGAATTAAATTTTGACTTAAGGGGTTAGTTTTGGGGGGTGAAGTCGGAAGTGAAAAAAAAATTTTTTACTAGGTCATCGAGTGTGGTGTCAAATGAAAGCTTGTGAAAACACGAGTAAAAAATATATATATAATATTATACTTGCGCGCACTTTTCTTTGTATTATTTTTAAAAATTCGCGAAAAATCGCTGTCCCGGGCCTTATCTCGAAAAGTACTTATCAAAAAATTTCGAAAAAATTCTGGAATATTCTCCACGGGGTGTAGATTGAACGAAAATTATCACGAGTGCATTACCTTTAATAATTTATATGGTATATAAAAAAAACAAAAATTTCAAGGTCATCAGATTTCAGTAAAGATTGGAAACAAACTTTGTTGAAAACTCATTTGGGGTGTGTTTTGTGAAGTCACTGATCATTTTATGCCACCGTAACATAAATTTTGACTTAAGAGGTTCATTTTGAGGGATGAAATCGGAAGTGAAAAAAAATTTTTTTACTAGGTCATCGAGTGTGGTGTCAAATGAAAGCTTGTGAAAACACGAGTAAAAATATATATATATATATATATATATATATATATATATATATATATATATATATATATATATATATAGTTTCTAGTAAAGTTGACGTTTCTGATCTCTTTCTGTCATTTTTTGCTATTTGTTACCAGTTACTTTTCTATATTTTCTTGTTAAAATTACATAATAAAAAATTAAATATGACTAATAATAAATAACGTCCAGTATTAATTTTCGATTTCAAATTTTTAAATTAGCCTATGAATCTCTTGATTATAAAATTAAAGAATTAATATAATTAATAATAAATAACTCGTCGAAGAGTAACATTCATCAAATTTCCCCCCTTTGTTTATAAAACTAAAAAATAGATATCATTAATAATAAATAATTTATCTAAAATTAGCATCTACCTAAAAAAATTTACCACATCCCTAACTTTAATGCTTTTTTTTGTCGACCTGATGACGACATAGACTACCAACAATATCCGGTTCGGACTCAAATATCACTAAATAGTTACTAAACTCGACGTCACAAAATTTTAAAATGGAGTACCATTTCAACATCATGGTTTCTTGCAGTTGTGTTTCTGTCTTTAAAAAGTGTTTTAACTAATGTTTATTGACAAAGTTTTATTTTCAGTATTTGTGTAACTCTCTAAGTGTCTTTTAATCATGTTTTGTGTAATCATGCATACTACCTGGCCAACAAAAATGCAAATTTCATTGTCTTCACCAGAGATGAACTAACTGCTAAATTTTTGTAAGTAATTTCACATTCAGTCGTACAATTCATTTAATCACGTTTTTAAAAAACGAACGTTTTGGTTTATTTTCTGTACCTGGTTTGCATTTTTAGAATCCAGAAGAAGCTACCATTAGACAGCGAAAGCTCGATAATAAAAATAAAAAGCAGTTACTAGAGCCTTTAGATCTTTGATTGCTCATCTCTTCTCCTTATAAGGGCGTTCCCCAGCAGTTAAACTTAGGATTGTTTGTTGCCAGTGCCCTGTTACTGTCCTTCCTCTTTCTATATATATATATATATATATATATATATATATATATATATATATATATATATATATATATATATATATATATATATATATATATATATATATATATATATATATATATGTATATATAATGTAATACTTGCGCACACTTTTCTTCGTATTACTTTTAAAAAATCGCTGTCCCCTAACTTATCTCGAAAAATATTGATCAAAAAATTTTGAAAAAATCCTGGAATATTCTCCACGGGGTATAGATTGAACGAAAATTATCACGAGTGCATTACCTTTAATAATTTATTTGGTATATAAAAAAAAAACAAAATTTCAAGGTCACCAGTTTTCAGTAAAGATTGGAAACAAACTTTGTTGAAAACTCATTTGGGGTGTGTTTTATGAAGTCACTGATCATTTTATACCACCCTAACAAAAATTTTTATTTTAAAAACAATCAACGTACGGAACACTAATTGTGCAAGTTCAACTTGCACTTGACCGGTTTTTTTTTTAATATATATTTAATATTGTTCTCAGTTGATATGTAACTATGTTGATATATAAACATAATATTAATTTAAAATATTATTGAAAAATTATGGAACCGACAAACATATTTTTGTTTAAATATAAATCTTTTCTAAAGAAAAAATATTAAATATCAAGATACAAATTCAAATTTTGATAAATATATTGTGTTTATTCGATAAATTATTTAACCTACAAATGAATTTCTATTTAAAAGTTAACCACTTAAAATGCTGTTTGAATGTTGGCGCGTAAAGTATGACGACATACGTTGTCAAATTGTGATATCTGTCTCTCACTACGCGATTATTCTTTTAAAAAGATATAAACTTTAAATATTTATATCTCTTTAACAAATCGATAAAAAAAATTATTTTTATTTCAGAATTTTTCTAATTTTTTTTTACCAAATATTAGTTTTTTAAGAAATTCGTAAGACTGGTTCTTAAGATATACACGAAACTATGCTTTTTTTCTACTTCATTGGCCTATTGCATGTTAATTATGTGCACTTTAATTATGAATATTTCGCTTCACAATCGTTCAATTTTTTTTTTTTCATTTTTGATTAAATGAAAAACATTTAAATTAACATCATATTTTAATTTCATTAAATTCTTAAGAAAAGTGGATTTACGAGTGAACTACGTTAAAGAAGTTATTATTATATTTCTAATGACGCGCGGCTTCCAACGCGCTCGTGGACGCTCTCGAAAAACTCATTAATTTTTAACGAAAGAATAGTAATATCAAGATCCTTTGCATTTATTATTTAATGAACAATTAAGTAAAAATTATACAATACTTATTAAATTATTTTAAACATTAACTGTTACTGCATCTTCAGAGCTAGAAAATTTTTTGCACATCAGTCGGTTATTTTCTTTCTGTATAAATGCATTGAATTGGCTAGAATTAGATATTGCTTTACAAGTTCGATACTTCGATTGAGCCTGACATTCTTTACTTGTACAAAAATCGAAGCCTACATTTTTAAAATAAGTAACTGCCTAGTCGAACATGCGTTTGGGAGATGTTATGTGATTTTCACTGTTTCTCTGAAGATTTGCAATTCTCACCGCACTTTTAACGCATCCACTAATCCCATTGCAACCCTCTTTTTCCGTGGGAAGTGGCGAAAAAACGAAACTCTGCACTAATACCACGTTCAGATTCATGCGAGAGTAGAGAAGAAAAAGTGAACTTGTTTTTATATTGAGACCCAGCTCCGTCAGAAAACAATAATTTTTTCGAATGGCAGAGTCGTCGAATGTAGCCTTCAAATGTTGAATCAGTTTCCTATTATACAAATAAATTGTAACCGCTGAATGTTTCACGTTCTCTGATCAGCGTTTTACGCATTAAAAGAGTGCAATCTCATTTTCGAGTGAAACCGAGGACATGGTTTAATTCGCAACTGTTTAAAAAAATTATTCATAACTTTAACAAATTAAATTTTTATAACCGCAATTCAACTGAAAAGTATATTCATTTTTTAAAAAAATTAACTCGATTATCTCTATTCGTTTCCGAAATATGAATAAATGAAAACTTCTGTACATAAATATTCAATTAGCAATTATTCGCAAAAGTATTGCAAAAAAAATTTAGGAGTAAAAAGGTGCTTGTACCTCTATCGAAAAACACATAACAGTTATCTTTGAAATTCGAGAAAAAAATTTTTCGGGTTGCCCGTTTTACTTATTTTGACTCACCTATTAATTTTCTTGTTTAAGTTATGCATGGTTTTACGATAGGAAACTTTTAAGACAAAAAACTTGCGCAATTACTAAACCTTAAGGAAGATATTACTCAAAGAGATATCTTGTATGCTTTTTCCTTAATAATAATGTTTTAGATGAAAACAAAAAGAAAATAAAAGAATATTTTCAGAAAATATCTGAAGCATAGCTTTCACAAAAAAACTAAACAAACCCAACGCTGAGACGTTTCAGCTTAATAGAAAATGTTCTTTTTAATCAAAATACTTTTAAATGTTGAACGTAAAGTATGTCGGGCACCAGTTCTTAGCGAAATAAAATCTGTCGAGTTTAATGCTTATTAGGTTGAGGCTTCCATGTATTTTAAATATACTTTTAATATTACAATAGGAAGTAGCCTATTGGTTTTTAGACTAAGTTGTTCAAAAAGGACAAGGGTGGATTGAAAAATTTCCGCCCCGACCAGTAAGATTTCAGACAATATTCAGTGCTTATCCGACAAATGCTAGTAAAAAAAAATAAACAAAAACCTGACGAAGATTTAGACATTAGGTTGTTACCAACGGACATCGAAAGTAACAGTAGTAAAGCGGATTAATTGATGTATCTGCCGATCAAAAAATTATACAACGACAAATAGTCTGGGCGAAAAAGAACCGCCGCAAAGGAGGTGCTGGATTACGTTTACCATTCTAATTTTGAGTAAAGTATCAGATACTATTGGCATTTCTTTTCAAAATATCATTAAACATTGAATGCAGTTATTTAAGGGAACTGTCACTTTTAATTTCCTGCAGAAGCGAAAGACTAGTTCTTGAGATATTGTGTCTAATGATTCTCGATAATCGCCACTTTTTTTTATATTGAACAGATTCATAGGTGATATGCTTATTAATTAGAAGGTTGTCGCTGCTCTCTAATGTCTGAAAAAACGGTTTCTTTTACTATTATTATTATTACTTCATTTCTTTTTACGATGTGGCCCGGTTTACTGTGAGAAATAGGTAAAAAATTCATCTTACCCTATATCACAAAAAATTTTCTCACTATACGATACGTTTGGAGAATAAAACTTTTTGAGGTATTTGGGGTAGATGCTCCGACAAATCCAGATAGAGGATATTTTTCTTTAAGTACTTAGTCATGACTGTTTCTATTTTTCAGTGTCAGATATGTTTATGATGTTTTATGATAGTTTACTTGACAGATTTTTGTAAGTTCTTATTTTATCTATTTCAATTATGGATACGTTGCATAATAAATAACATAAAAGACTTAAAGAAGAATTTTTTTTTTGCGAAATCACATACGCATACCCTCTATTTTTATTCTATTTGACCTTAATAACCCAATTAATAAATATTATTGCGATTAGATAATGATGACACGTACCGACTTGATGCCAAACATAAGAAATGAAAATTTTTACTGAGTAAATATGGAAGGATTCTAAATCTTATTGTTTATTTGGTAAATAAAACACTAATATGCCCGAATCGTACACTTATTAATATTTTACATTTAAAAAACATTATTGTTTAAATTTTCTTTTCAGAGTTTGCTTTTTTCGGTGTTTCTGTATGCTTTTGTTCCTCTTCAACCGTGTTTAAACGATGAAATTCTTGCATCAATTTGACCACTCTTTCAGCTGTATCGTTCACTGCCCTCAGCGTTGATACTTTGTTTTTGACTTCTTGAAACGAAGCATTATTTGACCACAAAGTAGGAAATTTGTGGAGAAAACTAGCATCAAGACGATCAAACAAGGACTTGCTTTTGATTGAAATGAAGTCACAGATGTTTTTCTCTGAAATAGAAAAAGAAAAAAAAGGAAGTTAAGAAAATTATAATATAAAGAGAAAACTAAGAAACACTTATTTATTAAACTAACCATACGATGGACCACAAAGTTCTTCCTTCCATGGGATGTAACGTTTACCATTGGTTGATAAATTATCTTTGGTTAAATTTGCAACCATTTTTACTTAGTAGTTTAGCTTCACACAAATACCATAAATGCTGGCTTAACTTCTGTAAAGCTGCTTTCGAGATGTTTTTATCAATTTTTTCGTAAGCCATCATTGACTTTTAAAAGCATAAATGCTGATAAGGCGCTTTTACTGCCGAAATTCATTGGAGCCATGGCTTAACGTAGGATGTCATGATGAACAGGCAGACGTCTAACAGTGCCTCTTTCTCCTTGCTCGTAATTTTGAATTGAGCACTAAGTAATGATATTTTTAGAGAATAAATCGCTTTCGCCATCCATCGAGCTTGGTGCAAGGCACCTGAAGGCTTAATTTTAAATTTTCTCTCTGTATCTCCCCCTAAAAATATCACAGAAAGCTCTATTAATTCTCTATAGTCATCTCTGACTATTTCTTTGGTCAGTTCAGTTCGGTAAAATTCAAACAAATTGTCAATTTCGGAAACAGTCAGGCACGTAGTGAGCTTTTCTCTATAGCACTGTATTTTATCAGGATCGATACTTTTCCCGTTATCTCGAAACTTTTTGAAGAGTTGAATATTAAGGCTTGTAGGTACTTGACTGATTTTTACTTCGAACACGCCTTTCAACACCAACTCATGCACGTGATGGCGGCAAGGGAAAATAAGCATTTCTCTATTAAGTTTTTGTTCGAGATGCACACAGGCATCATTGATACGGCCTGTATTTGAAGCCGTAGTATCACAACAAAGAATTTGCACTTGATCTTCGAGATTCCAGTCTACAATCGCATTTCAAACAGCCTGTGCCTGTTTGCCTCCTGAAGAGCTTTCCAACCTTGGCACAACAATAAGTTGATCTTTATTTCCATATGAAATAACTAACTTTTGATTTGCTGGCATCTAAAGCAGGCAACAGTTTGCCATCCCAATGAATAGTCACAACATCTTGTGTGTTTTCGATCAGTGTTGGCAAATCTTCTTTTACATCCATATTAGAATCAGAAAATGGATCGTTTTTTAACGCTTCATAAGATGATGTCAAGGGAGTTGGCGCGGAAAAGTATTTAGCACGTCGCTTTCCTTCCTCAATAGTTCTAAGGCTTCTTCTTTATCAGTCAGTTTTTTGTCCACTCCAGCTAAGTGACCAGGTCGACCTGGCTCTCTCTGGCGCTGCAAGAAGAGTCTATCTTCATTTACTTTCATTAATTGAAACGCATCGGCATGTGCAATGTCAAACAAATTATCTAAATTTTTGACAAATTTTTGTAGGTACTGCTTGAATACTTCTTGTGTTTTGTGTTTATTTTTTGCAAATCCCTCCGAGCTTGAAACAAATTCACAAATTTCTTTACGCAATTTGGTAAAGATTTGGTAGGTATACGGGCCTTTTCCCAATAGACAATACACTCGCAAATAGTGAGATTTGCGCTTTCATTGACAGTTAAATTCACTTCAGGAATATTTTAAAACAAAACGGCCAAAACTTGTCCATTAGAGGGAAGTTTTGAACTCGTTATTTGATGTTTTACGTCTCCTGTTAAAAATATACCCTTTTTAGAACTGCATAATTCCACTCACATGTTGACTGATTGATAACAATGCGCTAACTAACACAATATCGAGCAATATTACAAGCACATCGACATGTTCGCTCGTGTTCATCTTAGTCCGCAAGTACTGACATGTTTCAATGGAAATCGCAACTGGTTGGCGTGGTCCTACGTACACGAAATTTCATATCCAATTGTCTTGACATCATTCAAACAAATTAAGAGGGTATGCGTTAAAAAAGAACGACTCTGATTTTTTTGGGACACCCTAATATATATGTATATATACAAAAAATACTGTCAGATCACAAGTAGTAAACATTTTGACAAACCATAAAAATAAAATCAAAAACAACATTAATGCAAAAAATAACATAACTCAACGCAATATTAATAATAAAATACACAAAGTAAAAAAGTTTTTAAAAAATAATCCTCAAATTACGATCCTAACTCCGGACAAAAGCAACAAAACGGTTATTCTTAACACAATCAACTACGAATCAAAAATGTTAGAATTATTAAATGATGAAAGTACTTATAAGAAAATACAAAACAACCCCACAAATACCTATCAAACTTTAAATAACAATTTAGTTAAGACCTGGTACAACAAAGACTACATCAGTAAAGAAACATATAACACTCTTATCATTCACAATGCAGAACCTCCCAAATTGCACAAGCCCAACATCCCACTAAGACCGATAGTTTCTAGTATACAGTCCCCTTTCTACAATATCTCCAAATTCCTCTCAAATATTCTTTCTAAAGTCACTGGAAAAAATGTTTTTTTTTTATATAAAAAACTCTTTCGAGTTTAAAAAATTTTATAGATAGTATACACAAGCCTAATGAAAGTAAACTCATATCCCTCGATGTCATGTCCTTATATACAAACTTACCCATAAACCTTATAATCACCGCAATAACAAATAAATGGGACCAAATTAAAAAAACACACCTGCCTACCACAAGAAGAATTCATAAATGCCATAAATATAATCTTTAAAAACAATTTCTTTCAGTACCAGAACTCATTCTACCTTCAAATGGAAGGTTGTGCAATGGGGGCTCCTATTTCTGCTACCCTTGCCCAACTGGCATTGGAATATTTGGAGGAAAGTGTTATTGACAGCTTAAGCAACAAACCTATTTTCTTCAAAAGATACGTAGATGATTGCATTCTAGCACTAAAAGAAGACCAAATAGAAAACACAGTTAAAGCCTTCAACCAATTCAACAAAAAATTATAATTCACCATCGAAACAGAACAAAACAACGCCATAAATTTCCTAGATCTAACTCTAATAAGAGAAAAAAACAAAATAAATAGCAAATGGTACACAAAACCAACAAGTTCTGGAAAATATCTAAACTACCATTCACACCACCCTTTAAATTTTAAGAAAAATACCGTCATAAATTTAATTGACAGAGGCTTAAAACTAACAAGTCCTAAATATAGAGCAGAAAGAATAGAAAAAATAAAAACTACCTTAACCAACAACAATTATCCGGTTAAGCTAATTAACAAAATTTTAAAAACCAGAATTCACAAATTATATAATACTCTAGATAAACAACCAAAACAAAGAACAGCTACAACATACATATCCATGCCATATATTCAAGGACTTTCAGAAAAAATTAAAGCAGTCCTCAAAAAACATAATTTAACTGTTTGCCACAAAACTCATAACTCATTAAAACACCTTTTTACCCCTCTAAAATCCAAAACACCCCTACTGAAACAATCAAACCTGATATATTCTATTCCATGTCAAAACTGCAACGGCTGTTATGTCGGCATGACTAAACAACATCTAGAAACTAGACTGAATGGCCATAAGTATGATAAGAATAACCCAACAGCTCTCTCAAAACACGTTAAATAAACCAAACACTCGTTTGATTTTAAAAATACAAAAATCTTAAAAAAAGAGTCAAATTATTTTAAAAGATCAATGCATGAAATGATCTGTATTAATAAAGAGAAAAACAATATAAACGACAAAAGCGACGTTAGGGGTCTGAGTCATATTTATTTCGGACTCTTCTCATAGTAACTCAATAGCAGATAATAAATAAAAAACACATAAACAAACCAAAGGATGACTTTCGTTCCCTATACAAATCTAAAGTTATTTTAGAAAATGTGACCGTCTTAGTAACACCTTTTAAAGAATGTTAAGTGTGTCTTCGTTTCAACCCACACATGTAAGTTTTTATATATATTTTGTGTGTATTTTTATTATTTTCACCTTCTACATTGTATTATAAGTATAAGAATTTTATGTATTCATAATTAAAAAAAAAAAAATTTGTGCGTCCTATTGAATATCCAAAACAGAAAATTTCAATTTTTAGATGAACTGAAGAAGCCTGAAAATCGGACGAAACGTTTTCAATAAATTCTAACTAGAACATGTTGTAATTTCTCTATCCTTAAAACAAAAGAACCATAAAGCCCAAGAAATTGAAAAAAATATATATTCAATATTCCAAGGTTCAAGAAAGAATTCAATCCAACTTATATATATATATATATATATATATATATATATATATATATATATATATATATATATATATATATATATATATGTATATAGGAGAAGTTTTCAAGGAACTCGAATAGGAAAAAAAGGGGATCAGTATAAATGGACAAAAGTTAAATCATCTGCGTTATGCTGTTGATGTAATGTTAATATCAGGTAATTTTGATGACATACAGGAAAGGATTAGAAACTACAAAACAAATCAGAGGGTAGGACTACTGAATAGAGATGGAAAGATGGAGGAGAGGGTAGGACTGCTGAATAGAGATAAGACAAAGGCAATGACAAACGAAGACTTGAGAATAGTGGGCAGAACAGTTGAATAAGTAGAGGAACACATCTACTTAGGGTAAATAATAAAGTGTGGAAAAGTAAATCAAAGAAGTACAGAGAAGAATCAAACTGGCATGGGCAGCATTTGGCAAACAACGGAAAATACTAACCAACAAAAGAATCACTGTGAAACTAAGAAATATGATATTCGATCAATGCATTCCACCGGTTCTCCACCCCTCTCTCTATTTGGTCCAGACATGGACATTGATTAAAAAGATGATGGACCAACTGAGTAAAACACAGAGAGCAATGGAACACCAGATGCTGAATATAAAATTACAAGACAGAATCAGGAACGAAAGTATAAGGCAAAAGACCAATGTGGTAGACGTAAGAGAATAGGTAGCGGGTTTGAAATGGAGATGGGCAGGTCACACAATGAGACAACAAGATGAGAGATGGAATAAAAGAATACAAGAATGATTGGGACAGAGATCCAGGGAAAAGCCCCAAACAAGATGGAAAGATGACCTGAAAAGGACAGCTGGTTTAGGATGGTACAGAAAGACGCAGAATCGAAAGGGATGGAAAAAGGAAGGGGAGGCCTATGTCCGGCATGTGTGTGTATGTGTATGTTTGGTCTATTCTGATTAACTGTTCCGCAAGTAAAGAGCTTTTTCAGTTAGGTTTATTTTATTGTGTGTATTTATAGTTAAAGATTTGGAAAAAAATTTTATTTTTCAAAAATAATATTTAGTCTGAAATATTATTTTTTTCATCAAATGGAACACATTTATTCACACATGCAATCAAAATATCTCGAACATAAACAAAAAATTCATATATACATACAAATTTTAAAAGACTAAAATAACTTTGTCCAGCATTAAATTATATTTTTTAAGCTAACATGTTTTGTTACTAAATATTATTAATTAAAAGTGCAACAAAAATGTTTAAAAAAAATATTACGTTCATGAGGGAACAAATATTTTATGAGAAAAGTTTTACTGAAATAAAATCTAAATTGTCACAATATGTTTGCTTCCCTATAAAGTTGTGCTGTTGCAAGCAGGCCAGTGCAAAAATAATGTATCAGCTCACCGTCTGATTTTGGGCAAAAATCGAGTGTGTTTTTGGGTCACTCGTCGTATCCCCCTGATTTTCTTGTCTCTCAACTTGATTTGTTGATAAAAAGCAACACAATATCTCAAAAACAGCATACCATCGATGAAAAAACTCATTTATTGAATTAATTGATCTTGCTAAACATTATACCGATTGAAATAAGATCCAGTCAATTACGCTATATGTGGAGTCGGCGTGGTTTACGGCTTTCAGAAATTAAATTTTAACTTTTGAATATGATGAAAAATATGTAAAAAACTATTAATGTTAAAAATCTACATGATAATCAAATTATTACTTTAACATTTTTTATTTTTATAATAAAATTAATTATAAGTGTTGTGTGAAATTTTATTAACGTTTATGGATATTTTATGTTTGTGCCGATAGCACACAGTTAGGCGGAACAATCGTCACACAGAGTCTGTCAAGTAAGAACGTGTCCCCGATAATTCATTGTCGGTAGATGCGATTCTAGCGATTCAACAAGAAATCGGTAGAGGAAACTTTTGTCTATGGCTCATATTAGTAAAAGTATCAGTCGATTCCGACCTTTGATCGACATCACGTAAAATCCAAAGTGAGTCACTTTTTTGCGCGTCGGTTCGAGGCCTTTCTTTGTTCCCATCCAAAGGGGCCTAAAATTACATATTCCGCAGCCGCTAAATATATTGAAAAGATGATGTCGTTTATGAATAAGTGGGTAAATCATTTTAACGAGACAGAAAATGTCGAGGACTTGCTAAAACGTGGCGCGGTAGATAAAGTCACTCCGAAAGTCGAAAAACGGAACATGAAATTGATGCTGCTTCAAGGAAAGGCAAAATTAAGAAAATCAAGTTTGAATGTGTCCCATGAGACCATTCGATAACATCTTCGTGCTCATGATGTCAAATTCGGAACCTTTACTGGGCGAAAACCTCGTCGCGAAGGGGCTCGCTTGGTCCCACGATAAGATACTAGAGTTGCCTTCACAATCGCCGGACGCCAACCCTATTGAAAACATTTGATCCTTTGTAAAGGGAAAGCTCAGAGGAAAAACTGTTAGGACTTTGACTCCATTGTCTCGCGAGATTCAAAAAATTGGGAGATCATTGCAAAAATTTCGTCGACAGCATGCCTCGAAGATGCCAGACGATTATTGATGCAGGAGACAATTAGCCAACGTACTAAGGTAATTGTGTCGTGTTAGTACACTAAGGAATACATTGTTGGCAAAAAATGTTCTCGAAACATATTTTTTCAAGAACACGAGCGGTCACGTTCTTACTTGACAGACTGTACTTTAACTGTATTCTGTGTTGTTTCGTTGCTTGGTAATAAAGTATTCGGTTAGTGATAGAAGTAATTAAGTATTCTATGTTTACTTTAAAAAAATTGAAGAGATGATCTTATCAAACAAGATATTTTAAAATGAGTACCTAAAATTTTGAATGAATCTTTTAACAGACTTGTCTAAATTAAAATATTGGTTTTGGACAAAATTTAACTTGAGATAATATTGTATAATTGAGATGTCTGTTACTTTGTGACGTACATTTTAAATTTCTAAATGAAATGGAACAAATTATTTTGTTATTTGTCACTTATTTTTTATTTGTCTGCTACTGCAGTTTCGGAGGTTTTCTACATTGTCAAGCGTAATACTACAAACTAAGGTGGTTTATTTTTACAATTTATAAATCGTCAATAAACCACCTTAGTTTGTAGTTACGCTTGACAATGTGACAAATAACAAAATAATCCGTTTCATTTCATTTACAAATTTTAAGTAATACGTAATATAAACGCCAATGCTAGTACTACCATAAAGCAAATTTTGCTAAGTTCTAAAAAGCAACTTTGTAGATCTTACCTAAGTTGTAAGAGGTGATCATCTGGAATATATTCACTCTAAATACGTATTAAAATTATTATAATTAAATAATACATAAAATACTGAAAAAATATTTGTAATTTTTATTAAAAACTATTGCATTTCATGGAATATGACGTTATGAAATTAACTTTACATTATACCAAAGAAATATTCCAACTTAAAACCCACACCTTCATTTACTTTACCAATTATTGCTAAACCATAAATTGGAGAATTATTCCCAATAAGATTTTGAAACACAATGTAAATTTTAGACAACCAAACTAGTGGACAGCTGGTTATAGAGCAACAACAGAGGCGGCGCACAGTGGGGAAAAAAAAAAAAAACGAAAAATCGTGGTTCAAAATTGTCTAGAGCCTTCAATTTTGGTTCGATTTGGACGATTTTTTTTTTTAAATTGAAGCTTATTAAATTCCGAACAAAGTTGTCGGAGCCGATTTTGTAATTAAACTTTTGTTTCAAAATGGCGGACGTCTTCAAAATGGCGGTTTCTGATTATATAGCGACTGAGACACAGAAAACGCTTACAATTTCAAACCAAGTTGTGCTAAAATGCGTGTATGTATGTTTTTTTTATGTCGCAGATAATATATCTAATATCACAGTTACAAGACTAATAATAATGAACCCAAAATGGCTGCCATGAACAATAAAAGTATTATAAATATGAATAAACGTACCATTATTATTTTATATCCATAACATTTGCATAAATAATTTCTTTAAGGTTGTTAATTATAAATATGTTTCAACAATTGACTTAAAATGACAAATCAAGTATGGCGGATGCCAAAATTGAATCGAGCAAGAAAGTTTCTCTGTGGCATTTAGACTGTGGCAGTCAAATCATTCAAGTTATTCAAGTTTAGTTGCGGGATTTAAATTTTCATGCAGTTATTGCTAGAATATTGCTGCTGTAAATTTTAAGTATCGTAGACAATTTTCTAGCAGATACAAAAAACAGCCATACACGCAGAAAAGGACAGCTCACATAGCTAGAAAATGGCTACAATAGCTAAAACGTTTTGTTAAAATAGGGACAGCTAAATATTTTGCTGCACTAACCACATTGTTTGCTGTTGTAGCAAAAAAGTGGCTGCTATTGCTAAACAGTGGCACAACTTGATTTGAAACTGTAAGCGTTTTCTGTGTCTCAGTCGCTATATAATCAGAAACCAACGTCCGCCATTTTGAAACAAAAGTTTAATTGAAAAATCGGCTCCGACAACTTTGTTCGGAATTTAATAAGCTTTAATTTAAAAAAAAAAATCGTCCAAATCGAACCAAAATTGAAGGCTCTAGACAATTTTGAAACACGATTTTTCGTTTTTCCCCACTGTGCAGCGTGGACACAATATAATATATAATATGTAGAATTCGCCAGAAGGAGTGTTAACAAAATAAGTGCGTTTAAAGTTCTTACGATTTCTATGAATTTTTATTGCCCGTTGAGTAGCGGCTTTGAGGTCTATATCAGTGCATTACTTTATGGTTTATTCTTTAACGTTCTTGACCAATCAAGGTACATGATTTAAGTCAGTCTTAGTCAAACTCTGTTTAAACACACTTCATGCAAAACAATTAAGTAAACCAATGGTTCATCGATCTATGATGCGAGACTTTGTAACTTGTGAACTTGCCCGCTTTTTGAGGCGTCATTTTGTAGCCTATGGAAAAGTGTTTATTTGCGCCCCACGTAGACTGCGTCATTTTGTACCGTGTGATAATTGTTTTTCCCACGCTTGGGCGCAATTTTCTTGCAACCTCCTTTTAATTTCTGATAATGAATTGAGTGAATCCTGATTTTAAAAGAACTAAAGAAATTAAACACACACTAGCTCAGTTTTCTTTGGTAGAGAGATATGGGTAAGAGATAATTTTTGTACGTCTTTTTGGAATTATTTTCTATTTTTAAAGAAATCTCAGCTGTACGACTTTTTGGGCACCATTCATTTTAAAATAGAAAGGATCTAACTTCAGCTAAAAAAATGAAAAAATACTGAAAGGGTGTACTGTTGGTAAATAAAAAAATCAGTTTGGTACAGCCGTTCTTATCCTGAAAAGTAAGATAGGTATTCAGTGAGACACTAGCTTTAATCAACAAAAAGAAAATTTATTCATGTTTTTAAAAATAAAAAGTTCTAACCTTTGCAGTTTTACAGGATTACTAAAAATTTTAGCCTAACAGGTAGTTATGACATTTAAATTCTAAACTCTGACTACTCCCGAAGACGAAAAATAGTGCTTTTCACTTCACTTTTTAGTCAGTTCAAATTGCTGTTAAGGCACTACTCAGGGATACGTCTATGGAAGGATGTTTTGGTAACTTACTGTTTTTATTTCGGCTTCGATGGAACACGACCGATTTCACACTTTTCTAGTAAACACTTAGAGAGCCCACTACGGCTTTTCGTTAAAAAACTTGTGCTTTATTTAGCTCTCATGATTGTTGTTATGAGCCTTTACTGCAGCTCTGTCGAAGGAAGCCTACTTGGCGGCTCCGATGACAATTACTCTGGCTGCGGCTTGATGGTACTCCAGCCTCGATCCCTGTCCTACCGGACCCTTAAATAAGCCGTGGGCCTTCTCTCGGTCATATCGCGACGCCGGAACCAAAAATCCGGATACACATTTTCAACCAATCCCGGCGTGCCGATAGATTCGGTCAGAAACCCGCACAGCACACTAATATACCGAACGGCTTGGAATCTCTTATTAATATACCGTTCGGTACAAAAATGAAAATAAGTACAATTTGAAGTGAAAAATCAGTAACATTACATGGTCTTAAAATCTAGGAAAAAATGAATGTTACAACTTTCGAAACTAAATTCACATACCTATTGCCATTTAAATTTCATTTTAACTAAGTTTCTAATCTACGTGGCAATTATTTTTGCTTATCAAAAAATTGCAGATTAGGACTCTTTAAAATATTCATAATAGATGGCGGCCCATGTATCTTACCACGATATTGCGCCAGTACGGGAATAAATATTAGAAATTCCGTTCTCTTGTTTGTCGATCCTATCTGAACTGATGACGCATGATACGGCGAAACGTATCTCAAGATGAATTGACAAATAAGAGAACAGTGGGTAGACTGCTAAAATATGGACTTTGTGTTTTTTCAGTTATATTACATTGAACCACATATGCATGAGGTGAAACCTTCAGCGAATTACTTTGCCTGCGGTCAATGTTGGCAATTTGCCGACCATTCCTCTGTTGGCTTTTGACTGTCAATCATCAGTTTTAGGAACAATTCGTTGTATCGTACCACGATATTCCATCATTACGGGAATAAGTACTAGAAATCCTGTTCTCTTGTTTATCGGTCATAGCTGAACTGATGAGCCGTGATACAGCTAAACATGTCTCGAGAAGGACTGACAAATGAAAAAACAGTGAATAGATTGCTGAAATATAGGCGCAGCCTGCGGTGAATGTTGGTCATTTGCTGACCATTCCTCTCTCGGCTTGTGATTGTCAGTCGGCATACGATTGAGGAGCAGGTATGCGTTTTACTTTAAGGGACACTTCGTTCAGATTCGTTAATTATTCGTTATTCTTCAAAACTATATGTATGTCTAGGATATGCTGCAATATATAATACTATGAATAACTCGATATTTTGGCTTTTTTTCTAACGCACCTGTTTTTATTTTTAGACTAATCCTTTTCGGAAACATGGCAAGTGCTTTCCCGCTTTTTTTTTTTTTTTGAATGTCCCAAACCGCAAAGTTTTGGACCTTCGAGTAAGATTAAATTCGACTTTTATGTTTAACAACGGTGTTTACGACAGTCTGGGGCCCGGGGCCTTCGACAGTTGCATTCGTTGAAAGTTTCTTACTGCCGGAAGTAACTGATTTAAATCGAATTTAAACAGAAATTTGGGAAATCTTTTTTCGATTTAGGTGATATGTGCTTGAAATATTTATAAACAGGGAACTATCTTACTTCTATTTAGCTCTAAACTATGTACGTGCTAGTTTTGTTTTAATATTATTATTGAATTTATCAATTATATATACCGACATTTTTTCTAATGACATTTACTACGTCTGGCTGACCTCAACAGCCTTGGTATTGTTCAGTAGGCTGTTGGTTGTTGATGCGTTGGTATGTTGGGGTATTACGCATTTCTATACAATGGAGACGTTGAAGGTGTTTTTTTAGTTCATTGAGAGGTGAGTTGAAATTGCTTAGAATTGCTTGCGGAGGATTTTCTAGCTGTAATTTTTAGAAGACCATATAATTTGAGACATCTGGTGAATATTTCTCGGTTTATATATATATATATATATATATATATATATATATATATATATATATATATATATATATATATATATATACAGTCCCTGGCCAAATTATTAGACGCACTGTATTGTTTTTAGTAATTTTATGTTTCTTAAGAGTTTTTATGCAATAATGGTATATTTAAACTACAATATTATTGATTTTTATTTAAAAGAATTGTTGTAGACTACATATTTGTATTTATTTTTAACATATGGCCACACTGTGTTGACAAAGTGATACACGAACGTAAAGAAGTACAAACCTGTATCAGTCGCGATCGGAATCGAGTCAGGTACGGACGTGTTTCTGTGGCTTTATGGACTGTGATTGTTTGTTTAACAGTTTTATACTACTCAGTTATTAGTTTATTTTGTATGCAGTGTTTTAAAAAAGTAATTGGACTATTTTCATTATGGGTAGAAAAGGCGATCTTTCACCACGTAAAAAAGCTGAAGTGAAGGCCCTTGTGATTGCGAAAACATTTACAAACCGAGAAATATCACGAAGATTGGAGGTTTCTGAAGCTAGTGTACGACGCATAAAAAAGAAAATTGAGTCAGGGAAGGAATTAAGCCCGAAAAGAAAGAAAAGATGCGGTAGAAAACCAATTTTCACTCCACGGTCAGAGAGATGTTTGAAGAAAATTTGTGTAGAAAACAGATTTGCTACCACAAAGGTAATAAAATCACAATTCCAGGATGCTAGCGTAAATGCTTCTGAGCGCACTGTTCGAAGAAAATTGAAAGAATTAGATTTTAAGGCCTGTCGCCCCGCCAGGAAGCCCAAGTTAACAGCTGCAATGAAAGCAAAGCGCCTGAAGTGGGCCAAACAATGGCAAGACAAAGATGTGGACTTCTGGAGATCGGTAAGATACAGCAATTTAATCAATAATTGATACATTATTATCATTTTCAGTTAAATAAAGCAAATAAACATGGAAGTTTATATATTTTTCCTATTTTTGATAGGTCTGCTTCAGTGACAAAAGCACATTCGAAATTTTGCAGAATAAAGCTCAGTATGTGCGTCGTCGTCATGGAGAAAAGTTTCATCCTGATTGTGTCGTCCCGACGGTTAAACATCCCACCAAAGTGATGATTTGGTCAGTCACCAGCGGCAAGGGCACTGGACGTCTGTACGTCGTCAAAGGAATAATGAGGCAAATGGGGAACCATTCACTTTCATGCAAGATGGAGCTCCCTGCCACACTGCTCGGCACTGCTTTTTTGGCAGAAAAAAATATCCCTCTGTTGGATTGGCCCCATTGAAAATGTGTGGGAGCTGATGAAAAGAGAAGTGGCTAAAGATGTGATTACCAACAAAACCCAGCTCCTAGAAAAGATTATTCATGTGTGGAATCATCATCCTCAAATGCAGGAGACAGTACAATCTTGCATTGATAGCATGCCGCGCAGAATTAAAGCTTTGATAGCGGCTAAAGGTGGCTCAACTAAATATTGACTTTTACTAACATTAATTTCACTTTTCTTTAAAACTTAATAAACTTATGCTTTTCTAAATTAATGCTGTTTTATTTATGTCAAATAAATAGGTAATTGATTGGATAATATAAAAATAAAAAACAAATCAATTTAAAATAATAAAACGGTACAATATCACTCGGTAATTAATATTTTACATGAAATCTTGCAGTGCGTCTAATAATTTAGCCAGGGACTGTATATATATATATATATATATATATATATATATATATATATATATATATATATATATATATATATATATATATATATATATATATTTATGGGTACAGCACACGTGCTACAGGGAAGTCCCTAAAGCACTACAGGAGCGACACTTGTGCGAAGAAAGCGATTCACGTTGTTCTTGAATCGCTGCAAATTGTACTCGGTGGGAAACACAATCCTAGGCAAATTATTCCAAAGGGATGATGTTCTCCATATACATGTAAAAGATTGCTTGAAAAGCGTTGTACGAGGAGTAACAAGCTAAACCTCATACGGATGTGAAGTATTAGCGCGACGTGTACTTCTAACATGCACTGCTCTGGGAGGAATTAAGCGGGTTACATCCTTCGAACACTTTCCACGAAAATACTTGTAGAATAGGCTCAAGTCGCCAACCGTTCTTCGATGTTCCAACGAATCAAGGCCGCCGGTCAGTTCCGGGTCTCCAATCAGACGAACAGCTCTTCTCTGAATAGAATCTAACAAATGCACTATATGTTTGGGAGTGGAGCTCCAAATATGGGAGCAGTATTCCATAGTTGGTCGAATTTGAGCTTTGTAAATAATTAACAGTTGTTGTGGACTGTAAAGCTTTCTGGTTCGAAATAATATTCCCAACTTTTGAGAAGCTCTCCTTGCTATGCCTGCAACATGTTCATGCCAGAACATATTTGCTCCCAAATTAACGCCCAACAAATTGAGTGACGATGTTAGAGGAATGGAGTGCCCCGACATAACTATATCGGGTTCAGCAACGTTAACTTTTTTAGAAGAAACTGCCGCCTGGGTTTTTGTAGCGTTATATTCCACTTGGTTACTGTCATCCCAAGATAGAATTTCTTCCAGGTCTTTGTTAAGTTGAACGACTTCCTGCTGTCTGCGGATATTCGTCTGAGTAGCCGATGTCCGAGCGTTCAAAGGGAATGAAGAGATAAGTGTACTGTCATCTACAAAGCTGTAGATTGGATTCTCGGTCTTTTCCAGCAGATCGTTAATATAAATGAGAAAGAGAGTAGGAGACAGTATGGAGCCTTGGGGTACACGGGCGTTGACAGTGAAGGTGTTAGAAAGAAATCCGTCGACTGTCACTCGTAAAGAATGCTCTCTGAGGAAACATGAGAGCCACAAACAGAACTTTTCAGACATATCCTAAGAACGTAGCTTAGCCATCGTGCCAAACACGGTCGAATGCCTTGGATATGTCAAGAGCAACCGCTCGAGATTCTCCAAAGTGTTCAATTGCGTTGTTCCAAACGTGTGTTACATAAGTCATAATATATATGTACTCCCAGGGTATTATCATTATTCACTATTTCATAAAGGGTAAAACAGTGAGTAGCTCTTATTACCCAACGTTATTGGAGTATCTGCATAGTGAGTTAAAGTAAAAGGGCCCAAGATTAGCATGCAAAAATGTACTCATCCACCAGGACAATGTGCTTGCTCACACATTCCCACACCCTATTCCTCAGATTTGGTCCTACGTGTCTTTTTGTGTTTCCTAGCGTCAGAACTTAGCTTGCCAGAAATATTTATCTGATGGAGAGGTTATCTGTATTGTCCGCGAGTATTATTTATGCACAGTTCAAAACATTTTTTTTTTCTAAGGACATTTGAATCTTGCTGAACTAAATATATTGAGATCAATGAAGATTAGGATGAGAAATAAATTTCTGTTTTTGCAGAAAAATGTTATTTACCTTTATATATATGTATATATATATATATATATATATATATATATATATATATATATATATATATATATATATATATTCTTTACTTCATATTGCTCCAGCTGACTTTTGTAACAAAAAACTTAAATTACATTTACTTTTATAATACGTGAATCCGAAGCCACTTGAACTACTACCTCGATAGAGATTAAAAAAGAAAAGAAACAGCCAATGCGAAAATTCTCTATAATGGTGTTTACTTCAAGCGCAAATCTCGTTAACGTGACCTATCGAACCCGTAAAATAGATTCTTGCTCATTGACCATGGAATCCATATTGACACTATCCGATATTCATTTGTAGGAAATTGGATAAGGCTGTTATTGTATTGGGAAAAACTTTATTATTTTTACCCTTGAATGAAGAAATACGTTACTCTGTTAAGAACTTGTTTTTATAAAGATATCACTGAATGTTACTTAATAAAAAATAATATTTAAAAAGCTAAGAATTTGGATAAATTGAAAACTGTAAATGCTGAGTCTGATTGATTTAAACAATTGCTGTCATATTTGCTTTCAATGTCAATACAACATGACGTAAAATTTAGTTTTCCTAGTCGCACATCAACTTTTGGTTAGTTTGTTTCAAATTCTTGCATGAAGCATACTCAAATATGGATCCACTTTCTTAACACTTCCATCTATTATCTAGGACGTTAAACCTTCATTTAAATTGGCACAATGTCATTAAATAAAACTGTAGGCTCTAAGTATGAAAATTTCGGTGGTACACGTATATATTCTATTTATTTTGGTAAGTTTAATTTACAGCTAAAGAATCCAGAGTGGAAAAAAATTATTGAACACTAAAGCCAGTTTCGCCGGATAAAAATAGGTATATCATTGACATACAAGAGGATATTGGAAAACTTCAGTGAAAACGATCCTAGTATCGAATTTAGGGAAGAGGTAGGGAATGAAGAAGGACGGAAATATTAGAAAATTAAACCTGAATCCTAAACAAATAGTTGAATCATAGAAGAAGAGGTGATATATCAAAAACAGAAAGAGTTTGAGATGAAAACAAGAATTACCAGAACTTATTACAGACGGAATTTCTTTAAATATGCTCCCAGCAGAAATTAGGGATGCAATAAAACATGCAAAAACTGGAAAGGCTCCTAGACCTGATAATCTTTCTGCGGAGATGTTACAACTTTTAAATGAAGAAAATATTTCCATTTGTGCAGCTGCATAAATTCCATCTACAGTACAGTACAGGAACTATACCAAAGGATTGGCTTAAGTCTATGTTCATATCAGTGCCTAAAAAGCCAAATGCGGACAGATGTGAACAGTACCGTGGCTCATTAGGCCACGCTTTGAAAGTAGTGCTTAAGATCATTCACCATAGAATACGCAATAGATGCGAACAAGCTGTTGGCGAAGAGAAATTGGGATTTTAGAACTCGAGAAGCGGTTGTTGATGGAAGGGCGGAGTGTATTTTTACAGAAATGTAGAGATCAAAGGAAGGACGTTTACTTGTGTTTTAGCGACTACGAAAAAGCATTTGATCGAGTCAAGCATCCACAATTAATACAGATGCTTCAAAATATGGGCCTTGACGAAAATGACATGAGATTTATTACTCACCTATATTGGGATCAGATGGCGACAATACGAGTAAATAGCAGAGAGACTGAGGAAATACGAATAAAAAGAGGTGTTTTTCAGGGATGTGTTCTTTCCCCGCTCCTGTTTAATCTATACTCTGAGCACATATTCCAGAAAGCCTTAGAGAATGCCACAGATGGTATCAAAGTTAATGGCAAAATCATTAACAACCTAAGGTACGCTGATAATATCGTTATTATAGCAGATACAGCGGATGACTTCAGCGTCTTATGAACAATATATCTAGGGAAGGCGATGTTTTAGGCATGAAAGTAAACGTTAATAACACGAAAGTAATGGTCATTTCCAGAACATCCGGATTGCAAACAGATATTCGTGTTTACGATCAATTGATAGAAGATGTAAACAAATTTAAATACCTAGGGTGTTGGGAATCTTGAAGTTGAGGTACGAGTTCGCATTGAAATGGCTAGAGCAGCTTTTCTCAAAATGAGACACCTCCTCACAGGCTCAACCCTCTCTTTGAATACCCGTTATCGTTTTGTAGAGGTCTATATATATCCAGTGCTTTTATATGGATTTGAGACCTGGACCTTGGGAGTACGATCAATGAATCGTTTGGAGTCTTTCGAATTATGGGTCATGCGCAGAATATTGAAGATCTCTTGGACAGAGCGTGTTACTAATAAAGATGTACTTCGTCGAATGGGTAGAGAAAGAGAACTATTGTCATTTATTAAAAGACAACAAACTCGTTACTTGGGACATATTTATAGGAGTCCACGTTACTCACTACTCCGGTTGTTGATGGAAGGGAAAATTGAAGGGAAAAGAGGTGTGGGGCGTCGAAAATGTTCCTAGCTGAAAAATATACGAGATTGGACAGGTCTGGATACCCATACTTTATTAAGAATTGCCCAGGATAGGGAAGAATTCGCCGTGATTACAGCTCAACTTCAGTAACGGAGATGGCACTATAAGAAGATATTCATTTCGGGTGATACATATACAAATCGTTTAGTGAAATTAAATGTAGTCCATAGATTTTTTATATTAATCGTGTATGATAAAGATTTGTACTTACCTTAGCAATTTAGTGTTCCAAGTTTGAATCCCAGTCAAATGTATTGCCTAAAAGTGGCTTGTTTGCAACGAAATAAAAAAAAACTAGAAACCGATATTGATAAACATACTAAGACTTTTAACACTTAAAAAGAAATCTGCAAAAATTATTCTTATTTCTAGCTCCCAGGATTTATATAAGTTTACCAAAAGAAATTAGCACAGAAAGCTCTTTAAGAATTTTAAACGAAACGTTATTCTCTTATAACCTTAAAAACTGATAAGAATCCTTTTGGTTTTATAATTTTTTTGTATATATATTTTATTTTTTTAAAAATTTGTTTACTATTTATTTAATTGTACGTATGCCATAATTACGTTGCCAAATCCCCTAATAATCACTCTAATCCTGAATAGTATAAATTTCTTATTAGTTGTACTGATAAAACTGGCATCATGATTTTTTAGGTTTTAAAATTTATTTTTAGTGAAAGCTAAATTACTAAGTTATCTTTATTTATGGTACCTACTGCGTATTTTTATTGTACCATAGTTATTAGTTTTTAAGTATTATGCCACATTTTCTAGTTGTCAAAACTTATTTCTATTTATTTTGTTGCGGGCATGAAGTCTTTATATATTATTATGAACAAAACTCCCAAGGTTAATAGAGTTCGCGCTCAAATGAATACTTTCAGTTAACAGATTCTTATTTTTCTATTCATCATCATCATTAGCTTATTCCATCCATAGTCGGATGTAAGCCGTCCTTAATGTGAGCTCTGTTCCGCTGATCTGTTTATGCCGTCCGTCCATCTTATCTGTGGTCTACCTCTGCATCTTTTAGGCCTCCATACAACTATATGGCGTGTTCATATGTTATCATTCATCCTTGTGATATGCCCTGCCCAATTCCACCTTAATATACATATTCGTTGTATTTTATCTGTTATTTTCGATCTTCTTCGTATCTCGATGTTAGGAATACGATCTTTGAGTCTAATATTTAGCTTTCTCCTCTCCATTGCTCTGGAGTTTATTTATTATACTTTTATTTAAAGCTGACGTTTCAGTGCCATATGTTAATAACGGCAGGATATATTGATCGAGCACTCTGGCTTTTATTATATTTGAGATATTCAATTTAAATGTGAATTGTAACCTTCCGAACGCAGACCAAGCTAACGAGACTCTTCTATCTAAGTGATCCTTTAAATTATTTTTTGATATTTCGATTTTCTGTCATAAATATTTTGTACCTTTCCTATTCTTTTGCCTTCTATTAATAGTTCCTGGCTGTTATCTTCACTTTTGTTCAAATATTTGGTTTTGGTGAAGTTTATTTTTAGACCTATTTCTCGAGACTTGTTATTGAATTCCATCAGCATTTCTTGTAATTCTTCTTTTGTGTTGTCGATCAGAGTGACATCATCTGCGAACCTTAAGTAATTTAATCGTTCACTGTCCATTAGTATTTCTTTTTTTTTCCCACTTTAGCGATTTGAACATGTCTTCTAGAGTCAACGTGAACAGCTTTGGGGATATTGAGTCGCCTAATTCCTCTTTTAATTTTGTTTTTTCTTCAAGCATTATTTGTGATATAGCATTTTTATAAATGTATTCAAAAAGAGTTGTCTACCTTTCTTCGACTTTTTCATTTTTTTGTTAGTCTTGGTAAATACTTTTTACTTTATTAATTAGATATACATAATTTTTGGAACAGGACCAAGGTACTATAAAATATTACTGTTATTATTCTTTTTTTCTATATATTTAAACTTACGTAATGGTAAATATTTATTTTCAATTGCAATATTTTTTGTTTCAGGTATGAAATAGAAAAGGTATTACGAGTAACCCTTGCTACACTGACTAAACCAGAAATGTCGGGAATGTTAGAAATTTGTTTAGTAAACCTTACAACTCTACATACTTATTTGGTAAGAAAAAATTTTAGTTGAAAGTATTTTATTATAGAAGCAGGCTGTTAACTTTGATCTTTACTGTTCGAGGTTAGATATATATATATATATATATATATATATATATATATATATATATATATATATATATGTATATATATATATATATATATATATATATATATATATATATATATATATATATATATATATATATATATATTTATTGATGTCGAAAAATCCATGACAGTGGCAACTCTTCTTCATAAGGAATCAAATTATTTTCCAATATCTCAAGATACATTTGAGTATCCATTCTGCCATTTATCTTTGCCAATGGTCCCGTACCAGACCGTCGTAAACAACCCCATAGCATGATATTTCCACCGCCATGTTTGACAGTAAGTACAAGGTACTTTCGGTCATATCTTAGACCAACTGGTCTTCTTACATAACCGGTAGAATCACTTCCAAAGAGATTGAACCTACTTTCGGCACTAAAGATTACTAGAGACCACTGATTTTGAGTTTAGTCTTTATGTTTCTTCAATCTCTCTTTTCTGTGGCGCTTTGTAAGGAGTGGCTTTTTAACAGCATGGCTACCATGAAGATTTTCAGATAACAGACGACGCCTAATAATCATGTCTGACACCAATACACTCTGGTATTCCTGCTTTAATTCTTTATTAACAGCAGTTTTCTTGACAAGACAATGACCCAAACACACATCTCGCTTGGCCAAGAATTGGTTTTCTGAACAAAGGATTCGGGTGATGCGCTGGCCTTCACAATCACCTGATTTGAACCCGATAGAGAATCTTTGTCACTATCTGGATAAACAAATTAGGAAAAGAAATATAAAAAACCGAGACGAGAATGGGAAAAAATTCCACCCGATTTTTGTGCTAGGCTTATTGACTCTATGGGCAGAATATGTCAAGTAGTGGTTGACGCAAAAGGATATCCCACTGAATATTAAATATTTTGGACATCTTAGTCGTCTTAGTGGAATTTCTATATTATAACAAAAATGTTTCCATACTTTTGTTTGTACATAATTTTGTTACGTTAAAATCTAAGTACATTTCTAATAAACAATAACTATTTTAGTCTTCAAAATGTTTGTTAGCATGTACACAAATAATAAATAAATATTGTAATTGTAAACGGTTTAAATGTTAGGACTAGAGATGGGAATATAAATATTTCCATACTTTTGTTCGTCACTATATATATATATATATATATATATATATATATATATATATATATATATATATATATATATATATATATATATATAACTGTGCATAATATTCATTTACAGCACAGATAACATCTTCATTCGACGAAAATTTCCTCCGTCAAGTCAATCTTTGAGGTTAGGAAACAAAAAAGTCATCTGGGGCCAAATCTGGGAAGTAAGGTGGATGGGAAATTATTTCCACGCCCACCTCGTGCATTTTTGCCACTGTAACGGTCGATGTGTGAGAAAGCTTGGGAAGAGACACTTTCTTGTGTACTAATCTTGGTCAGTTCTGCTTGAACTTACTATGCAAACGGTTCAATAAGAGCCAGTCATTGTTTTACTCTTTTCCTAAAAAACAGTTGCGATTACTTTTCCTGCTGATAACTCGCTTTTCGCCGTCACCTGCCCGCCAACCAACTGTTGTGACTACCGTTTTACTTCCGGGGTGTAATGGTGGATCCACGTTTTGTCTACAGTCACAAAATGACACCAGAAGTGCTTCGAATTACGTTTCCCTTTTCCAAACACGATTTTGAAATGTCCTTTATTTACCGCTTATCTCACGAAGCTTAGTGCGTCAATCTTCCATCACGATACTATGAATTTTGCCGACCATTTCTTCAGAAATAACCTCAATCGGGCGTTCTTAACAGACAGGATATGCAGTGCTCGTACAGCCACATTTAAATTTATTTATCCAGTAATGAATAGTCTTGAATTCTAGTGCAGAGTTCCCATGAACTTCTTCAGTTCGGTTTCTATATGTTTTAAATAAAAATGTTTTATCAATTCACGATACTCGGTTTTATCCATTTTTACGAAACGTGTAACACCAATCACTTACGACAGCCGCCAACAGACCACTGCGCGTTGTATCTATTTGAAACTTTAAACACAACCGTTACAAGAATCCCGCTTACCAACTCTTAACAAAATTTCCCGCATTTTCGTAGAAATTGACTAGACTTATCAATCCATCCTCGGATTAATGCCGCACAATTTAAAATATTAAATCTTATTGAATAACCAGGATAAAATAAAATATTATTTTTCGGGACTATTATTATATTATAAAATTCATATTTAAGAAAACAGGCCAAGTGCAAGTCGGACTTGCGCAATTAGTGTTCCGTACGTTTAAAATAAGCATAAAATAATCAGTGACTTCACAAAACGTACCCCAAATCAGTTTTCAACCAAGGTTTTCCGATCTTTACTGAAAACTGATGATGTTTTTTTTTATATATCAGGTAAATTGTTAAAGATAATCCACTCGTAATAATTTTCGTTCAATCTACGTCCTGCGGAGAATATTCCAGAATTTTTTCAAAATTTTTTGTTCAATACTTTTCGAGATAAGGGGGATCGATGTTTTGCAATTTTTCACAAATAATACGAAGAAAAGGGTGCGTAAGTATTATATTATATATTTAAACTCATGTTTTCACACGCTTTCATTTAAAACCCCGCTCGATGTCCTGGTAAAAAAAATTATTTTTCACTTCCGATTAATCCCCTTAAACTAACCCCTTAAGTCAAAATTTAATTTTCAAAACTATATGGTTCTGAAGAAGCCATCAATTACTATATTAGTGCCAAATTTCAACTTTCTATGTCAAATAATTTCGAAGAAAATCGGGTGTGACAGACGGACAGACACCGAAATGATCTTATAAGTATTCCTTACGGTACACTAAAAATGATAACTGGTGAAAATTTTTGTTAACAATATTAGTTTTATATTGACCAGAACTATTCGCGAAAACGCATACTCACTCCCATCTTAAAACCGGCATACTTACGTTGTTGGGCTTTTCCTGTTTGTGTTCTACAACCCAAATATATATGCAAATTTAAAAAAGGTACGCTAAAATATTCATACATTTCAGTCGTAATGTTTATCTGGTGAAAAGAAAAGATCAAGACACAATCTACGCTTAACAAACCACAAGCCTTAAAAAGTAGAAAAGACAGAAAAAACTTGTTAAAAAGCACAAAAGCCAATTGTATTGTATAGTAGTTTTAGCATTGGAACAAATGTAGCGTTGGTGTAATGTTTTTTTTTTGTTTACAAATAAACTTAAAACTGGTGAACGTATGTTATAAACAGGAACGGTACGATGTAGTTCTTTTATAGCGAATTGGGAATAGCATATGTGCCACGTCCCGAAATCGTAGTAAAAGCGGCGGGCGTGTGAAAGTAACGATCCATGGGAGCTTTGAATCTGCAAGCTGTGCTCGGTTGGACACATAGTCCTGGTGGAGAACTCTTCCCAAAACGGTGCATAATAAAAATACCCGTGTACGTATAAGTGTAGTCCTAGCACCGCTGGGGGACAATTACGCAAGTTACGCTCATCGTGTGAAACTATTTACAGAAGTCATGCTAAAACATTTTTACTCCCAAGTTAGAAAGAATAGAGTGTCTCGACATAAACATATCAGTTTCTATAGAGATAACTGATGCCTAGATTTGTATAGATGTAAATTGTACTTCTATCACCGTAAAGTAACATATCTTACAGGTCTGTTAATGGTACATTCTGCTGTCTGGGTATTCTAGCATTCAGGGTAAATGCAGAAACTAGCATGTTCATCAGCAACACTATTATGCGTCTTTTCGAGCATATCGTTATAGTAAAGCAGAAAGAGAGTAGGAGACAGTTCGGAATCCTGGGATACAGCAATAGTGGAATTGTTGCAGCTTCGCTAACAGTTCATCTTTCTACACATGGTCGAAGGCTTCGGATATATCAGACGGAACCGCTCGAGACACTTCATAATTTTTTACTACATTTTTCCAAGAATGGGTGGCATAACTTAAGAGATCTGCTGTAGATCCTGGCTTGTGAAAGCAATATTGGTGGTTGCTAATTAGTTATATTAAAATCTTTCCATATGTTTTAAAGACTCGATACATTTTCCAGAACCTTCAATATTACAAAGAAATGCGACTGGTCCGTAGTTGTTTGGTGTAGTATACCTTTCTTTTTAGGTATCGGCTGAAATTAAGTGCATATCCTAACTATTCTTTTTTCCCCAGGATAATTTGAAAAACCTTCAAGATCTCTTAGATTGTTGACCTATTTTTTGAGTATAATGACAGATATTTTATAAGCGCAGAATTTCTTCAAAATTTTTTGATTAGTACTTTTCGAGATAAGGGGTAAACAGCGATTTTTGGCAGTTTTTTAAAAATAATACAAAGAAAAGCGTACACAAGTATTACGAGGCTGGTTTGAAAAGTCCGTGCAAAAATAAAAACTACTTATGTGTTTGGGGTAAACCTTTTTTATTTTTCGACATAGTCTCCTTTTAGGCTTATACACTTCGTCCAATGATGTTCTAGTTTCATTAATTTTGCGACCACAACTGCTGAGGTGTGTGCTGGTGCGTTGTCGTGATGGAAAAGGACTTTCTTGTGGGCCAATCGCGGGCGTTTTTCTTGCAGCTCGGTTTTCAAACGGTCCAATAACGATGAATAATATTCACCTATAATAGTTTTACCCTTTTCCAGATAGTCGATGAGGATTATCCCTTGCGAATCCCAAAAGACAGTCGCCATAACCTTTCCGGCCGAAGGAACGGTCTTCGCCTTTTTTGGTGCAGATTCTCCCTTGGTAACCCATTGTTTAGATTGTTGTTTGGTCTCAGGAGTATAGTAATGTATCCATGTTTCATCCACAGTGACGAAACGACGCTTAAAGTCCTCCGGATTCTTCTGGAACAGCTGCAAACCATCCTTGCAACACTTCACACGATTCCGTTTTTGGTCAAGCGTGAGCAATCGCGGCACCCATCTTGCGGATAGCTTTCTCATGTCCAAATGTTTATGCAAAATATTATGTATCCGTTCAGTCGAGATGCCCACAGCACTAGCAATCTCACGCACCTTAACTCTTCTGTCATCCATCACCATATCATGGATTTGATCAATGATTTCTGGAGTCGTAACCTCCACAGGCCGTCCAGAACGTTCAGCGTCACTTATGCCCATATGGCCAGTCCGAAAATTTTGAAACCACTTATAAACTGTTCTAATCGAAGGTGCAGAGGCACCATAATGTTTATCAAGCTTCTCTTTAGTCTCCTGAGGCGTTTTGCCTTTCATAAAGTAATGTTTAATCACCACACGAAATTCTTTTTCGTCCATTTCTTGAAAATCACTCGACTTCCTTGATTTACACGAATGCCAAACACAAAGAAATATACCAATATGGCTGAAACTTGGTGTGCGTTCATTCAAGAGATGCTACTAACTAAACATGACCTCGATACGCGCCGGTGGTATCATCTCTCGGACTTTGCACGGACTTTTCAAATCAGCCTCGTACGTTATATGTATTTTTGAACTCGTGTTTTCCAAGCTTTCATTTGAAATTCCACTCGATGACCTAATAAACAAAAATTTTCTTCACTTTCGATTTCACCTCACAGAAATGATCCTTTGAGTCGAAGTTTGACTTTCAAAACTACACGGTTCCAATGGTGCCATCAATTCCTATAATAGTGCCACATTTCAACTTTCTATGTCAAATAGTTTCGGAGAAAAACGGGTGTGATAGACAGACAGACAGACGGAGAGACACCGAAGTAATCCAATAAGTGTTCCGTATGGAACACTAAAAAGAGAAAGTGTTGAAGAAATTGCAAAGAAACAAACAAACAAAGTTAATATCGCCAAAAATAAGATAACTGCTTATTTATCGAAGTCATGGATTCAATGAGTCTTTAACGTGCTTTTCATTAACATGTCATTAAAATAAGCACAATTTTTAAGACTTTTATGGATAAAGCATTATTACAAGTGAAATGTCGAAATATGGAAATAGTTTTTCTACGTAATTTAAATTATAAACCTCAATTTTGAATATAGCCCAGTCGTCAAATGCAAATTTTAACGAAAAGCTTTGTTAAATGTTAATAGGTTGCATTTTGGCATACAAGTAGTTTTTTAGACTTAGAATAAGATAAAAAAAAGTTTGTTGCTCTAATGTGAACACTAAGCCTACAAAATTGAAAATAAAATGAAAAATTCGGTTTTTTGCAAATATCTCGAAAAATAAAAAAGATATCAAAAAACTAATAACACCACATGAAAGAACGAGAAACTTTACAAAAAGCAGTGTATAGATTCTTTTTTTTTTTTAATTCAGGTTAGTAATTTCTTGGGGTGCTGATTAAGAATCCGATGACAGATTTGAAAAATTCAAAATGGCGGATCCAGTATTAACGCCATTAACAAAATTCCTTCGAGTAATTTAGAATTGTTATATTTTCAATAACTGTTTTCTTTGTATCTGGATGTTTAAATGAAATATAAACACTTTAAGCTTAGACTTTTATCTTTCATTTACCACCTTTAAATATTTTTTATTTTAAGTTATATGTTTAATAATAAGCAAAAAATACGTTTATCATCTTTTTTAAGAGAAAAATTACAAAAAAAGAGAACGTTTTTAAGTTTTTAATGATTTTCTAATATCAAGTATACTCTTGTAGCTTAAAAAAAAGTCCTATTTTTTTTACCATTTCGTACTTCTTTGAACGTAAAATTGCCGGCGGCACACTACAGCAGACAAATTTTTATATTTTAAAACTCAGTTTTTAAATAATACAGACAATGTATTGTATGCCCGTTAAAATCACGCAAACGAACATTTCGTTTTAAGTTTTACAAATTATTAAGCGACAAAAATAAAAACTATTAGTTTTATCGGAAAGCTGAAAGTCTACTCTTCAAAGAGCTATCTTTTATTTTTTTTTACACTCTGAAAACAAATAATATCAATTAACCTTCGAGCGGTGCTACACTTTTTGAATCACCTAGTCGAATTTTTAATAAATTCTCACGCTAATAAAAAAAATTTATATTATAGAGATATTGCCGAAAAACCGAATTTTTAAAAACCGAATTTTTTATTTTATTTTGGATTTTGTGGGCTTAGCGTACATCAAACTTTAGCAAACTTTTTTATCCTATTCTACCTCCAAAAAACTTCCTGCAGCCTGTTAACATTTAAGGAGAGCTCAAAACCCCTTGCAACTGGGCAATACTATTTTGTATAAAAATATAGTAGAGAGGTAATCGAGATTTCATTATTTTATAATAGAAACTTATAATTTACTTCTTAAAATATTTAATAACTACCAAAACTAAACAAAATTCATATTTTGGTAATTATCGTTTTATTACTCTTCAATCCTCCGAACTATCTCGAGGCCCGCATCTCATTGTATCTCGAATCGTCAGTCGAGCTTGGTTTGACAGAGAAAAGAGCGAAAATTGGTACTGAATTACCTTACTCGCATAAGATAACAGTAAGATAGAAGTTACAAGTTATGTCGCTGGCTGGTGTTAACCCAATATTAACCACTGTCAATCTAGGACAAAAAAGAAACTAATATACACGGTATCGGTACTCAATGTAAGCCATAGAGTGTATGGTGTGTTGATTTTCCCTATTTGTTCGTTGAATATGTAATGTTTTATTGGTGTGTAATGTTTTATCGTTCTTCCTTTTTATTTACATCGTTTTTACTCTAGTTGGTAAGTCTGTACAGTTTTTTCATTTATGATTCGTTCATCATTAAGTGTGCTTCAATTTTATAGTATTACCTCTGATGAAGCCGACAAAGAATTGGCGAAATATCAAGTCTTAATAACAAATGAGTTTTATTTAATAGAATTGTATTATAACGGTCGAGAACTTAAAAACAAATAACAAATATATATATATATATATATATATATATATATATATATATATATATATATATATATGTATATATATATATATATATATATATATATATATATATATATATATATATTTATACGTATATGTGTATATATGTATATATATATATATATATATATATATATATATATATATATATATATATATATATATATATATATATATATATATATACATTTATAGGTATATGTGTATATATGTATATATGTATATATGTATATATGTATATATGTATATATATATATATATATATATATATATATATATATATATATATATATATATATATATATATATTTATATATTTTATTTATTTATTTATTTATGGTTATCATTCACTTCCCCGGCGGGATTGGCGGACTCTAGTATCTTATACGATACTCTATAGCAAATATGAATCGAGTGTAACAGTTTTAAACATTTTGTATTCTACCTAAATCTAAGCTATCAGGGCGTTGACCATAAATATGATCATATTTCTTTAAAAAAAACACTTAAAGGAAAAAGACAACTTTATTTGCATACTTAGCGTCAGTTGAAAGTTGACATTTTTCAATAGTAGACATGGAAAAATTGTTGGAATTTGTTTATTCAGATTTAATTTAAAGTGCCTTGACGATGAGTTAAATTTCTGCAAAACTTCGCTACAATTGTATTTCAATAAAGGTACAAATACTGCGCAAGCTTATAAGGAACTTTGTGCTGTTTGTGGTCAAGATAAGATACGCAAAGCAGCAGCCAAAAGACTGTTCAGTCGCTTTCGTTCTGGAAATTGCGATGTTAAAGATGCTTCTAGCATTGATCGACCAAGGACCGAAAAAGTTTATAGAATTTTGGCATAAGTTTATCAAGAATTAAACATCCATCACCTAAAAATTTTAAACCATTTGGAGAAAACTGAACACGAAAAAGCTCGATGTTTTGATGCTACATGATTTCACGCTCAAATATTTACTCGGTCGAATTTCCATCTACAAATCTCTACAGAAACGTAACAATGGAGCCATGTCTGAAGAGGTTAATCACAGCGGGTAAAAAGTGGCTCACGTATGACAGTAATGTGCAAAAAACTCTACAAATGATGACAAAGCTCAGATTGACGCTAAAAAAAAAGGTAATGCTGTATGTTTGGTGAAATTTGAAGCGAATTGTGCATCATAAGCTACTGCAGCCTAGACAAATGATTAATTCTGTACTCTACTGTCAGCATTTGACTAGATTGAAACAAGCGATTAAAAAAACTCGGCCACAACTAGTCAGCAGAACACTAATGCAACCCCAGATTACACACATCTTTGATGACTGCAAAAATTAAGAGAGTTTGGATGAAAAGTTTTAATATATTCACTGTAAAGCCCAGACCTTGCACCATCCGACCCATTTGTTTCGGTTGCTGCAAAACTACCTGAATGGTGTTAAGTTAATTTTGAAAGAGGCCTGTGCAAAACTACTTGTCATAATTTTTTCCCTAGAGACCACAGAAGTTCTCAAAGTGAGTAGTATAGTGTTGCTAGAAAAATGGCAGGAGATCATCGATTGAAATATATTTGGTTTAGTAAAATTCTTTCAAAACATAAAAAGAATTGTCTCAATTTTGACGATAAAAGGCTTTTTCGACAATCCTTTATATATAATTATACAGTAGTTCTCCACGTAATATTAGTGTACTGATTAGGTACAATAGCCTGGAACCATTTTAAATTTATGAAATCCATAAAATTGATACATCTTAACACAATAAAAGGGGGTCTTCTGACTAACGTACCCTATAGGTACGCTAATGTTGGATGACTATTAGCTCGTCAGAATTTTTGAGCAATTAATTCTTCTAAATAATAATAAAAAGGATGTTAATAAAACTAAAGTATAACAGACAATAAAATCTAATGATGTTACTTTAAAATCCTTATGTTATCATTCGGTTTACCGGTTCGTTAAGTAATGTAAAACCCCATGCAAAAACTTCCTGTTATACATCCGTTTAGCATATAAACATAAAATTGCTCCTTGAAACTCCCTCTGGCGGCTAATCCAATTTTCCGCTCAAGTTAGAACTCATCAGACGTACCTTCCAGGAAACAATAGAGTAACGCAGAATAGACTATGGTGGCCCGTTACATAATTTACACACCTTGTTTGGGAACATTTAGTTAAGGCGTTAAAAAGCGTTGTTCCAAAATTGATTTTGTCCGAATTGCTTGCATTAAGATATTCTACTAATACTGTAATAATTTATGAGAAGAACTGACGTTCTTGTCATATGTTTATGATATATAGAGACATATTGTTATAAAATGCGGAAATCTCTGCCATTTTTGCCCCAAGAAAAGTGTCAACATACCTTAATGGATAGAGGAGTATTCGTAAAATATTAAACCAAAATAAAGGGTTTAGCGTCCGTAAATTGATAAAAGACGATAAATTTAATGGCTAGCGAACAACGATTGCTGGTAACATTTTTTTACTGTTTTAAGGGCACGTGAAGTGCAAATCTAAGATGCATTCGGGTCTATCGAATCTCATCGGCTAAATGTAAGTCAGACAGTGTCGAGCCTTGTACAACGATAACATGGTAGCGCCGAAGCATTATATCCTAATACGTCTTATGACACCAATAAACACAAATCAATCACTCCATACCGTGGTAGCCAGAGAAATAACTTTCAAGCAAGGAGGACGACCGTCAGTACATCTTTTTACGGCATTAAAAGTAAAAAAAACCGGTCAAGTGCAAGTTGAACTTGCACAATTAGTGTTCCGTACGTTAATTGCTTTTAAAATAAAAAAAATTGTTACAGAGGTATAAAATGATCAGTGACTTCACACAACACACTCCAAATGAGTTTTCAACAAAGTTTGTTTCCAATCTTTACTGAAATCTGATGACCTTGAAATTTTTGTTTTTTTTTTAAATACCAGAAAAATTATTAAAGGTAATGCACTCGTGATAATTTTCGTTCAATCTACACCCCGTGGAGAATATTCCAGAATTTTTTCAAAATTTGTTGATAAGTACTTTTCGAGATAAGGCAGGGGACAGCGATTTTTCGCGCTTTTTTAAAAACAATACAAAGAAAAGTGCGCGCAAGTATTACATTCCCATTTACCCTCGATGACCAAGTAAAAATTTTTTTTTTCACTTCCGATTTCACCCCCCAAAACTAACCCCTTAAGTCAAAATTTAACTCTCAAAACTACATGGCTCTGATGAGGCCATCGATTCCTATATTATTTCCAAATTTCAACTTTCTATGTCAAATAGTTTCGGAGAAAATCGGGTGTGACAGACAGACAGACAGACAGACAGACACCGAAGTGATCTTATAAGTGTTCCGTACGGAACACTAAAAAAAGGCCTTGAAGATAGGAGGTTAATTGCTTTAAAAAAATACCTAGAAGATAGGAGGTTAATTGCTTATGTCGAACTCAATATTGGTAAGACTGGGCACTCGTTGTATTTGTTGTAGCATCGTCTGATGATAAAAGGTCTCTATTTTAGGTTATTATAATTTTGTAATTTATTGTAAATGTGCGCTTTGCTTCAGAATTATTTCTGTTGCTACTAGGGTATTACGTGGTTGACTTGTATTTGTTGGCGTCGTATGATGTCTAGGAATGTAAGGCACGGCCTGGCCTACATCCAGCTAATAGGATTCAACAGAATGAAACTCGTTCTAGATTGGCACTTGGTTAGTAACCGTCCAGGGAAAATCTATTATTTTTGGAACGTCTGAACTTTCAGTACATGTACGGACAATTCTTCTCGGCCATCCGCTAAGTTTTTCTGCTTTTTGCAATAAAAAACTTGCCTTCCACTTTTAATTCATTCAAAAATTATTAAATTTTGTCACTGATAAGTCGTGTTTCTTGGGATTAGATATGTCAAATTAGAGTATCTTTCCGACGTTTCGCCTACGATTGCGTGACGCATCATCGGAGATCCTTACTCTTCGAGATTAGAACACAGAATGTGTTCAATGTTCTAATATCGAAAAGTAAAGAACCCTTAAGGTGCATGATGCAATCGTAAGCGAAACGTTGGAAAATCTCTCCAATTTGCCACGGTCTAATCACAAAAACTACTATTTTTCATCTAACCTGATAAATCTTCATGTTGATATTTTCAAGCTTTTATCGATAATATTTTTCTGCTACAGATCACACTAATACATCACATCCGTGATGAGGTTCACACTTTCCAAGCAGTCTTGCATATGGAAAACATCAACCAGCCCAAGGCTTTTTTCCCACCGAGAACAACTGACAGCGATTCAAGACCAACTTGAATCACTTTTTCCGTGCATTCGTCGCTCCTGTAGCGCTTTAGGAATTTTCCTGCTTCAGGTGTGCTATGCCCATTCAAAAGATGTTACAAAAAGTGGGTAAAATTACAAGCAGAAAGTTGAAAATAGGCGCAGAGATAACAATAATTTGGATGGTTTTAATAGTCTAATATCCCTTGTTTTGCTCAAATCCGTCGCAAAAACTAGTCCATTCTTTTTCCACTATTAAGCGATTATGTTTGGTTTTATTGTTTGTATTGCACTAAATTTTATAATTTTTTACTGAATTAGTTAAGGGTCCTATATTTTTCATTTTGTCCAGTTTTGATAAAAAGTAAACTAAATATCGATGACTAGTAGACTAGGGAATTTTTCAGAAAATGAAACACTTAAGGGTAATGTTTCTAAGGGCGCGCTATTTCCTACATCCATAATCGCAGACGGACATATTTTCTTCTAGCCCACCTACTCCCAACGATTTTCAGCTCCGACATCTTACTTCAGATGTTTGAGTAAAAAGAAGTTGCAGGGTGCTAAATCAGGGATATAGAATGGATATGGTAGTTCAGTGAATCTACAGCTTTCGATAATGGCTTGAATGGTGCAAGCGTTGTAGAGCCTGCACTTATCGTTCAACAGCAAGATTTTGGTTCTTCATGAATTTAGACGTTTTAGTCTAATTAACAGATTTTAACTTTTTCCAAAACTAAGTAGCAGCTGTACTATTTTGATCTTGTCTCACCAGTAGTGTCTCAAGTAGTGAACAGCTTAAGATACTCTGATTTTTAGTGTTCCATACGGAACACTTATAAGATTACTTTGGTCTCCGTCTGTCTGTCACACCCAATTTTCTCCGAAACTGACATAGAGAGTTAAAATTTGGCACTAATATAGGAATGATGGCTTCGTCAGAGCCGTGTAGTTTTGAAAGTTGAAAGGTTAATTTTGGGGGGTGAAATCGGAAATGAAATTTTTTTTACCAGGTCATCGAGTGCGGTGTTAAATGAAATCTTGTAAAAAGATGAGTTCAAAAATATATATAATGTAATACTTGCGCACACTTCTCTTTGTATTATTTTTTAAAAAGTGCGAAAAATCGCTGTCCTCCCACCTTATTTCGAAAAGTATTGATCAAAAAATTTTGGAAAAATTCTGGAATATTATCTGCAGGGTGTAGACTGAACGAAAATTATCAGGAGTACATTACCTTTAATAATTTATCTGGTATAAAAACAAAAATTTCAAGATCATCAGTTTTTACTAAAGAGCGGAAAAAAACTTTGTTGAAAACTCATTTGACGTGTGTTTTGTGAAGTTTTGTTTTATTTATTTATATACTTCCATAACGAAAATTTTTATTTTAGAAGCAATCAACGAACGGAACACTAATTGCGCAAGTTCAACTTGCACTTGACCGGTTATTTGAGATGGTAAGGTTCTCTTAAAAATAAGTTGTTGATCATGGTGTTTATTTATGAAATTATCAAAATATATAATAGTGATGCGTCATACGTCATCCGGATCTTAAACATATTGTAGCGATTTTATGTGAAACAAGGACTCATCAAAACTATCGCCGTTGAAAGGTCTTTATTAATTACTTTAAACAATTAATTGGTTGGTAACCATTAAAGGAAAATATGATGTCCATTGGGGCGACCGTGCATATAAAATGAAATGTCAAAGTCATAGTAATCTGCTTTTGCCGTTTGGGTGTGCAATTAATTACGCGGTTTCGGTCCCGTTGCGGTTTTGAAACGATATTGGGATAATTTAGTGATATATAACCGACCTAGATGTGTCGCTGAGTAAAGTACATGGATTCTGCGAGTATTTTGCACAATGTGTAAACACTTTCGGTGAGATGTTAATAGTCACCTATTCGCTAAGGGATGTACATATAGCTGAATTATCGATGCGTTTTAATTAGTACAGTTTAATAATTAGAACTAGCGAAGTTATTGTGTCGATTTTAACTTACTTATTTTATATCACAAAATATTCGTTCTTGCTTTAATAGGTGGAAGTAATTCAATTTGTCCCAAAATTTTGCAGCATAGAGCTTTGAAAATCAACTTTTAGATTTTCTAATCCATCTTGTGGTAGCGATGTCAGACTAACTATATAATCAGTACCAGTATATACCTCCAGCCGCGTTCAGGCTATGCTTATAAAATCATGAGACCCTACATCGAAAGCAGTCCAGACTGAACACCAGATTGAAGGACGGACATTTGAACCAATCAGATAAACAGACCTAAAGGGGAATCGCCAACTGATAGAAAACCTATGCTCAATGCGTCAACAGCGAAACAGCGTTACTGATATTTTATACTACTACTACTAGGTCGGGTTTACAACGTTCTGCGTCTTCCGATTCCAAGTCGCCACCTGTCCCTGTCTTCGTAAAGGTGGTCGCCTAAGCCTCTCTCTCTGATTTCCTCGTCTACTCCTTCCCTTCAGCTTCTCCTGGATCTTCCTTTTCTCCTTTTCCTGCGGGGGTCTCCAATCTATAACCAGTTTCGGTATGCGACCGTCGTCCATTCTTTTTACATGTCCAAACCATCTTAATTGGTTGATTTTTATTTCTTCTGTGATGGTGTGCTTCACTCCCATTATCTCTCCTATCCGTTCATTTCTCGCTCTCTCCAACTTTGATCTTTCTGCTGATCTTCGTCAGAAATCCATCTCAGTTGCCTCCAATGTTTTTTGTGTCTTTCCCGTGATTGACCATATTTCACTGCTATATGTGATAATGCCTTTAACTATTCCGTTGTAGATTCGATGTTTATTTTCCTTGGATATTTGTCTATCTCATAATATGCTGTCAAGATATCTTATTGCTCTTCTACACTGATTGTTCCTGTCTTTTATTGCTTCCTCCAATTTTCCATCATTAGTTATGTACATTCCCAATCTTTCACTTCCTTTTATTTGTTCCCGGCAATTCTTCAGACGCATCTCCTGTTGCTCTCTTCCTATGCTCATATACTCCGTTTTTTTCATATTCATCTCCAATCCCCATTTTTTGTACTCCTCCACTAGCTTTCGTGTCATTTATTCCAAGTCTTGATAATCTTGTGCCGTAAGTATCTGGTCGTCTGCAAAGCATAGTGTATAAAGCGTGGTATTGTTTATGGATATCCCTATGTTTTTACATTTTCTTTCCCACGTTTTCAGCGTCTGTTCTAGATAAATTTTGAACAATGTACGAAAAAGACAACAACCCTGCTTCAAGCCTTTATTTGAGATCCTTTGGATATCTTTTTACCGTTCTTTATATATGATGAATTATTTTCGTACAATATCTTTATAATTTTTATTAGTGTTGTGCTGATATTTATTGTTTGTAGAGCTTCCCAAAGTTTTTTCTGAGCCACGTTGTCGTATGCTTTTTTGAGGTCGACCAATAGTAGGTGTGTTTCTTGATTAACGGCCGATCTTTTTTCTGTCATCTGAGATATAGTGAATAGGTGGCCTGTGGTTGCCCTTCCAGCTCTAAAGCCGGCTTGCTCTTCCACCTCCATATGGCTGTACTCTTTTGTGACTTTTTGGTTCAGTATTTTTTCGTATCCTCTGGAGATACTGCTCAATACGGCGATTCCTATGTAGTTGTCATATTCGTCCTTTCTGCCTTTTTTTATGTATTATAGACATATACGATATTCTCCATTCCGATATTTTATAACACTTAGAAAATGCACAGTTTCTAAACCCAAGCTCAAATTAGTATATTTATAAAGCGTGATCTTCAACGCATTCATATTTTTAGCATGCTTGAACTATAGAAACGCATTATCAGCCAAATATCGATCATACTTAAATTATAATACGGATTACACACCGGTATATCTTTTTTTCAACTTTTCAAATGCATTTTAGCGTTGATGGGTTTCAGTTCTGTTAATTTTTAATTTAATTCGTCTTACCGCTCGAGACTGCCAGACCTGCATATAGCTGATGAGTTCCAACAGATCAAAATGCGTCTGAAATTAGCTTGATTGGTTTTCGGCGGGGGAAGTCCCAGTGTATTTGACGCCTAATAGAGAAACTACAATCGTCGTCTGCCAAGTGCCAAGTTTCTTTCCTTTCTAAAATAAGAAACCTTACTTTTAATTCCATTTTACTCGGATATTGTTAAATGTTGTCACTGTTTTCATTAAAAATAATATATCACATATAACATATATAACACAGCCCCACAAAAAAAAAAGTGGGGTATACTTTTGATGCGATATATCAGATCCGTAGTATTTTTGCCCGCTGATCACGAATCTGACGTCAGAATATCGCCATCACATCTCAATTTTTTTCTAACCTCAAAAAATAGGTAAAAATTAGTAAAAATTAAGAAAAATATACTCCTAAAAAATTGATTCAAGCTTTTTCATGAATCCAAAGATGTATTAATATGTATTCGGACACGCTAAGCTAATATTCATCGGTTGGATTGAGCCATACAGTTCTGTTTTCTTTCTAACCTCAATAAATCAGACAGATATAGTGCTTCGCGAATGCAAAAACGAATTCAAATTAAAATTCAACCGATCCTTACCAAATTTGGTACACGGGGATTTTTTGGGTCGCTGATCACGAATCTGAGGTTGGATTTGCAAAATTCAAGATGGCAGATGTTTTCGCGCCATTTTGAACGCCGAGAAAATTCATCGGTCGATTTTTATTCTTCTACCTGCATCCAGGGCACCTCCACGTGGTGACGGTGGGTAACGGTGTTACTCCACTAGCCGGCAGAGTCCCTGGATAACGGCTTAGATGCCGTCATGGCAGGTAGAAGAAAGAGAATTACGATGCAGGGACTCGGAAACCCAGTATCGGCGGTTGGTCAGGGTGGGAAAGCGGGCCCGCAGCCGTCGTCATCCAGCGACGTCCTCTTCATGTGTGGGTGACTTGGCTCATGTAGAGTATAATGCTACAAGAAAACGGTCTCACGGTACAAGGACTTTTCATAAGTGCGATAAAAACAGTGATTCATTTTGTTATATTTGCTGTCAACACGTATTGAGTAAAATGGGGTCACCGAAAACGGATAAGATTAAAACTTTATATAAGGATTGTTTTAACATTGAAATACAGCACCAGGATACGGATTGGGTTCCCCACATCATTTGCAGTTCTTGCAAAATAATGTTGTACATCAATAAGAAGGCGATTAAATATTCCAGACCAGCAATATGGAATAGACCATACAGTGAAAATGATTGCTACTTTTATATGAATGTTGTATCTAGGCATAACCGAAAAAATAAAAGCACTATTACTTATAACAAGACCAAATAAACCAATTCCGCCTCCTGAACCACTTGATGCTGATGTTATGGAAACAAATGATTTCACCTTATCAGTTCATGCCGAAAACATTGAGACTGTCGAAAAAGATTCAAACACTGTTACTAATGAATGTTCTAGTGACAACCTATCATATACTAGTGACACAGATAAAGAATTTCTACCATACAACCGTAAACCAGAACCAAAACTCGTATCACAGTCAGAACTTAGTGATCTAGTCAGAGATTTAGGCTTATCCAAAGATGGTTCAGAGCATCTTGTTTCCTTTTTAAAGAAAAGACATTTACTTAAGCCAGAAGCTACGATTTCTTATTATAGAAACAGAGATGAAGAATTTCGAAAATATTTCACAATGGACGAGGAATTGTCACTTTCATATTGTACCGATGTAAAAGGTCTAATGGATGAATTTCAAAATAACTCATACGATCCTGAAGAATGGAGACTTCATTGATTCTTCTAAACGGAGCATTAAGGCAGTTTTGCTGCATAATACCAACGTTTACGCTCTCATTCCGATTGCTCATTCCACAGTTATGGAAGAGCAATATGAAAAAATGAAGCAGCTTTTGATAAAAATAAAATATGCTGATCATAACTGGAAAATTTGTGGAGATCTGAAAATTGTAACAATATTGCTTGGCCAACAGTCAGGGTTTACACTTTATCCCTGTTATAAATGTCTGTGGAATAGCAGAGACAGGGAACGTCATTATAAGAAAAAAATTTGGCCAACAAGAGAATCGTTCACTCCTGGTGAAAATAATGTATTGTTTCCACCATTGGTAGATCCAGGAAAAGTTCTTATTCCCCCGCTTCACATTAAGCATGGACTTATGAAGCAATTCACGAGAGCATTAGATACAAACGGCCCATGTTTCAAATATTTGCATAAAAAATTTCCGAAATTTTCTGAAGCTAAAATTAAGGCAGGCGTATTTGACGGGCCACAAATAAGAGAATTGTTTCAAGATTCATTATTTGTTACTAAAATGAATAAAGTTGAAAAAGCTGCTTGGCTTAGTTTTAAAGAAGTCGCAACAAACTTTTTGGGAAATAATAAAAGTCCTAAGTACAAAGAAATAGTCGAGAAAATGGTAAAAAATTTTCAAACATTAGGTTGCTTAATGAATCTAAAATTACATTTCCTGGACTCCCACATCGATGATTTCCCAGATAATCTTGGTGACTACAGTGAGGAGCAAGGGGAACGTTTTCACCAAGATCTGAAAATCATAGAAAATCGGTATCAAGGACGATGGGATGACCATATGCTAGCGGACTATTGCTGGTCGCTAAAAAGAGAAACAAGTCCTCAAAAGCGTTTGGGCAAAAAGCCTTTGAATAGGTCATTCGCAGAAAAAAGAACAAGATACAGCCAAAAAAAGGAAAGTTAGGCGCGGGTCTAACCTTCGCAATTCTAGGGCTTAAGGGTCTACTAGGTGAGAGTATATGGTTTAAAAGTCCTGGTTTTGAGTTTATTGGGTCTCATTTTTAAAGTTACAGGGTTATTGAGGTCTATTTTTTGAAGTTACAGGGTGTGGGAGTCTAAGGTTTTAGGGTTTAAGAGTATCAGGTTTGAGGATTCCCCAACTGTATACCAAATTTGGTAGGAATCGGTTGGTTTTCAAAAATTTTGTCCGCCATCTTGGATCCGCCATTTTAAATTTTGCAAATCCGACCTCAGATTCATGATCAGCAACCCAAAAAACCCCCGTGTACCAAATTTGGTAAGAATCGGTTGAATTTTAATTTGAATTCGTTTTTGCATTCGAGAAGCACTATATCTGTCTGATTTATTGAGGTTAGAAAGAAAACAGAACTGTATGGCTTAATCCAACCGATGAATATTAGCTTAGCGTGTCCGAATACATATTAATACATCTTTGGATTCATGAAAAAGCTTGAATCAATTTTTTAGGAGTATATTTTTCTTAATTTTTACTAATTTTTACCTATTTTTTGAGGTTAGCAAAAAATTGAGATGTGATGGCGATATTCTGACGTCAGATTCGTGATCAGCGGGCAAAAATACTACGGATCTGATATATCGCATCAAAAGTATACCCCACTTTTTTTTTGTGGGGCTGTGTAATCACCTCGACCGAACAGACGTCTTTATGTGATTTTTCGAGTCTTGTGTAGTTTTTAAACAAACCTCGCTCCAAGAATACAGATGTATTTTAATAATGAATACTATTTTTAGATAACTTTACCAGAATGTCGAAATAAAATAAAAAATATATATTCCTATAATAATGAAACTCAGAAAATCCAAGTACATGGCATTAAATCTGTTTTCGAACGTACGAATCATGTCGTCATTAGAGAAAAGGCATCCGGAGCTCTCCTCTCTATTTCTCTTTGTGAATGAATCTCTATTTGTATAATGAAAGGTGCATTTTTCGCGTTTTTTTTTTTTTTCTTTTGGCGATATAGCATATATATGACATATTTTTAATATCTCTTATGCAAGGAACTTTTGTCATTATATTTATCTATTGCTCGATAATTTTAATTGGCCTTAGTCTTGGCTTAATTCTAAGCAGTATCCTAACTTACAGCCAATTCCCTTATTACGTTATATAGCTTACTTTATAGTGGTTTACTTAGAATTAAGTTAATAAGAAAAATTGTTGTTGTTCATTTGTCTTGTCTGAAAATAATTCTCCGTCTAGTTAATGGTTGAGTGCATTTCTCGCGTCTTTCCTTCGCCAGGAGGTATATGACACTTTTAATCTCATTCGTGCAAACCGTTTTCTAGTTATTTATAGACCGACTACAGAATTTAATAAGAGGTAGTAGAATTCATTGATTTTTCTGTGGTAAAAGGATGGACAGTTCATGTAATAATCACAACAGAATATTCCACGGTAATGGTACGCTTAACCAAACTTTTTTCAAATATTTAAACAGTACAGCCTGAAATAAAACTTAAAAATTTCAGATCCATAATAATGTTAAAAAAGAAATAAATTCAAAAAAGAAGAAGAGCAACCAAATCTTCTTTCAGATATTTAAACTGTACGGTGTGAAATAAAAGTTAAAAATTTCCTCTTTTTAATAATAAAAAAGTGTTGAGAAACGAAGGTCGTGGTTGTCCTGGAGAAGGCAGCAAGTCTGAAATGAAGCTAGGCAGGACATATGGCGAGGGCGTGCAATGGCAGGTGGTCGACGGATTTGATGCAATGGAGACCGTGGTCCTTCAAGCGAGGCAGAGGCAGACCATCTAGCAGATAGTCTAATGATATTAAGATGACTGCCGGACTATCGTGGATGAGAGAGGCACAAAATCGAGAACATTGGAAATCTATGAGGTAGGCCTGCGTCCAAAGGTGGACTGAAAACGTCTGAGAACAAGAAGAGAACTAATCTTAATCTAATAAGTAACTTTGGAAATACTTTCTTTGAAGTACAATTTGACCTAAACAGAACGTCCATTTGCTTCTCAAATGGTAGGACTAACTTCAGAAATATAACACGAAAAATTGTTCTTTCGAAGGATTCAGCTCAGGTAGGCCCCCTTCATAAACTAAGTTGTGATTTTGAACTCTTTTTCTGTAGGATGCTCGTACTATTACAATCTAGTCAGTAAAGACTAATCAACAATATTAATCTGATCTAAAATATTCGTTGAAGCGTATTAAATGGTTCGTCCATCGATGTTCCTTAGTTTCTAATACATAGGGAAGCATAACTAATACATGCGCATACACAAAACACTAGCTCTGCTTTCTTTATACTAACAACTATATTGGCTCAAAAGATTTTTTCCTTTTGAGTCGTCTCGCTAGGTTTCTGTTGTCTAAAAGTTGTTTAGCGTCTATGTTAGTGCGCTGGTGGAGTCTATCTTCATGTTTCTTTGCAGTTTTCTGAATTTCACTGACCACTTCTTTCGGCTGGAGGGTGTTACATAGAAAGGCATTTCTAATGTATCAGGTTGCGTTGACTATACCTCTAGGTACTTTGTTTTGAAATCCGTGTTTGATTTCTATGTGCTTTATTTAGCACAGCCCCACCCTTGTATACCGGACGTAACTATAGGTTTTAGTATTTACTTATAAGAAGAAACTTGTTATATATTAACAGTACTCAGTATATATCACCACTACACCAAACACTTTATTTTTGCACTCGACGCGCGTTTCGCTAACCATGTTAGCTTTATCAGATGCGTTGATTGACTTCATCTCTCGTCAATCATCGCTCCTGATGAAGCTAACATGGTTACCGAAACGCGCGTCGAGTGCAAAAATAAAGTGTTTGGTGTAGTGGTGATAGATACTGAGTAGTGTTATTGTGCTAAAGATTCCACATTCCCAACATAGAATGTCTTCCCATAACCAGTATATTTTGCTATAGCTGAGAGCTAACCCTTGCCTTTTCTTTTTAACGTTGGCTTTCCAATGAAGCGTGATGTCAAGTGTCATGCCAAGGTATTTTCGTATATTGGCTTATGGTACTATTTAGTACTTAATAGTTACAGAGGTATTTTCAACATGTTTGTTAGTAAAATTGATGTACTCTGACTTTGTTTCATTTAGCTTAGTTCGCCACGTTTTGGACCAAAACTCAACTCTCTTAAAGCATCTTTGTAATTCCTGAGTAGCAGCTTCATTAGATTTACCTGCTGTTAGTATTGCAGTATCATTACCGAACGTTGCTATAAAGTCGCTTCCTAATTCGGGTATGTTACTCGTATACAATAAGTAAAGAACTAGATCTAAATATAACACTTCCGTGAGGAATCCAGGTCGACTTTCTCTGATTTCGAAGAATGCAATTTCTTGTTTATTCCTAAAAAATCTATCCAATATTTCAGAATATTGTTTGGGAAACATAAGTTTTAATTTAAGCCTTGTATGTCAGACTTTATCGAAAGCTTGTGCCACGCCTAGAAAGAAAGAGGGACAAACTTTTTTTCTTCTAGTGATTTTTCAGTAACATTGGTTATCCTATGTATTTGATGTAATTTCGAATCCTTACTCCTAAAACCAAATTAGCGTTTTGGAATATGATGTTTTCTTTCAACCTCTTTAAAAGTTTTTCAAACAGTTTTGACATAGCAGGCAATAGCGAGATTGGCCTATAAGGTGTAGCTTAGTTTGATGGTTTACCAGGTGTCGGTATCATTATAACTTCCACTATCTTCCAGAGGCTAGGCATATTTCTTAATCTGCGTGCAACAGTTATAATATTAGTTATCTTAACTATAGCTCATTTTGGTATAATTTGAATTATTTTTCTCGTTATTTAATCGAATCTTGGAGCTTTCTTAGAATTAATGTTTTTCTATATTCCGTCTTTGACTATCTTTTGTTGTGGTTAAATTAATTTCTTCAATTTCCCGTTCAATTTCTTCCTCATTTCCTTTCACAACTATTGTTGATCTCTATGTATTTTTTTCTAACTAAGTTTAAAGTCAGTCATAGGGTCTAATGTTAATGTGATTAGTGAAGCTCACGCCGAATATAAAAATATTATGATAAACCTTAAGTATTAAATTTATTAAGCATTTTCAAAAGATAACACAGGTCAACATTTGATCTAAAAAAAAACACTCGGAGCGGTATGGTCCTTATGGGGTTTTTGGAGTCGCTGATTACGATGAGCGGATTGGTTAACCTTCATCACATCAGATTCAAGGTCATTTGAAGGTCAAATAGAGAAAAAACCGTAGGAAAAATCAGAAAAAATTCATGCGTATGTTTTTGAGGTCCCTGAGTCCGAATCCGTAGTTTGTTTGACCTTACGCCTTTTCCCAGAGGTCATTTGAAGGTCATTTGAAGGTCAAATAGAGAAAAAACCGTAGGAAAAATCTGAAAAATTTCATGCGTATGTTTTTGAGGTCCCTGAGTCCGAATCCGTAGTTTGTTTGACCTTACGCCTTGTCCCAGAGGTCATTTGAAGGTCAAATGGAAAAAAAATCGTGGAAGAAATCTGAAAAAATTCATCTATTATTTTTTAAGATCATTCAGTTCAAATCCTGCATGATCTTATGCTCAAAAGATATACGGTGGTCATTTTAAGTATCTTTATATATATTTGGAGTGTTACTTTGACAATAAAATGCTTTTTCATTCCTCGCGAAATTATTTATTCTCTTCTTCTTTATAAATTTAGCTCAGTCTCGCTTTAAACTCCAGTATTAAGGTGTAGTTGCACCCAGGGCACCTCCACGTGGTGACGGTGGGCAACGGAGTTGTCTCACTATTCGGCGAAGTCCCTGGGTTACGGTGTTTATGCCGTCATGGTAACTACTCCTAAAAAAATTACGAGACAGGGTCCCGGAAACCCAGAATCGGCGGCTGGTCAGGGTGGGAAAGCGGGCCCGCAGGCGTCGTCATCATGCAACCGTAGCTCTACATTGGTGGGAAACTTGGCTTCTGTAGAGTCAAATGCTACAAGAAATTCGTCATGTTCCATTAAACTCGACAATTTTTGTGTTGTTTTTGGGGAGTATATTCCACAAAAGAAATTCATGTTTTCACATTCGTTAAAAGTAAAATATCACCAAATTTATCATATTGATACAAGCTCATTGGACAACTCTTAGATACCAAAATCTATATGTCATAAATACCGCAATGTTCTATATAGAATTAACAACACCAGGTATTTTCTCGGCCAATGATATGGAGACCCCCAACAGACCATACCACCGACTGTTACTTCTGCTTAACAAACTTGAAAGGGTACAACCGAAAGAATAAGGATTCTATTTCATATGCACGTGTAACATCTGTGACTTTACCAGTTCTTATTAAAACAAATTCTGATCATATCATGGTAATTAATGAATTGGGACAAGAAGTGGTAACTGATGAAGATATGCCAGATGAAACATTCGAACACGAAGAAAGAGAAAATTTCAGCACAGAAGAATCAGATGTTGAGGAAAATCATATATCGGAAGCCCAAACATTTAATCAAAACGAATTAAGTGATCTGTGCAGAGACTTGGGACTCTCGAAAGATAGATCAGACCTTTTAGCATCTAGGCTAAAATAAAAAAATTGTCTATCCACAGGAACAAAAATTTCTGTCTATTGTTCGAGAGAACGCCCATTCAGAAAATATTTTACTAAAATGAATAATCTAGCCTATTGCCATAATATTGAAGGGTTAGTTCAAGAATACGGTATAGAATACACAGCAAGTGATTGGCGACTGTTTATAGATTCTTCAAAAAGAAGCTTAAAAGCTATCTTGTTACATAATAGAAATATTTATGCCCCTTTACCAGTCGCTCACTCTGTTGTATTAGATGAAGAATACCATAATTTTGAGTTGCTATTGCAAAAATTGAATTACGATCAAAACCAGGGAGAACTTTGTGGGGACTTAAAGATATTTACAATATTACTGGGACAGCAATCTGGAAACACTTCTTATCCGTGCTTTATTTGTAAATGGAATAGTCGGGCTCGAGATGAGCATTATGTGAGGAAAGACTGGCCGTTGAGACAAGAATTAATTCCAGGTGAAAAAAACATCATAGGTCCAAGTTTGATATCAACCAATAAGGTCCTACTTTCACCTTTGCATATCAAACTAGGTATTGCAAAGCAACTTGTCAAGGCCATGAGCCGAAACGAAAGTCCTGCTTTCATGCATATTTTTAAAGTGCTACCTAATCTTTCTGAAGGTAAAATAAAAGAGGGGATATTTACTGGACCACAAATAAGAGACCTCCTAAAAAATGATGCATTTGAGAGGAAAATGAATGCCAAAGAAAAAGCAGCATGGCAAAGTTTTAGAGAGGTGACGACTAAATTTCTTGGAAATCATAAAGACCCTAACTACAAAAATATTGTTGGAAATTTAGTACAAAAATATAAAGAAATGGGGTGTTTAATAAGTCTGAAACTGCATTTTCTCCATTCACACCTTGATTGGTTCCCTGAAAATCTCGGAGATTTTAGCGAAGAACATGGAGAAAGGATGCACCAAGGCTTGAGTGAATTTGAAAAAGGGTATCAAGGTGTTTGGGAGATAAACATGTTGGCAGATTATTGCTGGAGCCTGAAGCGAGAATCAAATAAATCTCATAAAAGAAAAGCAAGTCGAAGATCATTTCACGAGAAACAGAAGCGTTCTCGTTTAGAGTAGTACTTCAAACATGCTTTGATAAATACTAAAAGAAGCAAACTCTTATGCTTAATTCATATTAAATACTGACTGCGCGATTTCGAAAATCTACTTGGACACTCGAGACTCTTTACGAAGTATGAGCCGAATCATTTTTAGTAGTTAACTTACGCATTGAGGTATTATATAAGACAATATGAGAGTTTAAGTAGATATAAGGATTACTGTACAACTAAGTTATTGGGTTCAAAGGTATTGGGTATTAGAGTTTCTTTGTCGACAAGGATTAAGTATTGAAGTATACAGATTAAGGGTTACTTGATAACAAGATTGTTCGACATTAGAATTATTAATGTGAAATGTATTGGGAATTGAGTTATAAAACGAAATTTAAACATAACATAGCGCAAAATGTTTCATTTATACCTCAAGAAACACAGTCGGGCTGGACTTTAAATTTACTAGATATATTGAATGAACGTCGAGAGTACAAAAATTAGGTCAAATTTTGTTTTAGAATCTAAAAATCTATTTCACAGTCACAAAACTAGTCAAAATATTTGTATAGTCTGTTTTTGATATGAACAATATTTTAAGTTTTACTAATAAGTACCTTTAAACAGTATTAAAACATTTGCTTGCATCAGTCTACCTGCCATTATTTAGCTTATATTTCACATATTAATTCCCTTGTAATGACCGAGCAGTATAAAAGACATTTTTGATTGTGATATATTAACGTAAATGTAAAATGATATGTATAAGATATAATCAATAAAAATGTACCGTAAATTAACCTCTGTATGCTTCGCAAGTGTACGATAAAAACAAAATTAAATTTAACAACGCAAAATGACCATACATATTTTTCAAATAAACATAAACTGATGATGAAATGACCTATAATGACCTCTGAAAGGCGGCTTCAGTCAAACAAACTACGGGTTCGGACTCAGGGACCTCAAAAACATACGCATGAATTTTTTCAGATTTTTTTCACGATTTTTTCTCTATTTAACCTTCAAATGATCTCTGGGAAAAGGCGTAAGGTCAAACAAACTACGGATTCGGACTCAGGGACCTCAAAAACATACGCACAAATTTTTTCAGATTTTTCCTACGGTTTTTTCTCTATTTCACCTTCAAATGACCTTTAAATGACCTCTGGAAAAAGGCGTAAGATCAAACAAACTGCGGATTCGGACTCAGGGACCTCAAAAACATACGGTTTTTTTCTCTATTTGACCTTCAAATGACTTTGAATCTGATGTGATGAAGGTTAACCAAACCGATCATCGTAATCAGCGACCCCAAAAACCCCATAAGGACCATACCGCTTCGAGTGTTTTTTTTTTAGATCAAATGTTGACCTGTGTAATTATATCATCTTTTAAAATGATTTACTTAAAGTGCTCTAAAATTTTAGTGTAATTTAACGGAAAAAAGAATTTATTCTTAGAATTCATAAAATCAAACTACATGCCATTAAATAAATTTCGAATCGTGCAGATTTTCTCGTAATTACGGAAGAGGCGTCTGGCGTCGTATTCTCTAGTTCTCTATGTAAGGCTTTCTCTGGTTAATAGTCGTCGTCTGCGTTATAATATTTAAAATCTTGTTCATATAAACAATTTGCCTGCGTAATTACATAACTTTTACTGTATGAGAAACATATTCCTGGGCAGTTCATGCCAAAAGTATGAGAATCTTTTTATAAAATATTTTTGCAAGAAAAGAGTACGAGGAGTAGCAAGCTGAACCTCATACGGATGTAATTTATTAGCTTCACATGTATTCTAGCTCTACATGTATTCCATTAGTAGGCTAGCATGTGCCAGCCAGAAGTTTTATGAAAATATTTAAAGTATAGAAATTTTAGGGTTGTTTAACCGAAAAAATCATTTAATCTTGGAACTTTTCATAAAATCAAACTACATTCCATTAAATAATTTTTCAATCGTGCAAATTATCTCGTACTTACGGAAGAGGCGTCTGGCGTCATAGTTTCTATTCCCCTGTATAATGTTTTCTCTAGTTAATAGATAGTGCATTTCTCGCGTCTGCGTTATGATACTTTGAATCTGAAAAGTTGTTAGTCTGACACATACATGTCTCCCTTTTCCGAAAATCCATATGATTTTTAGGAAATACCAACCTTCAAACGATACGTGTCGAAATTTCATGATATTTCGACGATTAGTTTGCAAGTTGTAGTGGTTTTAGTGAGACTACTTTTGATATTTTCAAAACAATGGGATAAATCGAATTTCGTGTATTGATTAAATACTGTTTTTTGATGGGAAAAAATACCGTTCAAGCAATGGCTTGATAAGTATTATTTGGACTCTGCACCTGAAAAATCACTTATCATTTACTGGTATGCTGAATTTAAACGCAGTCGTACAGACGCAAATGATGCTGGACGCTCTAGATGCCCAAATGAGGTGGTTACACCGGAAAATATAAAAAAATCCACAAAATTATTTTGGATGATCGTAAAGTGAAATTGCATGAGATAGCTGACACCTTAAAGGACGTGTTGCTCATATTTTGCATGAACATTTGGGCATAAGAAAGCTCTGTTCGAAATGGGTACCGCGTTTGCTGACAGTTTACTAAAAACAACAACGTGTTGATAATTCTGAGCGCTGTTTGGACGTGTTTAAGCGCAATAAAAAGGATTTATTCATGCGATATGTGACAATGGATAAAACATGGATCCCCACTACACACGGAATTAAATCGGCAGTCAGCTTAGTGAACAGCAGCCAGTGAAACCCACCCGAAGCGACCAAAGACAAAACAGTCGGCTGGGAAGGTTTTGGCCTATATTTTTGGGATGCCCATGGAATAATTTTCGTTGACTATGCCGAGAAGGTAAAAACCGTCAATAGCGAATATTGTATAAAGTTATAGGTGCGTCTGAAGGCAGAAATCGCAAACAAACGGCCCCAAATGAACAAGAAAAAAGTTCTCTTTCATCAAGACAATGTACCGTGTCACAAGTCAATGGTTACGATGGCAAAATTGCATGAATTGAGGTTCGAATTGGTTCCTTATCCACTCTATTCTCCAGATTTGGCCCGCAGCGACCATTATCTATTCGCGGATCTCAAGAAAATGCTCACCGGAAAGAGATTTGGCTCCAATGAAGAAGTTATCTCCGAAACTGAGGCGTATTTTGAAGGTACAGAGAAATCCTTCTACAAGAAAGGTATAGAAATGTTAGAGCAGCGTTGAACTGTTTGTATTGCTCTTGAAGGAGACTATGTTGATGAATAAAGCTGAATTTTGCAAAAAAAATGTGTTTTAAGTAGCTAGACCAAAAACTTTTCAAGCTACCTGTTAGTCCTGCCAAAAGCACGAAAATCTTTTTATTAAATAAATCTTTATGAGAAGAGTACGAATACGAGGAGTAACAAGCTGAACCTTATGCCGATGTAATGTATTAACTCCATATGTATTCCACGCTAGCATGTGCCAAGGAGCATTTTTCATGAAAATGTTTAAAGTATAGACTACAATTTTCGTATTTTTAATTTTTTTTCTGGCTGGTCAGTAGTAAATATTAATTGCTAGGTAAGTGCATTTGTTATTTTTATGGTTGCAGATTCAGGTGTATGGTTCATATTATAATTTAATGTTAATCCTATGGATTTTTGAAGTCAGATTTTTTCATAATATTACTGTGCAAAGTTAACGAATAACACGGGCGGTTAGATAACGAATTATTAATTCATCAAAAGTAATAAATACAACAAAAAATGTATAAATACGCAATATAAATACAAAGTAAGGGAAACTATATAAATTTAATTTATAAAGTAAAATGTAACTTTAAAAATAAAAATAGGTGATAAAAAGACAAAACCTCTAATAAATTTTGACAATTCATTTGAGCTCTAGCTCTAGTAATATCAATTATGGTGAATCGGACTTTTGATGAATGTACAAAAAATAACCCTTTCTATGAAGAAGTAAAAAAATACCAGAAACTTTGGTTTATAGAGGCTATGGGTGCATTCTAAATATACAGGGTTACGTTTAAAACAACAAAGAAACAAATATAGGTTTATAATGTGTATTTAGTTAGTTTGATTTTTCTATGTGTGTTAATTCTGAATTGTTCATTTTTAGTTTTTTTTCTGTTTTTATTATCCTCACGAACGTAGCATATTAGCCACGAGCTTGTATAGATATGGTTTTTAATTTAAAATCTGGGACGTTATAACCACCAACCACTAGCGCCCGATTTGAACCAGCGATCAACGGGGCCCTTGGCGGGCTCTAGACCCACCCCACTACCGAGATCGGCACCATTATTAGTTAATAGGATTATTCTTTCTTATTCTTTTAACTGGAACGTTCTGTATATATATATATATATATATATATATATATATATATATATATATATATATATATATATATATATATATATATATATGTATATTATTTTAACTATTTTATAATTCCGTGATATTCCTTACATGCATGTCTCCGTCAATTGGGTTTTTGAAAAAAAAAAATAATTATCGATTTTTTTTTATTGATAATCGATGCGAAAAAACTTTTTAAACATTTTTTACAATTAATTATAAATAAATTAAAGTTTTTAAAATTTAAAAAAAGTCACGTGACTACGAAAGCGCCACGTTTTCACGTACATACTGGCAACAGCTTCTACCTGTGTATATACTGTCAAAATTATTGAAGTTTAGTGCAAAAAAAGAAAATATTGTTGGTTATTATTATTACTGGTGTTTGGTGTAGTGGTGATATATACTGAATAATATCATTGTGCCAAAGATTCCACATTCCCAACTTGGTTATTAATATATTAAAATACTTACATCGAAGTGATCTTCACAACAGAAAAAATTTGATGTTATTTTAGGATTAATACGTTTTGCTGCTTGGGACCATTGATTTCGACGTTTAACATCTTGAGGCACATTTAGAAACATATTTTTGAGAGTTGTTTTTGTAGTATTCGTACAAAATGATACGAAACAGTCACGATAGCTTTTTAGATTAGATATTTTTAATAAATATATCAGTACACTGATGATAATGACAAGAATAAATTGATTGAAAACTGAAACACTCGTATCAGCTGTTTGTGAGGTTGAGAAGAAATAAACATTCTGATGTCACACGCGCTCAGGTTCGGGAACTGTCGGCACGTGATCGGTACTAAGTTTAAAAATTTGTTTTCAATTTGATATAACTCTTTTGTTATAACGAAAAAAAAAAAAAATAGTTTTGTTATAAAACTTATATATCATCTTTCCATTTATGACATTTTTTCTTTCAAATCCCCATTTTACATGTATGGGTTAGTTGGTTTAACAAATAGTTCAAATAATTTGCTACATTTAAAAGTCTACTCAAAGTGATACTTAAACCAAGCACAGTTCATTACGTTCGCCATCTTAGACCCCTTTCTCCTGTTACTTTCATGAAATTCTATGTCATTAGAATATTCCTCAAAATTTGGTGTATGATGAGCCTAAATGCCAAAATTTTTAACAGAGTATAAAGGACTTTAAAAATCTTCCAGTTAAATCTCCATCAAATTTCAAGGTAATTAAGTTAAAGTGTTTGAACAAGTCAGAAAAATCTATTCCTGGAATAATGGATTTTATTATACAACCCGACTATACGTGATTAAATACATTTTCGATTGTGCAAATCCTGTAATTATTAGAGGCAAGACTTGTTATTTGTTTTCCTATTCAAATAATTTACTCTCTAGTTAATGGATGATGCAATTTTACCGTGTTTTCTCGTCAGGTGTTTTGTAATACTTTTAATTTTAATCATATCATCAATTTTTCTTATTATTTACATACCTTTAAGTAATTTAAATGAAACCGAAGGTCTGCTCTTTATAATGACCTAACTATTATGCAGATAATAAAGCCCAATCAATTTTCATTTTGCAAGAATCTTTCTGAAATATTCTATTCCCAAATCAGTTCTATAAAGATGAACAGAATTGCTGAAAAGTCAGTTTATGACGAAGCTTAATTACAACATTTTTAAAAGGAAAAAGTTAAAATAACCCAAAATATTTCATTTTAATTGCCATTAAATTACAGTATAATTAAGCTAAGATATTTTACTTTCTGAAAAAATATCTATTTCTCGAATTACGAATCTTTTTTTAAAAGATACGCCAGTAAAGTCAGTGTACTCCAAAATCTTTAAGTTAAGTTACCATTAAATTTTAAAATAAGTAAGCAAAAATCTTTGAACAAGTGATAAAAGATCTACTGCTGAAGTAATGGGTCTTATTATAATAACAAACTACAGAGTGACTGATTAGTTTTGTATCCTGCTAATTGTTTTAGCAATCAAGTAAAAGTATTAGAAGTTTTCTTCTTTAATCCTCTATGCAAATAATTTCCTATCGGCATCATTGACAGTTTATGTTTAGCGTCTTCTCCAACCCCCACCTAATTATATTATTATTTATTGAGTCAAATAGATAAAGGTGTATTTAAAATTAACTTAACCGAGAATTCTATTCTGTTCGTATGTTGCAAATGCCTCTTGTATTTCTGCATCCATCCAAATTTGTTTTCATATACACAGTTCGCTATTCCAGCGTCTCTTATCTGTTATCTCAACAATTTTTCTTAAACAATTCACTGTTTATGCTTCTTTATTAACTATTTTGCATTATTTTCTAACGAGCTAATAATTTATAATAATATTTGTGTAATTTGGGACCAGAATATTAATTTTTCTTACATACAACTCGAATTTTCAAAAATTTGATTTTTTTACTGATTTTTATTATCTATTCTAAGAAATATTCAAAAAAAAATTTTAGAAAATTCCATTCTATTACGAAGTTGTAGCATTAAATGTGACATGACGTCAGATTGGAACCGCTATCTGTTTTCAGACACTGTCTGCAATATTACTCAGTTTATTCTTTTTTAACTTTTTCTACAAAATACCGAGAGGTTTTTTTTTAATTTTTCTAATAGATAATTTTTCATAAATAATTAAGCATAAATTTTTTAGTCGAAAAATGCACTCACCGTAAATTTTTTTATTTTTGGAAAAAAAACCCCTTCGACAATTTTTAACTACTACATTATTTTACAAGATTAATTTTTCCAGATTGAATTATTTTTTGTGAAGTTATCCTGCAGAAAAGGATAGGCCATAGTTTTCATCAGTTATCCCTTTAACCCCATAAAAAGTAATGTTAACGTTTAAAACATATTTAATTTTTTTTATAATTTAGAGTATAATAAAAATATATAATCACCATTCTTTTTTATTATTCACTTAATAACCTTTAAAATATTTTTTTGAAAATACACATACTTTTTGCAGCGCCCAGGTATATGTAACCCCTTATTTTTCTATTTTTAATACCATCACTAATTATTTTTCTATATAATTCACTATTGTCTCGGGAGCAGCTAACATAATTAAAATTATACGACAGAAGAAAATTAATCAACAACCGAATTTAAGATCCATTCACTGTACGTGAAAACTGAAAGGAAACAAATCTCTAAAAATTAACACAATTCTTTATCATAACACGAAACAAATACTCACTAATTATTTTTCTATATATTTCACTATTGTCTCGAGAGCAGCTAACATAATTAAAATTATACGAAAAAAGAAAATTAATCAACAACCGAGTTTAAGATCCATTCACTGTAGGTGAAAACTGAAAAGAAACAAATCTCTAAAAATTAACACACACGAAACAAATACTCACTAATTAGTTTTCTATATAATTCACTATTGTCTCAGGAGCAGCTAACATAATTAAAATTATATGAAAAAAGAAAATTAATCAACAACCGAATTTAAGATCCATTCACTGTAGGTGAAAACTGAAAGGAAACAAATCTCTAAAAATTAACACAATTCTTTATCATAACACGAAACAAATACTTTTATCATTATTAACTATTTTTCTGTTATATTCACAATTTTTTGTTCCCCCAATTTACTATTCGTAAAAAATACGTCTGCTATCTCCAACATCAGAATAGCCAAATTAACAGAGAACTGGTATTTTTTATTTACCTGTCCTGAAAAAGGCAGTATAAATTAGACTACGGATGGAATGGAAATATCAAAAACAATTATTTAGATAACCAAAATTTGCCATGTTTTGTATATTGGGTTTATGGGTAATAAACTTTATTTACTGATAACTGAAGATACCATCTACCATTTAAATATTGATATATACCGTGTTCTGTTGCCTAAGTTGCATCGAATTAGACATTTTAATTATTTTGATTTAAGAACTTTTACTGAGCAAGATTATTACTAAATTATTAATTGATAGTCTTAGTAATATTTATACTAATTCTAGAGTTTTCAAAATACTTTAACAAAATACAGTTTAATTTGTCTTAGAAATTTTTGACAATTATCCGAAACCATCACGCGCTCCTTGCAACATATTTTTGTCCTGTCTCTATTCTAATTCCTTTTGGATTACCTTTTGCAAAGCGTTACAGATTTTGATTATATTGTATGTTAATAAATTCATATATTTCAAAAAATAGTTTAAATTCGTAAGATTTCACTGTTTTTCGCTTTGCATTACTAGTTTGCTGATTTGATGACGTTGCAACTCCAGTAATAAAGATAATAACAATAATGAACATACCTAATTAAGCCTCTATATGTAATACTGACCCCTTATCGTTAACATTTGAACTATAGCACCAATTATTTCTCACAAACTAAGGTGTTATATTTGTCATCTTTAACCATACACTGGCCATATTGTGCGTCAGCAATAATACGGCCTATATCCTTAGTATTCTTTCTTTTCACAAAATTATTCATTAAAAAGTCTCAATATGATTTTTTAGATCTTTAATAAATACGAGTAGTTTTTATATATAACAATTTTGGTTAGAACAAGACCATCTTTTTTGACAACAAAAAACTGCAGAGCAGGTGCTGCATCTCTCTTCAATTTGGTAATTTGTAGATATTTGCAAATCCTCCTCGCAATAAATAGTTTTCGTAATACAGGTTTAAATAATTCAAAGACAGAATTGTCTGTGAGTTAGGTTCGGACAGTTGGACGTAAACAGGGAATAAGGACCTGTTAATTTTGACAGTGAAAAATTAAACGGTTTCCGAAATTTTCTATTTTTCCTGCAGCTACTTTATAATATTTAAATAATATTGTACAATATGCTAGTATGATGAACGTTAAATATACTAGTTCTTCTGTTTAAATTGCCACCACATTTTAGAGTAACTAAACAAAAAAATGTGGACAAATGAAAATCTATGTTAATTCGAAATATCTACTATATTTAAGTTTAATGATAGAATGACGCCAGTTGAGGAACCGAGAAACATTTTTTAATTCTCTTGTGTTTTGTATCTTTGCCTTCAAGTATTCTCCTGATTTACTGTAAATACTTAGAAAACCATGGCAACTACACTGTAATTTCTTCGAATGGTAAATGTGAAGATGTTCATATTTGCTACCTTAAGTTGTAGTGAAACGTGTCATGGACATGTTGATCAAATGTAGGGCAAATTATGAGTCAAAAGAATTTTATTTCACTTTGGTCACCTAAAATTAGTTAAGGATTTCCACCAAATATGGGTTGATTCAGTCAAATTGAAAAAGTTTAATACTAGATCGTAGCTGTGTTGGGAATATGAAATCTTTGGCACAATGTCACTACTCAGTATATATTACCACTACACCAAATACTTTATTTTTTCACTTACCGCGCGTTTCGCTAACCATGTTAGCTTCTTCAGGAGCGATAATTGACTAAAGCTAAACTACAAGTCTAGCCTATTTATACTTAACCTAACACCTGAATTACTCAGGCAGAACTAATGGCATAGGTGAGGCCATCAGTTCCGGTCAAGTAACCATTAGAGGGGACATTAAGAAATAGGCCCTCTGTCTTTATTTAAACTTCTTTTACATTTTATAATTTCCATACTTTCGTATGCGGTCAACAATCTCCTATCAGATAAACTTTTAATTAATCTTATATTATCTAATGTTACAGTATGATCAGCTTCAAGGGTATGTTCGGTAATGCTAGACTTTTCTGTTCTGCTGTGTTTAGTTTTTTGTCTCAATCAGTACGATTAATTTCATAAATTCCACTCTTCTCCCAATTAGGAATCTTGCCTTTAAGATTTCCTACGATATTCTTCAAATTGTCTATAGACTAAGGTGAGGCCGACCTCATTGAGTCCCCTGCTATATTTCGGATTATATAGTATGGAGACATATTTGGTCTTATTTGCTTCGCGTGTAACAAAGGTGGAATCTGAATATTTAACCTGAACTTTTGTCTATTTATTAACTGGTTTATTAAGTCGTCGTCATAACCATTAACTCTAGTTATATTCCTAATACGATTCCGCATTACATTTTTTAGTCATCGTTTGATCACTTTTCCTCTAAATAGAGTAAATTTCAATAGTGAGAGGAATGGTAACATTAGATAATCTAAGATTAATTAAAAATGTATCTGTTAGGAGATTGTCGAACGCATACGAAAGTATGCAAATTATAAAGTGTAAAAGTAATTTAAATACAGACAGAGAGCCTGTTCCTTATAGGCCCCTCTACTTATAACTTGACTAAAACTGATGGCTTGGCCTATGCCATTAGTTCTGCCTAAGTAATTTAGGTGTTAGGCTAAGCATAAATCAGGTAGATTTGTAATTTAGCTGTAGTCCATCATCGCTCCCGATGAAGCTAAGATGGTTAGCGAAACGCGCGTCGATTGCAAAAATAAAGTGTTTGGTGTAGTGGTGATATATACTGACTAGTGACTATATCGTATTGTACAAGTAAACTACACTTTATTAAATAATTTTTTGAATCGTGTCAATAGTATCGTCATTAGAACAAATACATCGAGTTTTTTTTTCTCTATTCCTCTATGCAAATAATTATCAATCTGGTTAATGCATGATGTATTTCTCGCGCCTTTTTTTTCTGAAATGCCTATTCCATTTCGCATACGTATATTACCTTCACTGAATTCTCTAAGTCTGCAAAATATTGCTTAAAAGTTAGTGTGTGACGAGCCTTAGTTAAAATGTTTTTAAAAGCGAAGAAAATCGAATCTTTTATATTCCTTCGTTTAAATTGACATTAAATTTGACGATGATTAAGCTAAAGTGTTTGAACAAGTGAAAAAATCTATTCCTGGAATAATGGATTTTATTATAAAATCAGACTACACGTCATTAAATAAATTTCCGATCGTGCAAATCTTGTTGTTAGAGTAAAGGCGTCTCCCATTTAGCTCTCTATTCCCTAGAGAAGTAATTCCATTTTTAGTTAAAGGATGGGGCATTTCTGGCGTGTCGAGTGTTATGTGATATTTTTATTCTCAATCATATAAACAATTTGGCTAATTATTTAGCCTTCAGTAATTTAAATTTATTTTAATATCTGCTCTGTGGTCATAGTTCGATCCTTATTAATAGATAACTCTGTTATTAAATTATTTATTTGGTGGAAAAATAATGATAGGAACAATAAAGTAGCCAAATTCTGTGAATAAAAAGAGATCACTGAAGGCGAAGCGATAAGGAGTGCGAATTAGTTTTGATGGATTTCTAAGAGAGGGCGTAACTTGTATTATACTGTATCACGGCATACTGTTGCTATATTCATGGTGAAGCACCATCATTGGGCTTTAATTTTTAGTCCATGTTATTTTGCGGAAGTGTAAACAACATATTTTTTTGAGCATTGAATATGTCGAATTACGCGCGGAAAACGTTACTTTTCTTGATTAATTCGAAGAAAAGCACTGCTGAAAGCCATCGATTGCTGTCTGAAACCTGATGATGATTATATTCTATCGATAAAAACAAGTGAGTACTAGTTTCGACACTTTAAAAATGGTGATTTCGGCACGGAAGACAAAGAACGTCCAGGCCAGACGAAAAACGTAAAGGATGAAGAATTGGAGACATTACTGTATAAAGACCTGTGTCAAATGAAAAATAAAACTTGGGGAATTATTAGGAGGTGATCGCACAACCATTTCCAAGCGCTACTGTGACTGATTCAAAGGCAAGGTATTGGGTACCGTACGAATTGGAACCAAGAGACGTTGAAAGGCGATTTTTCATCTATGAACAACTGCTTCAACGGCACAATCGAAAAGGTTTTTTGCATCGTATCGTAACTAGTGATGAAAAAAGGATACGCTACGATAATCCAAGGCGCAAAAAATCATCGATGAAACCCGGTGAACCATCAATATCCTCGCCAAAGCCGAATATTCATGGCTCCAAGCTTATGCTGTTTATCTGGTGGGATTAGTTAGTTGTAGTGTATTATGAGCTGTTTTAATCCAATGAAACTATTACTGAGGAACCCTAATGACAACAATTAATGCAATTGAGCCGAGCCTTGCAGGAAAGACGACCGCAATATGCCGAAAGACACGAAAAAGTGGTTTTTCAACATTACAACGCTCGGATATGTTGCAAAACCCGTCAAGGAAACGCTAAAAGCGCTTGGATGGAATATCTTATCTCACCCGCTGTATTCGCCAGACATTGCTCCTTCTGATTATCACTTGTTTCGATCGATGACGCACGGCCTGTCTGAACAGCGCGTCCATTCTTATGAGGATATCAAAAAATCGGTTGATTCGTGGATAGACTCAAACGATGAGTCGTTCTTTCAGCATTAATATGCTACCACAAAGATGGGAGAACGTAGGGGTTAGCTATGGATAATACTTTGAATAATCAATTTGTAACCATTTTTTTACAATAAAGCGATATTTTTACCTAAAAATCCCTCAAAGTTAATTCACTCACCCAATATTTATAGAAAGAAGAAGGTGCGCTCATCGTTAATCATGGATGGAGCTTGTCAAGGACAACCCAATTTAAAAATCAGTGATCGAGGATAGATTTTTTCACAAAAAAAAAAACACTTTGATACTGTAAAACTTTAAATATTTCCTTTCTAAAACATCCCTGTTTTTAAAATGGCACTATTGTCTACATTTGTGAGAGCGGAGATTATATGACCTGACCTGACTAACAATATAGATACAACTAGATTAATAATTAATCATTCGTCCAACTCCACCTCTTGCAGAAACTTTTAAAGTTCTTTTGATGATGATTGATATTTGCTTTTAATTAGATGGTAAATGTTATAAATTATTCCACATGTGTGTTTAAATGAGGAGATGCATTTCTCAGTTTGACGCGATTATTTTTCTAAATTATTTTGATTTCTATGTTAAAATTATGAATGTCGTCTATAAACTGAATGCTTTCCAAGAGATAGGCAGGCTTTTGTATTAATGTTATCTTATGTAGAAAATAAATTCGATGAAATTCGCGTCTGTACTAGTCGTATATATATATATATATATATATATATATATATATATATATATATATATATATATATATATATATATATATATATATATATATATATATATATATATATATATATATATATATATATATATATATATATATATATATATATATATATATATATATTCATTTGTGATCTTATATCAAGACAATGACCTCTAGGCATCTTTTCGTTAGTAGTACTGTAACACGTAGGCTGAAAAGTTTTTGGTCTGACACATAGATGTCGCCCTTTTCAAAAAATCTATATCATTTTTAGGAAGTACCAACCTTCAAATGGTACGTATCCAAATTTCATGACATTTCGACGATTAGTTTACAAACTACAGTGGTTTTAGTGACGTTATTTTTGATATTTTCAAAACAATCGAAAAAATTACATTTCGTGTGTTGATTAAACACTGTTTTTTGATGAGAAAGAATACCGTTCAAGCAAAGCAATGACTTGATAGGTGTTACGGGGACTCTGCCCCTGGGAAATACCTCATCATTTACTGGTATACTAAATTTAAACGCGGTCGTACAGATACAAATGATGCTGAATACTCTGGACGCCCAAACGAGGTGCTTACACCGGAAAACATAAAAAAAACACACAAAATATCAAAAGAACGTGTTAGTCATTATTTGTATCAACGTTAGGGCATGAGAAAGCTCTGTTCGAAATGGGTACCGCGTTTGCTCACAGTGGGCCAAAAACAACAACGTGTTGATGATTCTGGGCGCTATTTATACCTGTTTAAGCGCAATAAAAAGGATTTTTTCATGCGATATGTGACAATGGATGAAACATGGATCCACCACTACACACCGGAATCATATCAGCAGTCAGCTGAGTGGCCAGCAGCTGATGAAAGCCTTACGAAGCGACCAAAGTCCTAACAGTCGGTTGAGAAGATTTTGGCCTCTGTATTTTGGAATGCGCATGAAATAATTTTCATCAACTATGTTGAGAAAGGAAAAACCATCAATAGCGAATATTATATAAAGTTATTGATGCGTTTGAAGGCAGACATCGCAAAGAAACGGCCCCAAAAGAACAAGAAAAAAGTGCTTTTTCATCAAGACAATGCACCGTGTCACAAATCAAAGGTTACGATGGCAAGATTGCATAAATTGAAGTTCGAATTGCTTCCTCATCCACCTTATGTTCTAGATTTGGCCCGCAGCAACTATTATCTATTCGTAGACCTCAAAAAAACTCGCGGGAAAGAGATTTGCCTCTAATGAAGAAGTTATCGCGAGAAAGATATATAAATGTTAAAAAACCGTTGGCCGGGTTGTATCGCTCTCTCTCTAAAAATGTGTTTTAAGTAATTAGGCCAAAAACTTTTAAGCCTTCATGTTATATTTAATTTTAAAAAATTTTGATCATGTAAGTCTAGCTTTGTGCGTTAGTTGGAAATAAGAAAACGAAAGGATAAGAGAAGAAAGAAACATGCAGCTAAATAATGATTAAGCTTAATTAAAAATTCCTAATGAACCAGTCCGTTAATACTGTGCATTTACTTGTGTGTTTATTTAATAAAGGATATATAATAGGCGATTGATGGACGGCTTCTGAAATTAATTTACCGAGTTGTTTTTCCAGTTTAATCTTTTTTCAAAATAAAATCCAAAATGTTTTTTTTTTCTAAATATCAGTCACCCTTGGTTTGTTTAAGTTTTCGTTGTATAGAGATTTAAATACATCTTCCAGTTCCGCAACTCCAAATTATTTATATTTTATGGTAATTTTCTTACAACAATCCTAGGTTGTTCGGAAGCAGCTGCGATAGCTGGATTATCAACAATAAATAAACACCGTTCTGGCTTAGGTTACTCGAATAAAAACTTTAGATATCTAAAATAAATAGATTAAATAGGTTGGGTGGAAAACCTGCGGTAGGCCCGCCCTTGTTAATTTACCACTCGGATGAAGAAGCCACAAATTTACAGTTTTCCAAAAACAAAAATAATAATGAGCCGGAGTCTATAGTATAATTTTATCAAATTATGTTAATTGAATGTTGTAATATTTTATCCTATTGTGTGAGTTCTGCAGAAAACCTGACACAATTATGAAGTTTTTGTTTATTACACCTGGTAGTTTTATGGTAAATTAAATCACATAACTTAATTCACTTATCCAAACATAATGCAGAATTTTAGGTTTCACTCCAGTATTTAAGTAATCTTTAAAATTATATTTAATTTTTTTTAACGTGTATAATATGAATTCTTTGCTTTTTTTAACGTGTTCATTAAAATCTAAGTATTGATCGAAAATTACACCAATATTTTTTTCGGATTCTGTTAGTATCGAAAAGTTACCACTATTTTCTGTTTTTTTTTAGCCATACTTATTTTTAATTTTAAAAGTATTTTTATTTAACAAGGATACACAATTATATAAATAACATAAATGCACAAGTAAATACCGGGTGGAGTGTGGAATTATCTCTCCTAAGCCTTTTACGGCGATGTTAGAGTTTGCTTTTAAAGAACTTAATTGGGATGGAAAAGGCATAAAATCGATGGCAAATACCTAAACCGCTTGCGCTTTGCTGATGACATTGCCCTAATAGCCGACAGTCTAGGTGACTCTCAACAAATGCTTGCCGAATTGCAAGCAAATATAGGTGTACATATTAATTTTCAGAAAACCAAGTTTATGACTAATCTAGTTACGAACAATAATATGAAATGTAATGAAAGCGAAGTGGAACAAGTCCAAATTTATGAGTATGTGATGAGTTACAAATTGGTAAATATAACCAAACTCATGAGATACGCCGTCGTGTGGGATTAGGATGGACGGCTTTTGAAAAGCTGAGAGATACGCAGGTGATTTGCCAATGTGCTTAAAAAAGAAAATTTATGAACGTTGCCGGTAATCACATATGGTGCCGAAACATTTACATTAACAAAACAGTCTGCAAACAAATTGAGAGTATCACAGCGGGCAATGGAGAAATGTTAGAAATCACAAGGAAGGATTGACTAACAAATATAATCATTAGACAACGAACAAAAGTAATAGATATTATCCAAAAAATTACGTGATTTAAATGAAGATGGGCAGGCTATTATATCCCGAAGGGATGATAATCGATGATGTAAAAAATTAATAGATTGAAGATCCAAAGAAGACAAAAGGAATAAAGGTAGACCACCTACTAGATCGAGTAATGACAAGTAGAGTGGCAGGAAATTGCGTTAACACCGCTCAGGACAGAGATCAATGAAAATTCTTAGAGGAGACTTATATACAGTAGTGGATGAGGACGGGTGATGGATGACACAATTTTTAGATCATTATTGTTGACTTGTGGTAAATTTTAGTATTATAAGCAAATATTAAATATTTCCATATTTCATAGAGAAATGATGAGCCACTATATAAGCTAACTAAATAAGTTTACAAAAGTAAAACTAAATACGAAGTAAATAACTGTTTGGCGTTTTGTTTATCGATTGAAAAAATATGTTCATAACTTTCAGCCACTTTGAAGCACTATACGGACGAGAGAAAAATTTGAGTGAAGAGGTGGAAATATTAAGAAGAAACCCGATACAGATAACTCTGAAAGAGATAGAAGATGCCGTGAAAAATTTTAGCATTGAACAAAGTCTGATATACTGAAAATACTAAGCAAGAACAAAATTCCTCCACAAATAGCAACCATAATTAATGACATAAACACTAATAATACAAGCAGACTATTAACTAACAAAGAAATAACACAACCTATTAACATCAAATCAGGAGTTAGACAAGGAGACGCACTCAGCCCTGTGTTGTTCAACCTGATAATGAATAAGATCATTGGAGACCTAAAAGACAAGAGGGGATATAAAATGGGATATAGAAATATTAACGTGATTTGCTATGCAGACAATGCAATGTTGGTCACCCATCATGAAGACAATTTCAATATAGCAGCAAAAAAGCTTAACATGGAAATTTCTACTAGTAAAACCAAATATATGGTGATAGCAAAAGATGAGATGACTGAGCAAATCATGAATTTCAACTACCTCGAAGTAGACATTTTCAATGACAAACCGCTGAAAAAGGAGGCATGGCGACAAACAATAATAAATAAACGAATGGTATGGAAAGATAAGTATATGAGTTTCGACAGCAAAGCGAAAATATATAAAACAATGGTAAAACTAGTACTGACGTATGTTAACGAAACAAGAGCAAGTAAACAGGAAACGAGAATAACTGAGATAAAGGTATTGCGATCAATGTTGGGAATAACATTGCAGGACACACAGAGAAATGTGGAGGTTAGAGGAAGATGTCAGGTGGAAGTCGTGGTTAAGTAGATGAAGAAAAGGAAGAAAGGATGATAGGACCATGTACAAAGATTGGATGAAAACAAATTGGCCAGAATATATAAGCACCGAAGACCCAACGGAAGCCGACCACGAGGCAAACCACCCAACCGATAGTTTGAAATCATCATTCACAGAACTTTAAAATAATAGGAAGAAGAATACTTCACAAAATTTTGATTAAACCTATATACTTATTTAACAAAAAAATATTAAGAAATTAACACTAATATTCTTTGGCTCCTGGAAAATGAATAACCTTAATTATTTTTTATTATGTTTATGATGCAAACTTTATTAAAACAAATTGTTTATTTTAGAACACAATTTTAAAATTTGTTTAAATTATACCGCAAGAACTAAGGAGCACTGATGACTACTAAGTTTACAAAACTGTTGTTCAGTTGTTCGATTATGATGTACCTTAATTACTACATTTTTAAAAGAAATAAACGTTACGGTAACTTTCAAAATCCTTCTTTCAAACTGTCATCAAATTTTAGAATAATTAAACTGAAATGTCTGACAAGTGAAAAAATCTATCCGTGGAAAAATGGAACTTACCGTAAAATCAAACTACACGCCATTAAATAAATTTTCGATCGTGGGAATCGCGTCGTCATTAAAGAAAAGACGTCTGGAGTTTTATTCTCTATTTTTCTATGCAAATCATTCTCTATCTGGTTAATGGACAGTGCATTTCTGTCGTTTTTTCGTCGCGCGTTACACGATACTTTTAATTTAATTTATATAAACAATTTAATTATTTAAATATTGTTCAGTGGTCTAGATTAATTTTGGTAAAATACAATCTATTTTTTAAGAGAAAATAAAACCTAAGAAAATTAAAATGATGCTCGGCTTTAATACATGGTTCGGCAAGATCAATTAATTCGCGTAATGAGAACTTTGTATAGATTTTTTAGTTAATATTGAGAGTCGTAAACACTGCCGTTTGAACATTTTGAGTAGTGCTTGCTTCTCTTTCATCAGCAAATGAATCTTTAGTAACACAAGTTAGTTACAGATTACTAAATTACGTAAATACGTCTAGCAATCCTACATACACACTTAGTTCCTGCTGAAAAGCTGACTCACAATATCCAGGATAATTACCGGTCACGATCACAATAATAAATAAATTTTATCGTTCCAAACATTGAGTCATAAAGTAGCTGACACAGCACTAACAACTGCGAAAAGATGTAACGGTTGGCACTGTTTTCAATTAGTTTAATTTTTTCTTGGACAGTATGTGAATAAAATTTATTTTTGTTCTTAAACGCAGAGGTTAATTCGTTAATAGACAGTTAAATATTTATAAAAATTAAAGAGATGCTTTTAAATTAACATACAGGAATAACGTCTTCGAGCGTGTTCATTATTCTGTTAAAGAACCGGGGCGCGTGTTAGGTCTATTGGAGCGCGTCAGCTGAATGTAGTCGAAGGCTGTAATAAGCCTCAGCAATCACATCTCGTATTATTTACAAACGCCATAAGACTTCTGCCAACATAAGACAGGAACCGGTCGACATGGTAGTGAATAAATTCTTAAAAATTAAAATCGGATAATCTAAATTTCACACTTTTTTTAAGACAAGCCAAGTAGAGGTTTTTAAAATAAACCTGAACTAACCTGAATTGAGGATATTTAAAGCCATCAAAATCCTATAAAGTATCCGTTATTGAAAACAAAACATTGAGTAAAATTTAGGTCATAGAGTGAACTATTAAAACTTCAAATGGAAATACTTAAACTATTTTCTTTTAATATCCGAACTGTTTACAAATCAAATAGAGAATTTAAACAAGGAAAATTAGAAAGCGTGGAAAGATGTTTGGAATGCAGCATCCATTAGCGAACTGAAATGTTTGCAAGGAGAATAAAGCTCCAGATGCTTCCCTGATAATAGCGTGATAATTTGCAATATCGGAATTTCATTCGGTAATATGTTGGTTCATTTTATGGAATAATTTGGTATTTTAAAAATGTCACAGAACAATTTGTTCGACAAATGTATATAAATATTTTTTACGTGTAATTTAGTTTCTACTTTAGTAAACAAAGTTGAACCGTTTATTTAACTAAGGGGCTTTTACATACTTTTGATACAACTTATACAATTAGTGTTCTGTATGGTGATTGCTTTTAAAATAAAATAAAACCCTTACCTAGGCTAAGTTAATTTGGTCCCTGACATGTATATATCTTAAGATCCAATATATATTTTCACGTTGTTTCTAAGTCAATAACGTATAATAGTTATAGCATTTTAGCTACCTAATAGCCAATAAATCAATCTAGAATCTAGTAATTAAAGTTTAAAATACATATTTACTACCTTAGAAAAGATTTTCTAGATATTTTAATTATTGAAAATAATAATAGATTAGAATTTGATATCTATAGGAAGGACACAGTAACAGATAGATATATTCCTAATGATTCATTTCATTGCAAACAACATAAATTAGCCTCATTACATTTTTTAGTTCATCGTTTGGTCACTTTCCCTCTGAATAGAGTAAACTTTAATAAAGAAAGGAATCGTATTAGAAATATAACTAGAGTTAATGGTTATGTCGATGACTTAGTAAATAAGCTAATAAATAGACATAAGTTTAGGTTTAATATTCAGAATTCCGCCGTTTTTACATGCGAAGAAAATAACACCAAGTATGTCTCCATACCATATAATTCGAAATATAGCAAGGGACTCAATAAGGTATTTAATAAGGTAGGCCTCACCTTAGTCTATAAGTCATCAGACAATCTGAGGAATATCTTAGGAAATTCCAAAGATAAGATTCCTAATTGCGAGAAAAGTGGAATTTATGAAATTAGTTGTAATGATCGTAACAAAAAGTTTGTTGGGCAAACTAAAAGGTCAATTAAGACAAGATTTAAAGAACACTTAGCACACTTAGAACAGAAAAGATAATCTAAGATTAATAAAAAATGTATCTGATAGGAGATTGTTGAACGCATACGAAAGTATGGAAATCATAAAATGTAAAAGTAGTTTAAATAAAGACAGAGGGCCTATTCCTTATAATCCCCTCTACTGGTTACTTGACCGGAACTGATGGCCTTGCCTATGTCATTAGTTCCGCTTGAGTAATTCGAGGGTTAGGCTAAGTATAAATAGGGTAGATTTGTAGTTTAGCTTTAGTCAATCATCGCTCCTGATGAAGCTAACATGGTTAGCGAAACGCACGTCGAGTGCAAAAATAAAGTGTTTGGTGTAGTGGTGATATATACTGAGTAGCTTCATTATACTGTCAACCACATAGATTTTTTTATATCAGTTAAATTATCAAACGTAATGCACTCGTGATAATTTTTGCTCAATCTACACTTTATAAAGAATACTCCACGATTTTTTCAAAATTTTTTGATCAGTACTTTTGGAAATAGGGTAGGAGGACAGCGATTTTTGGCCATTTTTTAGAAATAATGCGACGAAAATTGTGCGCAAGTATTACTTCATATATATTTTTTAACTCTTTTCACAAGCTTTCATTTGTCACCCCACTTGATGACTTAGTAAAAAAAAAAATTCACTTCTGATTCCACTCCCCAAAACTAACCCCTTAAGTGACAATTTAACTTTAAAAACTACACAGCTCGGTTTGGGCTAGCAATTCCTATATTTGTGCCAAATTTCAACTTTTTGTGTGTAGTAGTTTCGGAAAAAATCGTTTGTGACAGACAGATGGACACCGAAGTGATTCCGTACGGAACACTAATAAGAAGTACCTTATATATAATTGTTAGCGACAGAAATATATTAGGAATGCTGCACCCTTTGCCAGTAAGAACGTTTGAATTGCTAAAGCTCCAAATGCTTCTCCGAGAGTAGCAGTGTTATATAGAGACAAAAAATGTGAAAACTCTGAAATTCGGAAACCGTCTTAAGAGTCGTCAAAGAAGGAAAAAAACTGAAACAATATATTAAGATTTCGTATCTTATTGCTTACTTTATACTGTAAATGACCTCATTAAATTTAGGATCGACAATGACAGATGATATATTCGTTACAACTTTTATTCATAGAATCTGAAGGCAGCTTCCGATAATTTGTTGTAGGTATTTTCAGATTTTTTTTAGGGGACGGATTTCTAGCCTGTTAATATCCCGAAAAATTTAATACAGTTTATTCTGTCAAACCACTGTCGTATTAAGAAACAACATTAAAGTAGCTTTAATTCATATAGTATAAATATATTATATTTTAATTCAAGAACATAATATAGACAATATTTTATGAGGAAAAAGAAGTTTTGGCCCCTTTGTAATGCATATAGGATCGTTCAATGGTGAAAATCATTAAATTCGCACGGGTAGGGACGTGGCGCTTGGCCCATACGATAGTTAATAACTGTGAAGTAGTGATTACGATTAGCAATAAAGGGAGTATCTCTTATAGGTAAAAATATAGAGCAAGAAATTACGTAATTATTTCCGATAAGACTAGGTACCTCAGTATAAATAAATCAAAATAGACTGCTGAGGCATTAGAAGCTTCCCTAGATGGATAGCAACAACAAAGGCGGCAGTGACACGATGTAACCTGTAATGTGTAGAATTTACCGGAAAATATGCTAACAAAATAGCACCTTTGAACATCTTACGCCTTCTAGGCTTTGTTATTTCCTGTTAACTATCCGCTATTTCAGTGATTAGTGTATACGACATCATTCTTTAATTTAGGGTAAAAATATAGGCGGCGCTGTAGCTTGCGGACTACCAAAAAATTTGAGATCTGCCTTGCTATAACACTGCTAAATAATAATTGATAAGATGAACAATTTGTTGTTAATTTTGAACAATTTTGTTTCGAATATATTTCCAACTAATATCTATAAACAGAGGCAGTATCCTTTAAAAAGCTGACAAATTGGTCGTCTTCATTCGTCTTAATATCTTCCAGGCTAAATGGTTCAGATATGAATGAATATGGTTTAATGGTACTCCTCTCATTTTCTTTAAGATATAAATTTTGGCATCTAAACATGACCGTTCAACACCTTGTGTATGAGCTCCTGCAACATAGTTTTGCTGGTGAACGGTTTAATGGTCGAATCCTCGCCTGCCAAGATTCCTATACTCTGGCCACTCGTCTAAATGAATAATAGATTGAAATCAAACATCTCTTTCTAGAATTGGCATTAATGTGTTTTTATTTCTCCTTTCCACAATAAAATATCGTTCTTCTCGTTCTATTCGTCTACCATGGTTTCAATTGTTTTTTACCGGTGCATCACTATCTTCAGATTCAGGTTGTTGATCATTTTGTAAGAGCCTTCCCCTATTATATTTTCGGCGACCCACGAATCGCGCTTCATCAACTTGTATAGGACCGTCGTTGCTTCCAATTAATTGTCCTCTGCGATTGTCTGATACACTTATGATATGTGACGACCTTTCAGTCAGTTTTTCACATGTTGTACTCATAATGTCGTGCACGAGCATAAACACCAATTCCAAAATATGAAGCTTAAATTACAATGTAACTTACCGTTCAAATTCGTATAAGAGAAGAATTCATTTCTGCTTCTAAAAGATTTTGTTTTTCTAGGACAACGTAAGACTGGACGAAACGCTCCTCCGCGATCGCGTTTCCTTTTTCTTTGCATTTCCGTACCACACCTATCACAGATTTTATTTTCATCATTCCGCTTAAGTAGATTATGCGTTTGCAAAAAAGTCACGGTTGCATCTTTGTTAAAAGTAATATTAATATAAGAATAGCTTCTTTTGAAATATACGTATTAGCAACTTGTCATTGTCTTTAGTAACAAAACTTACCCTATTATTTTATTGCTTTGCTTAGAAATGTATTTATTGCAAGTAGACTGCACACAACAACTAAGGCTTGCAGTTAGATCGCACACTATAGTGGCATCATTGATTGATTAATAAAAGATAACTGAAAAAAATCTGGTTCATTTTATTTCTAAAGCAGAAATTCGAATAATTAATTAATACAACACAGATATCAAAATGTGGAGCCGGTAGATGGTAATAACATAAAAACATCATCTAGGTCTATTTTATGTTTAAATTACTGCTTTAGTAATCATTACTCCTTGATAAGGACATTTATTTTAAAAATATTTAAAAATGGCTAGGCTATAAAAATGTAATGTCAATGATTAAGTAAAGATAATGTATAATTTCTGAATATCTATCCTAAAATAGTTGAACATTTTGTAGTAAATTGCTCGTAAAATACAGACTTTATCGTATAATCAAACGAAACGAGTTTCCTGTAGCGGAGATTCGCATCGTTATTAGAAAAGATATGTTTGTTATGGTATTTAATTTTCCATTAAAATTTTCTTTGTTAAAGTATCAGAACAAAATTTCCTTGCTCTTACTCTTAAATACGTTATTGTCGATTATACATTCTCTTTAATTCGATTTATTAGAGATTGTATTTTATATTTATTTTGATTTTAAAAGAGCTTAATTCACATTATATATTTATAATGACCATGTGGGTATGCTGTAATAATTTTATATTGCATATTTTATAAATTAAAGTGAATATGTTAATTTTTATTAAAATTGCTAGGATTTACCTGAACTAACCTGAACTAACTACAAATATATCAGTCCCTGTTTAGGAAGACGTTAATGCCATTTTTATTATTTTCCGGTTTGTTTTTCCTGCGGAATTCCGGATAAGTAGTAGTATCAGCTCCATTGAAGTTAAAGATGGTAATTGTGTGATAAAGTTCCCGTCAAAATATAGTTTTTTAAGGTTAGAGAATAGAGTTTTTTTGAAATCTCGTAAATCTTAAAAAAATTAGTTAAGTTAAAAAGTTTTAATAGGCAAACTTGTTTTCGGAGATTTTTTGAAAAAACCTTTTAGCAGATGATTAAAGTCACGTGACTACCGTCCAGTAGGTCAGTTTTCTTATTTATTTAAACAAGACGTAATGTTAACGTGAGATTTCAATGAGGACTAGTTTTATGTTATGCGTATTATTTATTAATACGTGCCCAGTTCATGATATTATTTATAATGTGTGCATTTCATGGATTTTTCAAGAGTTGCTCATTAAGTAATATATAAAAGACAGAAGAATCGGTTGTCACGATCATGTTATTACTTCACGAAAATTAATCCTATGTGCGAAAATAAAAATTAATATTGTTAAATAATGTAGTAGTTAAAAATTTACGGTGTTTCAAACTTTAATATACAATTTTCTACCAAAATATTTATGTTTACTTGTTTGTAAATAATGTCTATTAGGAAAATTAAAAACCCTCTCGACATTTTGTAAAAAAGTGATTATTAAGATTTAAAATTTTTTTTAAAAATATTTAATATTGACTGAGTAATATTGCAGATAGTGTCTGAAAACAGGTAACGGTCCCAATCCGGCGCCAGGTTATATTTAATGCTATAACTTTGTAATAGAATGAAATTTCCTTATTATTATTTTTTTAATAATCCTTAGAAGTATAGAGAATAAAAATCCGTACAAAAATCGAAATTTTAAAAATTCGAAGTATATGTAACCCCATAAGCTCTATTTTATATCGATCTTCCGAAAATAACTATGATAAATGTTAGCCAATTTGAATGTCTATTCTGAACTAACCTATCTATCACCAAAATCCCCAAATATATTTCGAATAGTGTAAATTGTCACTTCGCTAATAGAAAAGCAACATCTGCAGCAGTATTCCTTATGCAAATAATCCAGCTCGCTAATGGATGCTGCATTCCCAAAAGTCGTTCGCTGTTATGTATACGACATTTCTAATCTTCTCCATTTAAATTGTTTGTTTAATTATTTGCATACCATTACGATATTTAGGGTAAGATTCCCCTTTACTGTCTCTAATGTTTACTGTTAGAAAATTTCACGCATACATATGTATTTTATTGTGGACTTAAGGTATTCTATTATAATTTGAGCATTCCGAAAAATGGATTTTTTTTTGCAATACAGAACCTATTTTTGTATAGTATATGGGTTATTGCCCCACAAAAAAAAAGTGGGGTATCAAATCCGTAGTATTTTTGCCTGCTGATCACGAATCTGACGTCAGAATATCGCCATCACATCTCAATTTTTTTCTAACCTCAAGAAATAGGTAAAAATTAGTAAAAATTAAGAAAAATAGACTCCTAAAAAATTGATTCAAGCTTTTTCATGAATCCAAAGATGTATTAATATGTATTCGGACACGCTAAGCTAATATTCATCGGTTGGATTAAGCCATACAGTTCTGTTTTCTTTCTAACCTCAATAAATCAGACAGATATAGTGCTTCTCGAATGCAAAAACGAATTCAAATTAAAATTCAACCGATTCTTACCAAATTTGGTACACGGGGGTTTTTTTGGGTTGCTGATCATGAATCTGAGGTCGGATTTGAAAAATTCAAAATGGCGGATCCAAGATGGCGGACAAAATTTTTGAAAACCAACCGATTCCTACCAAATTTGGTATACAGTTGGGGAATCCTCAAACCTGATACTCTTAAACCCTAAACCCTGAAACCTTAGACTCCCACACCCTGTAACCTCAAAAAATAGACCTCAATAACCCTGTAACTTTAAAAATGAGACCCAATAAACTCAAAACCAGGACTTTTAAACCATATACTCTCAAATAGTAGACCCTTAAGCCCTAGAATTGCGAAGGTTAGACCCGCGCCTAACTTTCCTTTTTTTGGCTGTATCTTGTTCTTTTTTCCGCGAATGACCTATTCAAAGACTTTCTGCCCAAACGCTTTTGAGGACTTGTTTCTCTTTTTAGCGACCAGCAATAGTCCGCCAGCATATGGTCATCCCATCGTCCTTGATACCGATTTTCTATGATTTTCAGATCTTGGTGAAAACGTTCCCCTTGCTCCTCACTGTAGTCACCAAGATTATCTGGGAAATCATCGATGTGGGAGTCCAGGAAATGTAATTTTAGATTCATTAAGCAACCTAATGTTTGAAAATTTTTTACCATTTTCTCGACTATTTCTTTGTACTTAGGACTTTTATTATTTCCCAAAAAGTTTGTTGCGACTTCTTTAAAACTAAGCCAAGCAGCTTTTTCAACTTTATTCATTTTAGTAACAAATAATGAATCTTGAAACAATTTTCTTATTTGTGGCCCTTCAAATACGCCGGCCTTAATTTTAGCTTCAGAAAATTTCGGAAATTTTTTATGCAAATATTTGAAACATGGGCCGTTTGGATCTAATGCTCTCGTGAATTGCTTCATAAGTGCAAGCTTAATGTGAAGCGGGGGAATAAGAACTTTTCCTGGATCTATCAATGGTGGAAACAATACATTATTTTCACCAGGAGTGAACGATTCTCTTGTTGGCCAAATTTTTTTCTTATAATGGCGTTCCCTGTCTCTGCTATTCCACAGACATTTATAACAGGGATAAAGTGTAAACCATGACTGTTGGCCAAGCAATATTGTTACAATTTTCAGATCTCCACAAATTTTCCAGTTATGATCAGCATATTTTATTTTTATCAAAAGCTGCTTCATTTTTTCATATTGCTCTTCCATAACTGTGGAATGAGCAATCGAAATGGGAGCGCAAACGTTGGTATTATGCAGCAAAACTGCCTTAATGCTCCGTTTAGAAGAATCAATGAACAGTCCCCATTCTTCAGGATCGTATGAGTTATTTTGAAATTCATCCATTAGACCTTTTACATCGGTACAATATGAAAGTGACAATTCCTCGTCCATTGTGAAATATTTTCGAAATTCTTCATCTCTGTTTCTATAATAAGAAATCGTAGCTTCTGGCTTAAGTAAATGTCTTTTCTTTAAAAAGGAAGCAAGATGCTCTGAACCATCTTTGGATAAGCCTAAATCTCTGACAAGATCACTAAGTTCTGACTGTGATACGAGTATTGGTTCTGGTTTACGGTTGTATGGTAGAAATTCTTTATCTGTGTCACTAGTATATGATAGGTTGTCACTAGAACATTCATTAGTAACAGTGTTTGAATCTTTTTCGACAGTCTCAATGTTTTCGGCATGAACTGATAAGGTGAAATCATTTGTTTCCATAACATCAGCACCAAGTGGTTCAGGAGGCGGAGTTAGTTTAGTTGGTCTTGTTACTGTCGAAACATCGTTATAAGTAATAGTGCTTTTATTTTTTCGGTTATACCTAGATACAACATTCATACAAAAGTAGCAATCATTTTCACTGTATGGTCTATTCCATATTGCTGGTCTGGAATATTTAATCGCCTTCTTATTGATGTACAACATTATTTTGCAAGAACTGCAAATGATGTGGGGAACCCAATCTGTATCCTGGTGCTGTATTTCAATGTTAAAACAATCCTTATATAAGGTTTTAATCTTATCCGTTATCGGTGACCCCATTTTACTCAATACGTGTTGACAGCAAATATAACAAAATGAATCACTGTTTTTATCGCACTTATGAAAAGTCCTTGTACCGTGAGACCGTTTTCTTGTAGCATTATACACTACATGAGCCAAGTCACCCACACATGAAGAGCTACGGTCGCTGGATGACGACGGCTGCGGGCCCGCTTTCCCACCCTGACCAACCGCCGATACTGGGTTTCCGAGTCCTAGCATCGTAATTCTCTTTCTTCTACCTGCTATGACGGCATCTAAGCCGTTATCCAGGGACTCTGCCGGCTAGTGGAGTAACACCGTTGCCCACCGTCACCACGTGGAGGTGCCCTGGATGCAGGTAGAAGAATAAAAATCGACCGATGAATTTTCTCGGCGTTCAAAATGGCGCGAAAACATCTGCCATCTTGAATTTTGCAAATCCAACCTCAGATTCGTGATCAGCGACCCAAAAAATCCCCGTGTACCAAATTTGGTAAGGATCGGTTGAATTTTAATTTGAATTCGTTTTTGCATTCGAGAAGCACTATATCTGTCTGATTTATTGAGGTTAGAAAGAAAACAGAACTGTATGGCTCAATCCAACCGATGAATATTAGCTTAGCGTGTCCGAATACATATTAATACATCTTTGGATTCATGAAAAAGCTTGAATCAATTTTTTAGGAGTATATTTTTCTTAATTTTTACTAATTTTTACCTATTTTTTGAGGTTAGAAAAAAAATGAGATGTGATGGCGATATTCTGACGTCAGATTCGTGATCATCGGGCAAAAAAATACTACGGATCTGATATATCGCATCAAAAGTATACCCCACTTTTTTTTTTTGTGGGGCTGTGTTATAAATAGGTCACCTTTCTAACTCGCATGTTTGAAGAGTTAGGTATATACAGAAGTTGAAGCGTTTTTAAGGGGTTACATACACGTGGGCGCTGCAAAAAGTATGTATATTTAAAAAAAAAATAAAAAAATAAAGGTTATAGAGTAAATAATACAAAAGAATGGCGATTCTATATTTTTAATTGTACTTTAAATTATAATAATTTTCTTTTTTTAATGTTAAAATAATTTTTCATCGGGTTAAGTGGACCACTTATGAAAACTATGTCGCCTCCTTGCCTGCAGGATAACTTCACAAAAAATAGTCCAGTCTGCAAAAATAAAAATTAATCTTGTAAAATAAGGTAGTAGTTAAAAATTGTCGAAGACGTTATTTTCTTTTTCGAAAATATTTATGGTGTTTCAAACTTTAGTATGCATTTTTCGACCAAAAAATGTATGTTTAATTATTTATAAAAAGTTGTCTATTAGAAAAATTAAAAAAACATCTCGAAATTTGGTAGTAGTAGTAGTAGTTATTATTAAGATTTTTAGAAAAAAAAAAACGACCAAGTGCAAGTCGGACTTGCATAATTAGTGCTCCGTACGTTGACTTTTTTTAAAATAAAAATTTTTGATACGAAAGTTTTTTTGAGATCTTTACTGAAAACTGATGACCTTGAAGTTTTTGTTTTTTTTTTATATACCAGATAAATTATTAAAGATAATGCTCGTCATAATTTTCGTTCAATTTACACCCTGTGAAGAATATTCCAGAATTTTTTAAAAATTTTTGGATCAATACTTTTCACGATAAAGGGGGAACAGCGATTTTTCGCGATTTTCTAAAAATGATACCAAGAAAAGTGTGCACAAGTATTACATTAAATATGTTTTTTAACTCGTGTTTTTGCAAGCTTTTATTTGACACCCCACTCGATGACAAGATAATTTTTTTTTTACTTTCGATTTCACCCCCAAAACTAACACCTTAAGTCAAAATTTAACTTTCAGAACTACACGGTTCTAATGAGGTCATCAGTTTCTATACTAATACCAAATTTGAACTTTCTATATCAAGTAGTTTCGGAAAAAATGGGGTGTGACAGACGGACAGACACCGAAGTAATCTCACGTGTTCCGTACGGAACACTAAAAAGTTAAAAAGTATTAAAAATTGACTGAGTAATATTACAGTCATTGCATTGAGACAGGTACCGTTCCCAATCCGACGCCAGGTCACATTTAATGTGTAATGGAATGGAATTTTCTTATTTTTTTTTAAATAATTCTTAGAAGTATAGAGAATAAAAATTTGCAAAAAAAATAAAAACAAATTTTTGAAAATTCGAGATGTATGTAGTCCTTTTATCGAAATGAAATTGTAACATGTGTAAGAATTTCACTCATTTTCAAGCCTCTCTAAATTAAGTTTAAATAAACGAATTCCAGCAGTTTTTGCACATCTACTAGTGTCGACTGCTATCTAACGAGAAAAAGGCACACTTGTTCGACAATCTAATATTACACAATTATCAAAAAGTCAGTTAATTATAGATGTAGATATTCAAGGTTATATAATTAAATTACAACGCAAATATTTGAATGAACTGTTATCAGATAGAAGAAATGGAAGGTTTTTTCTTTCATTTATCTGTTACGTCTTTCGAAGGGTATTCATTACGCTGATCATATTACAATAACAAAGTAATTGAAAATATATCAATAATACTAATCAAAAAAAGTCACCGTTTGTTCATGAATTGCCTCTTTGGATGGCGCTTTTGATATCAAATTATTTAAAGTACAATTTTTTTTTTAAGGTGAAAATTTTAAAAAACAACATAATTTTAAAAAACTTTCAGTATTCATTACGATTAGATAATAGTGAGATATGCTTATTTATTGTAATAAGGAAGACAAGAGATCCCTTAAACTAGGCAACTCAAAAATAGCTTAATTGTCTGGACTTCTAAAACTTCACAATCTAAGTATTTCACTTTGTCGAATCATCAGTGCCATAGATTCGCGAATATAAATATTTTGCCAATATCCTAAATTATATCAAGTTCTATCAACAACGCTCAATAGTAACATAAATCAAAAGGCACCCTTCCTTTTCTGTATGTAGTGGTACCTATAGCACGTAACGGCACCTTGGGAATTCGGTTTGCTATTAACCAACTCACACAAATCAATATTTAAATTTCACACTAACAACTCAAAACTCTTCATTAGCTCATTAGTATTTGAAGCATCCTCAAGTGGAAGAGAAAAATAACCAATTGTGACCTAGATATCACTAATCAATTTAAAGCAAACTAAGGTTCTTGCTTCAATCTAAAATTCAGTTTCCAGTTCGTTTATGTATGTACATTAAAGATTATTAAATAGCTACTGGTTGAGGTCAGCATCATATGTGAAAACTGATTATTAATCTAGGTCAACACCTGTCATAAATTTTGGCTTATGCGTCGCTAGACTCATTCGTAGTTCTAATCTCAAATAGTATAGATTCCTGCTGATGTATAATCGTTGACGAACGACTTAAATTTAGAACGGTTTATTTTTTTTAGATGAATATCACACGTGGTACAGGGAAATCCTTAAAGCGCTATAGTGTGCGAAAAAAAAACGCAATTCACGTTGGTCTTGCATCACAGTAAATGTTACTCGGGAGAAAGATGCTCCGCATAAAACACTGCTTGAAGAGGGTTGTACGAGCCGTGACAAGTTGAACCTCATACTGATGTGAAGTATTATCTCAACGTGTATAGTTAACATCCATCGAGCACTTTCCAGGAAAATACTTGTAAAACAAACTCGAGTCGCCTCTTCGATGTCTCAAGGAATCAAGGTTGCTGGTGAGTTCTGAGTCTTCAGTCACGTGAACAGCTCTCTGCTGAATAGAATCCAACAAATACAATGTGTGGTTGAGAGCAGAGCCCCAAACATGAGAACAGTATTCCATCGTTAGTCGAATTTGAGCTTTATACAGAATTAACAGATGTGGAGTATAAAACTTTCTAGTTCGAAATAATATTCTCAGCTTTTCAGAAACTTTCTTTGCTATACATGCAATAAGAAAAATATGACAGGAAGAAAGGCCATTAAACTGCTAAACAGCATTCTATGCGACAAATCTATAAATAAAACCAACAAAAAGAGGATATATGAAACCATAGCTGAGAGCAACGAAAATAGACTTCTGGAGAAGAGCAGCAGAAATATCCAGAAGACAAAGAGTCACCAACGAACATATTAAAGAAATCATGGGAAACAAACACAGTATTACAAACGAGGAATGGACGAAGATCGAATCCCAAAACAATTACTAAAATGGCAATCAGAAGGCAGGAAAAAGCGAAGTATACCAAGAACAAGTTGGAGAGAGGGGATAGGCAAGAAAATTGAGGAAGGAAACCCTGAAGATCTATGGAATGACCAAAAGAGATGGAGATTGGAGGTCGGAGAAGGTTGTAAATCGATATATATATATATATATATATATATATATATATATATATATATATATATATATATATATACATATATATATATATATATATATATACATATATATATATATATATATATATATATATATATATATATATATATATATATATATATATATATATATATAACGGAAATTAGTTTCTGCACGTACCTTCTAAAACTTAACGATACAATATCCCAAGTAGTACTGTTTTTCTAAAAAAGGTAATGTTACAGAACTCGACATGGTTATATGGGACACTTTATATCCCTAGCATGATTACTCGACTTACTAGTTAAGAACAAATATAATAGCAAAAATGATCTCGCTGTATTGTAGAGCAAACAAAACGTCAACAAAGCTCTGAATACTATTTCGTACTAAAAAGCTGTATTCTTCACAATAGTTTTTTTAACCGTTACTCCTATCACGACATGATCATGTACTGGTTTATTGAAGAACCTGACCCGTTTAGAATGAAATTCCCAAAACTATGTTTTCCACCGAGTACAACCTGCAGTGATTCAAGATTTACGTCAATCATTATTTCCGCGCACGCATCCCCCTAGTAAGGATTTCCTGCAATGCTTGTACTCTGTCCACAAAAAAGTAGTATTGCAATAATATGATACAATAATTCGTAGTATGTAAAGATATTTATTTCTAACTTACATTAACTTATAGATTTTCCTGAGTCACGGATATACACGGATAAATAAAAATTACAAAATTTATTGCCCAGTCATTCCTATATTTTACAGAATACTGTAAATTGTAAATAGTAAAGCCAGGTGTGAAATGCATTCAAATTAGGAAAATCACATAAATACTTAATGTTGATTATGTAGATTATACAGCATTCCCATTAAATTATTACAATTTATATTACACACACAACTTTACACATTATATTTCGTTACGTTAGGATCCTCCTTTCATCAAAAAGATTGTAATATCTGCTGTATGATACTTTCAATTCAAAATCATACACTTAGGTTTATTAGTTTTTCTTCTTAGTTTCAGTCAGGACAGAAAATTATAATTAATAAAACTATATTTTTTAACATAAAATATCAATCATCTATAGTTGAATATTTTCCAAACCACGATGGTTCAGTAAAGAACAGACACCGAAACAGTTAATTCCAAAATACCGGAACAAAATGTTCTGAAACATCGCAATAAAAATTGGTAGCGAAATACAGGATTTCATCATGAAATGAAACGAGCTGTCATCCAATGAATTTCCGACATAACTCAATTCATCGTTTCGATATTAAAGAAAACGTGCCAGCTGTACTATTTTCCATGTAAATTACCATTTTCCTGCGTTAAATGAAATTTTGCTTGAAAATCACACGTTACTCTCGAAATTAAATTTATTTAAAGATTATTTTTAGGGTAAATTATTTTTATATTATTTATTTCTTAATAAAATTTAATGTAAATTAAATTAAAATATTAATTGTAGTGATTTTAAAAATTCGATTCAAATTATATGATAGCTTGCGGATATTAACGCAACTCTTTTATGTAATATGTTGCGCGTACAATTACATATAATAAATCATTATTTTTGGGAAAAAAGTTGTTCACAGATATAGGATGATCCGAAAGCTGTAAGCATGGCAAACGCTACTTTCTTAAGGCAAATAAATTTCTCTGGTAAATTCATCCAACAACTGAGTATTTCGTTTGAATGGTTCTGGCAGTCACCTTCTAATACCCTTCTTAATTCTACAAATTTCGTGTTCCATAACTCGGAGCTTTTAAATTCAATGTATTGAAGATCAAAATCATTAATGTCCATCCATGAGAAAAGAGATATGTCAAAGTAACTGCTGGAAAAATCCATTAAATCTGGTTTGATTAAAAAAGCGAATATAGGGCCATGTTTGTCAAAATCCTGACCCCTCTCGATAAACTCCTCTTTTAAATTAGTCATATATTTAAGAATTTCGTCTATTAGTGCACCATCGTCGACACTGGATATATAAGTTTTTAAATTTGGAAAATATTTATATGTGTTTATAGTAATATCGCTGATAAATAAATCTATTTTTAACTTGAATGATTTCCAGGATTCGTATAAATCCAGAACTGTTTTGCCTGAACCTTGTAACTTTAAGTTGAGTTCACTGAGATGGTTTGTAATATCAGTAAGATACGTTAACATACAGATCCAGTTCTTATCTTCTAGTTCAGGATAAGCATCCACTTGATTTTTTTCCAATAAGAACGGTTTAATTATTGTGCAATGGTATATCTGAATATGCACTTTCTAATTCCTGCAGAAACGCCTTAAATTGTCTATGGATCAGTGAAGAACGACCGACAATGTAGTTAACTATTTTAACCACCCTATCCATCACGGATTTTAAACTTCCAGCGGAGATTTTAGCGCACAAACTCTCTTGGTGAATTATGCAATGAAAATTCAAAACTGATCGACCCATGCGTTCAAAAAGAAAGGAAACAAATCTTTTATGTTTCTCAATCATAGCAGGAGCGCTATCTGTCGTTACGCAAAAAATTTTATTCAAATCAATGTTCCGCTTTTCAAAATGTTTAACAAATTCTGAAAATATATCCTCTCCTCTTGTAGTTCCCTGTAATGGGAGCAGACAAATCAGCTCTTCATACACACTGCCATCATCGAAGTATCGCGCAACGATTGCCAGACGGGCAAAGTCATTAATATCGATACTTTCATCCAATGATACACTAAATAGAAAACTCCGTTTGATAGCGTCTCTCTGCTGTTTTTGGACATTTTGTGTCATTTCGGTAATTCGTCTCTCGATGGTCCGCGCTGATGCCGGTATATTCCTAATCCTGGCTAATATTGTATCCTTATTAGGCAAGTCGTCGAATAAAATCTCGCCAGTACTCAAAAACGTTTGCTTCATAAATTCTCCGTCAGTGAACGGCCTATCCTTTTGTGCCAACGATTGTGCAAATTTGAAACTGATTTTTTCCTTGGAAAACTTTGCTAAAGAATGTTGACTGTTTCTCGTATTGTTTACTTGCTCTTTGTATTGTCTCCCTTTTATCAGCGTTATCTTTAAATGACGATTCATGTTTTATCTGGAAATGTCATTGAACACTAGATGTCCGAAAAACTACGCTTTCCCGACATAGGACACAAATGGCCCGATCGTTTTGCTGTACAAAACTGTAATCTGTTGTCCAGGAAGTTTGAAATGATCGAACGTCTACCTTCTGTTTCTTCGCGGCCATAACGCAACGTAATTTTAATTTTTAAACTTTTCAACGACTATTGACTGGAACGGATGTTACTTCTATACTAAATGATCCAAACGTGTAGCCGCTTGCTATATTTAGAAAAAAAATGTTTCCAGAAAATTCCAATAATTACGTTTATTAAATTTCTTAGAACAATAATTATTATCTACAACCATGCAATCAAAGGGCCGCCTAGAAGTTAAATCTAACAAGAACTAAAGTTCGGCAATATAAAAAGAATTGCGGCGTGCGTCGGAACGATTGAAGTCAAGTCAAACAAAAACCGCCTTATAGCAGCTCTTTTGATCTGAATTGAGGACGTTTATTTGCGTTTTTGCCTAGGCTTATATTTTGAGGCTTGCCGTCTTTAATACTTGCCGAAATTAAAGCCAAACCAATGTATTCAGTGAAATTATAAATTACAAAATATATATTTTGTAGTTTTTGGTAATAAAACCTAGTGACCTATATAATATATCGTTTTTGTTTGTATCGTTAAAGTAATATTGTCTTCGATTATTTACCTAATTTCGAAACATGTCACAGATTATAGAATACAGTGTAAACTTTGAATAGGTACGCGTGCCATTCAAAATTGCTTGGCGTGCCAGAGATGGCACGCGTGCCATAGGTGCTATATATATATATATATATATATATATATATATATATATATATATATATATATATATATATATATATATATATGTAAAGTTTTAGAAGGTACGTGCAGAAACTAATTTCCGTTAGGCAATTAAAAAAAAACAAATGTTTATTTTGAAAATATTTTTATTGAATCGTAATGTATTTCTTCAACTACAACTACTTTTCCTCGTGGTTCCCGCTAGCGTGTAGACATTTGTTGGCTTTGCATCTTCTCTTTATGAAAAGATCCTGCTTGCGTTCCCAAGCATGTTCTAACAACAGTTTCCACCTCGTTGTCTGGATTGAACTGAAAACACTGATTTAAAGTACGAGAATAGATGCAAACCACTAAGTGCAAGGTCTGAGCTGTAAGGGACTGTTTCCAGCCTAAGTTCTGTAGCAGTTATTGTGCTTGCCTTAACAACCCACTGAAAGATTTTAGACTATCAGGACAGATAAGAATCTTGTTTTAATTCTCTAATTATGTGCCTCTTTAATTTTGTTTGTTAAATATTTGTTTGCAAGTGTTTGGAACACGAACATGTTTATAATTCTTAATTTATTTCCAAATGCATATATGTACATATTTAATTATCACTTGTTCAACGTCCAACGTAAATGCTTTTGTCGGCATTTATTAAATATTCAAAAAAAAAATGTAAAAAATATAGTGTCAGTTCATTCAGTTAAATTGGAAAAGTTTTCAGGCTTGTCTCTGTCCAGACGTGACATCGGCAATTAAATTTGCACTCGGTTTTCGAGCTGTGCTAGGCAAATTTCGTAATTTTTTTATGTATTTTGTAATTTATTGCGAGATAAAACCGGCTATTGTGGCCTCAAACAGCCAGAATATTCCTGCATGACATTTTGAGTTGGTTTTAATTTTAACTTTAATAAGTTTAAATTCCGAATAATATAACTTTTTTGATTAAAAATTATAATTTTCATTTTAAATAACCTGACAAGGAGTGAATATGCGTAATAAGGATAAATGACTTTGTAGCGACACCCCTCTAGATAATTAAATTATTTTTTAAGTATGGTTTGTTGTTCTTATATCGCGAATTTTTAACAGTTTCAAAGTCAATATGTGTTATTACAAATTGCCCTGAGAGTAAATTGAAATAATTTTTTTCTAAAAAAGAAGAGAAGAAACCAATAGAATATGCAAGTAAATTTTTATTGTTATTGTTGTTATAAGTACGGTGCACATGATTCAGAAAAACTCCAAAACGTATATTTTGAAAATAATTTTGTTGACTCGTAATGTACAAACCTTGAACTACTTTTCCTCATGGTTCTCACTCTTTATGAAAATATCCCGCTTGCGTTCCCAAGCATGTGCTAACATCAATTTCCACCTCGTTGTCTGAAAAGAATGATATAAGATACGCGAATAGGTGCAAATCGCTAAGTGCAAGATCTGGGATGTAGAAACCGACCAGAAGATTTTTGGCAGATCAGGGAAGATAAGAAGCTCATTTTGAATTCTCTAATTATATGCTTCTTTGGTTTTATTAAATATTTGTTTGCAACTGTCTGAAATATGAACATGAAATGTTACAGATTTAGGTATTTTATAATTCTTAAATTATTTCCAAATCCATATACATATTTAATTATCACTTTCTCGTCGTATAACGTAAATGCTATTGTCGGCGTTTATTAAAAATTCAAAAAAAAAAATGTAAAAAATATACTGTAAGTTCATTCAGTTAAATTGGAAAAGGTTTCTGGCTTGTTTCTCTGTCAGAAGTGACATCGGCAATTAAATTTGCACTCGATTTTTGAGTTATTCTAGGCAAATTTCATAATTTTTTTATGTATTTTGTAATTTATTGCGAGATAAAACCGGCTATTGTGGTCTCAAACAGCCAGAATATTCCTGCATGTCATTTTTAGTTGGTTTTAATTTTAATTTTACTAGGTTTAAATTCCGAATAATATCACTTTTTTGATTAAAAATTGTAACTTTTATTTTAAATAACCTGACAAGGAGTGAATATGCTTAATAAGGATAAATGTCTTTGTAACGTCACCCATCTAGTTAATTTAATTATTTTTTAAGTACTGTTTGTTGTATAACAAATAGATGCTTATACTGCACTCTAGTCCAGCTGATGAGCCGTGATACGGCATAACGCGTCTTTGGATGGTCCAGCAAATACGAAGAACACTTTTGGTAACTTCCAAAAATTAGACTCTTTTCGTTTCGTCTTTAGTTGTTATACCAATGCTACCTACTGTTTGTTGTTCTCATATCGCCAATTTTTAATAGAATCTAAGTCAATATGTGTTATTACAGAATGTACTGAGAGTAACTGAGATCACCCAAAAGATTTTTTTTTAAAAAGAAGATAAGAAACCAATAGAATACACAAGTAAATTTTTATTATTATTTTTTTTATTTTTCTTTCTCACATTTGGTCAATGTGGTTCCATGTTTAGGTGACGGGCCTAAACCAAGTCAGTACAAATGCTATTACCATTATGTATTGAGGAGTGACTTGACAATGTTACATGTTTTCAAAATCACTCACTGACTTCTGAATGTTTTCGTGTATGTTTGTGTTGAGTCTTAAATGCACTAAGTGTGGTGTGAATGTTGATAGTGTAAGGTCTGAGGCTGATATGATGAGGGTGTCAATGATGGCTTTTTCTTGTTTCCATAGCTTTTTTATTTCTGTTGCGAGGTCTGTGTATTTGGAGATTTTTTATTATTGTTATTATAAGTACGGTACACATGATACGGAAAAATCCAAAAATGTATATTTTGAAAATAATTTTGTTGAATCGTAATGTACAAACCTTCGACCACTTTTCCTCATGGTACCCACTCTTTATGAAAAGATCTTGCTTGCGTTCCCAAGCATGTGCTAACATCAATTTCCACCTCGTTGTCTGAAAAGACTGATATAAGATACGAGAATAGGTGCAAATCGCTAAGTGCAAGATCTGGGCTGTAAGAGACTATTTCCAGCCTAAGTTCTGTGGCAGTTATTATGTTGCTACAGTATTGCTTGAATAACTTCCTTAGCAACCAACCAGAAGATTTTGACAGATCAGGAGAGATAAGAAGCTCATTTTGAATTCTTTAATTAAATGCTTCTTCGGTTTAATTAAATATTTGTTTGCAACAGTTTGAAATATGAACATGAAATGTTACAGATTTAGGCATTTTATAATTCTTAATCTGTTTCCAAATCCATATACATATTTAATTATCAATTTCTCAACAATGCTGTTGTCGGCGTTTATTAAAGATTCAAAAAAAATGTAAAAAATATAGTGTCAGTTCATTCAGTTAAATTGGAAAAGTTTTCAGGCTTGTCTCTTTGTCAGACGTGACATTGGCAATTAAATTTGCACTCGGTTTTTGAGCTATGCTAGGCAAATTTCGTAATTTTTTTATGTATTTTTAATTTATTGCGAGATAAAACCGGCTATTGTGGTCTCAAACAGCCAGAATATTCCTGCATGACATTTTTAGTTGGTTTTAATTTTAATTTTAATAGGTTTAAATTCCGAATAATATAACTTTTTTGATTAAAAATTGTAACTTTTATTTTAAATAACCTGACAAGGAATGAATATGCCTAATAAGAATAAATGTCTTTGTAACGTCACCCATCTAGTTAATTTAATTATTTTTTAAGTACTGTTTGTTGTTCTCATATCGCGAATTTTTAATAGAATCAAAGTCAATATGTGTTATTACAGAATCAAAGTCAATATGTGTTATTACAGAATGTACTGAGAGTAAATTGAGATGACCCAAAAGATTTTTTTTAAAAAAGAAGATAAGAAACCAATAGAATACACAAGTAAATTTTTATTATTATTATTTTTATTCTTCTTTCTCACATTTGGTCAATGTGGTTCAATGTTTAGGTGGCGGGCCTAAGCCAAGTCAGTACAAATACTATTACCATTGTGTATTGAGGAGTGACCTGACAATGTTACATGTTTCCAAAATCACTGACGTCTGAATGTTTTTGTGTATGTTTGTGTTGAGTCCTAATTGCACTAAGTGTGGTGTGAATGTTGTTAGTATAAGGCCTATGGCTGATATGATGAGGGGGACAATGATGACTTTTTCTTATTTTCATAGCCTTTTTATTTCTATTGTGAGGTCTGTGTATTTGGAGATTTTTTATTATTGTTATTATAAGTACGGTACACATAATTCAGAAAAATCCCAAAATGTATATTTTGAAAATAATTTGGTTGAATCGTAATATACAAACCTTCGACTACTTTTCCTCATGGTTCCCACCCTTTATGAAAATCCCGCTTAGGTTCCCAAGCGTGTGCTAAAAGCAGTTTCCACCTCGTTGTCTGGATTGAACTAAAAAGACTGATTTAAGGTACGAGAATAGATGCAAATCGCTAAGTGCAAGATCTGGGCTGTGAGGGACTATTTCCAGCCTAAGTTCTGTAGCAGTTATTGTCTTGCAACAGTACTGCTTAAGTAACTGCCTTAGTAACCGAGCAGAAGATTTTGGACAGATCAGGATAGATAAGAAGCTTGTTTTTAATTCTATAATTATATGGTTTCTTGAATTGTTGTGGCTGTTACTTGATGGAAATTCATAACGAATGTAATGAAAGACTAATATTATCAAATTTCCACTTTATTTAGTTTCACTGAAACTGTATGACGCGTTTCGCTATACTATAGCTTCTTCTGATACAAAATGATATTTGAGTATTAGTGTTGTTACATTTATATAAATACCCTAAGGTAGATAGGTAATAAAATTAATACTATATGCTAATGAATATTGCTGGGAAATCCATTCTGAATATTAATTGTATAAATTGATTAAAGGAGAGTTACCATGGGTCAGACAGGTTTCTTTTTGTTCGTTTAAGATGATGTCTGAATTTTTAATTCTATTTATTTCTAAATTTTCTAATAGGTTTAATTTTACGCCTTTGTTTTGTATGTGTAGAATTTTAAATTTATCGTCAAAAAGATGATTTGATTCTGTTAAATGATTACTGTACGCTGAGTCAGTTTTGTTTTTTAAATAGCTTCTTTTATGTTCTAAAATCCGAGTTTCGAATGAGCGACCCGTCTGACCTATGTAACTTTTATGACAAGAACCACTATTTAACTGATACATTCCAGATTTTTTTGATCTATTTTGTTTTCCCTTTGCGTTTTTAATGAATTTTCCTAATGAGTTATTTGTTCTAAAAGTTATGTTGATATTATATTTGTTTAAGTGGTTTTTTAATTTTCTCTGACGTGTTACCAAAATAGGTTAAAACATTAAATTTTTTCCCTGTGTTTTCTTTCTTGGGGTATACTAAAGAAATAGCTTTATTTTTTAATTTTTTGTTTAGAATTGAGTCTATGGTGTCAGGAGAATATCCGTTGTTACATCGACAAGAATTTAGCAAATCATTTTTGTAGACGACATCTTTGCTTGTTTTAATGGTACAGAGCGTCAACTTGACAATGTTGACTACATAAACTCAATACATAAAAATATTAAATTCACTATGGAACTAGAAGTCGACAATAAAATTAATTTTCTTGACTTAACGATAACCAGACATTACAACAAGCACAAATTCTCTATTTTTTACAAACCCTCACATACAGATACTACAATAAACATAAAATCAGCTCACCCCCTACAACACAAATTGGCAGCTTACCACAGTATGTTGCATAGACTTGTAAGTGTCCCCTTAATTGTAGTTGATTTTAATAAAGAATTAAATCTAATAAAACAAATTGCTGTTAACAACGGATATTCTCCTGACACCATAGACTCAATTCTAAACAAAAAATTAAATAATAAAGCTGTTTCTTTAGTATACTCCAAGAAAGAAAACACAGGGAAAAAATTTAATGTTTTAACCTATTTTGGTAACACGTCAGAGGAAATTAAAAACCACTTAAACAAATATAATACACAGCCCCACAAAAAAAAAAGTGGGGTATACTTTTGATGCGATATATCAGATCCGTAGTATCTTTGCCCGCTGATCACGAATCTGACGTCAGAATATCGCCATCACATCTCAATTTTTTTCCAACCTCAAAAAATAGGTAAAAATTAAGAAAAATATACTCCTAAAAAATTGATTCAAGCTTTTTCATGAATCCAAAGATGTATTAATATGTATTCGGACACGCTAAGCTAATATTCATCGGTTGGATTAAGCCATATAGTTCTGTTTTCTTTCTAACCTCAATAAATCAGACAGATATAGTGCTTCTCGAATGCAAAAACGAATTCAAGTTAAAATTCAACCGATTCTTACCAAATTTGGTACACGGGGGTTTTTTGGGCTGCTGATCATGAATCTGAGGTCAGATTTGCAAAATTCAAAATGACAGATCCAAGATGGCGGACAAAATTTTTGGAAACCAACCGATTCCTACCAAATTTGGTATACAGTTGGGGAATCCTCAAACTTGATACTCTTAAACCATAAACCCTGAAACCTTAGACTCCCACACCCTGTAACCTCAAAAAATAGACCTCAATAACCCTGTAACTTTAAAAATGAGACCCAATAAACTCAAAACCAGGACTTTTAAACCATATACTCTCAAATAGTAGACCCTTAAGCCCTAGAATTGCGAAGGTTAGACCCGCGCCTAACTTTTTCTTTTTTTGGCTGTATCTTGTTCTTTTTTCCGCGAATGACCTATTCAAAGTCTTTCTGCCCAAACGCTTTTGAGGACTTGTTTTCTCTTTTTAGCGACCAGCAATAGTCCGCTAGCATATGGTCATCCCATCGTCCTTGATACCGATTTTCTATGATTTTCAGATCTTGGTGAAAACGTTCCCCTTGCTCCTCACTGTAGTCACCAAGATTATCTGGGAAATTATCGATGTGGGAGTCCAGGAAATGTAATTTTAGATTCATTAAGCAACCTAATGTTTGAAAATTTTTTACCATTTTCTCGACTATTTCTTTGTACTTAGGACTTTTATTATTTCCCAAAAAGTTTGTTGCGACTTCTTTAAAACTAAGCCAAGCAGCTTTTTCAACTTTATTCATTTTAGTAACAAATAATGAATCTTGAAACAATTTTCTTATTTGTGGCCCGTCAAATACGCCTGCCTTAATTTTAGCTTCAGAAAATTTCGGAAATTTTGTATCTAATGCTCTCGTGAATTGCTTCATAAGTCCAAGCTTAATGTGAAGCGGGGGAATAAGAACTTTTCCTGGATCTACCAATGGTGGAAACAATACATTATTTTCACCAGGAGTGAACGATTCTCTTGTTGGCCAAATTTTTTTCTTATAATGACGTTCCCTGTCTCTGCTATTCCACAGACATTTATAACAGGGATAAAGTGTAAACCCTGACTGTTGGCCAAGCAATATTGTTACAATTTTCAGATCTCCACAAATTTTCCAGTTATGATCAGCATATTTTATTTTTATCAAAAGCTGCTTCATTTTTTCATATTGCTCTTCCATAACTGTGGAATGAGCAATCGGAATGGGAGCGTAAACGTTGGTATTATGCAGCAAAACTGCCTTAATGCTCCGTTTAGAAGAATCAATGAACAGTCTCCATTCTTCAAGATCGTATGAGTTATTTTGAAATTTATCCATTAGACCTTTTACATCGGTACAATATGAAAGTGACAATTCCTCGTCCATTGTGAAATATTTTCGAAATTCTTCATCTCTGTTTCTATAATAAGAAATCGTAGCTTCTGGCTTAAGTAAATGTCTTTTCTTTAAAAAGGAAGCAAGATGCTCTGAACCATCTTTGGATAAGCCTAAATCTCTGACTAGATCACTAAGTTCTGACTGTGATACGAGTATTGGTTCTGGTTTACGGTTGTATGGTGGAAATTCTTTATCTGTGTCACTAGTATATGATAGGTTGTCACTAGAACATTCATTAGTAACAGTGTTTGAATCTTTTTTGACAGTCTCAATATTTTCGGCATGAACTGATAAGGTGAAATCATTTGTTTCCATAACATCAGCATCAAGTGGTTCAGGAGGCTGAATTAGTTTAGTTGGTCTTGTTACTGTCAAAACATCGTTATAAGTAATAGTGCTTTTATTTTTTCGGTTATGCCTAGATACAACATTCATACAAAAGTAGCAATCATTTTCACTGTATGGTCTATTCCATATTGCTGGTCTGGAATATTTAATCGCCTTCTTATTGATGTACAACATTATTTTGCAAGAACTGCAAATGATGTGGGGAACCCAATCTGTATCCTGGTGCTGTATTTCAATGTTAAAACAATCTTTATATAAGGTTTTAATCTTATCCGTTATCGGTGACCCCATTTTACTCAATACGTGTTGACAGCAAATATAACAAAATGAATCACTGTTTTTATCGCACTTATGAAAAGTCCTTGTACCGTGAGACCGTTTTCTTGTAGCATTATACTCTACATGAGCCAAGTCACCCACACATGAAGAGCTACGATCGCTGGATGACGACAGCTGCGGGCCCGCTTTCCCACCCTGACCAACCGCCGATACTGGGTTTCCGACTCCCTGCATCGTAATTCTCTTTCTTTTACCTGCTATGACGGCATCTAAGCCGTTATCCAGGGACTCTGCCGGCTAGTGGAGTAACACCGTTGCCCACCGTCACCACGTGGAGGTGCTCTGGATGCAGGTAGAAGAATAAAAATCGACCGATCAATTTTCTCGGCGTTCAAAATGGCGCGAAAACATCTGCCATCTTGAATTTTGCAAATCCAACCTCAGATTCGTGATCAGCGACCCAAAAAATCCCCGTGTACCAAATTTGGTAAGGATCGGTTGAATTTTAATTTGAATTCGTTTTTGCATTCGAGAAGCACTATATCGGTCTGATTTATTGAGGTTAGAAAGAAAACAGAACTGTATGGCTCAATCCAACCGATGAATATTAGCTTAGCGTGTCCGAATACATATTAATACATCTTTGGATTCATGAAAAAGCTTGAATCAATTTTTTAGGAGTATATTTTTCTTAATTTTTACTAATTTTTACCTATTTTTTGAGGTTAGAAAAAAATTGAGATGTGATGGCGATATTCTGACGTCAGATTCGTGATCAGCGGGCAAAAATACTACGGATCTGATATATTGCATCAAAAGTATACCCCACTTTTTTTTTGTGGGGCTATGATATCAACATAGCTTTTAGAACAAATAACTCATTAGGAAAATTCATTAAAAACGCAAAGGGAAAACAAAATAGATCAAACAAATCTGGAGCGTATCAGTTAAATTGTGGTTCTTGTCATAAAAGTTACATAGGTCAGACAGGCCGCTCATTCGAAACTCGGATTTTAGAACATAAAAGAAGCTATTTAAAAAACAAAACTGACTCAGCGTACAGTAATCATTTAACAGAATCAAATCATCTTTTTGACGATAAATTTAAAATTCTACACATAGAAAACAAAGGCGTAAAATTAAACCTATTAGAAAATTTAGAAATAAATAGAATTATAAATTCAGACATCATCTTAAACGAACAAAAAGATACCTGTCTGGCCCATGGTAACTCCCCTTTACTCAATTTATACAATTAATATTCAGAATGGATTTCCCAGCAATATTCATTAGCATATAGTATTAATTTTATTACCTATCTACCTTAGGGTATTTATATAAATGTAACAACACTAATACTCAAATATCATTTTGTATCAGAAGAAGCTATAGTATAGCGAAACGCGTCATACAGTTTCAGTGAAACTAAATAAAGTGGAAATTTGACAATATTAGTCTTTCATTACATTCTTTGGTTTTATTAAATATTTGTTTGCAACTCTTTGGAACACGAACATGAAATATTACAGATTAAGGCAGTTTATAAATTTTAATTTATTTCCAAATGTTTATACATATTTAATTATCACTTGTTCAACGTATAACGTAACTGCTTTTGTCGGCTTTTTAATATGCAAAAAAAAATATAAAAAAAAATGTAGTGCCAGTTCAGTCAGTTAAATTGGAAAAGTTTTCAAGCTTGTTTCTATCCAGAAGTGACATCGGCAATTAAATTTGCACTCGGTTTTTGAGTTGTGCTAGGCAAATTTCGTAATTTTTTTTATGTATTTTGTAATTTATTGCGAGATAAAACCGGCTATTGTGGCTTCAAACAGCCAGAATATTCCTGCATGACATTTTGAGTTGGTTTTAATTTTAACTTTAATAAGTTTAAATTCCGAATAATATAACTTTTTTGATTAAAAATTTTAACTTTTATTTTAAATAACCTGACAAAGAATTAATGTGCGTAACGTCACCCATCTAGTTAAATATGTTATTTTTTAAATATTGTTTGTTGTTGTCAGACTAAAATTTTTTAACAGAATCAAAGTCAGTATGTGTTATAACAAAGTGTACTGAAAATAAATTGAGATGACGCAAAAGATTTTTTTTTTAAAAAAAAAGCACAGGAGAAACCAATAGAATATACAAGTAAATTTTTTATTATTATTATTATTTATGTTCTTCTTTCTCACATTTGGTCAATGTGGTTCCATGTTTGGCTGACGAGCCTAAGCTAAGTCAGCACTAATGAATGACCTGACAGTGTTACATGTTTTCAAAATCACTGACTTTTGAATGTTTTTGTGTATGTTTGGGTCGAGTCCTAATTGTACAACGTGTGGTGTGTAGGTTGTTGGCCTGTAAGGTATTATTATTATTGTTATTACAAGCATGGTACACTTGCTGCAGATAAAGCCCCAAATCGATAAACGGGCGGCACTTACGTGGAGGTAACAAATCACATTGATCTTAAATAGTTATATGTGGTACTTAAATGGTTATAAATAGAAATGTGCTAGCTTGTTATTCAAATTACCTTGGCTTCTTACCTTGTCATACTTTTCTGGTATTTTCGAACATTTAAATAGTTTCAAACCTAGTTTGCAAGGTCGCGATGTTAATGTAATCACAGCTACAGTTAAAATGAACAGATTTATACAAGAAATTTGATTTACGGCTTTCAAATAGAAGAAATTAACAGAATGATGACAAAAACAACTCGTAACTGTTTTTCTAAAGAAATTAAAAACCTACGTGATAATTACAAATGAAAACTGAATCCGATTATAGATGAATCCTGTTAACATGTTAAGATTCCATCAAACATAAAAGCAAAATTTTTCATGTGATAGGATATTGAAACTGGTTTTTTGACAGAAGGATGCAAAATATCCTGAGTTTTTGAACTAAACTGTCAAGTATTTAGTTTCATTTGCAACATCATATTTATGCGTGTTATGTTTTTTATTATTAACTGTCATCAAACCAAAACCTAGAAGTCCCTTGAAATTTGAAATTGTTGTGGGTCGAATCGAATACAAAGCCCAGATTTTAGTAGTTAGTTTCTAAATATCAAGTCCATTCATCATATTAATATTTTTTTTCTTTGTAATTTGTGTCTGGAAAGAGACACACACTATGTTTACTTAGGACGTACAATATCCTTGGAAAAAAAATCATACAAGAGATAATTGGAAGGAGGAGATTAGCATGGTCAGTAATCAGAAAACTGAAGAACACAATGACAAATAGAAATATTCCAATGCGTCTCCGTTCCCGTCTGTTCGATCAGTGTGTATACTCCTTGTAATGACTTATGACTGTCAAATCTGAACAGTAACGAAGAAATCGATGGAAATGTTCAAAATAACACAAAGGGCTATAAAGAAGCAGATGGTCGGAGTATCCTTAAGATAAAGAAAGAAAACTGAAATAGTAAGAGGTATAACAAAAAAAAAGGACGTTAGAGAAACTACTGCCGAACTGAAATGGGGATTTGAGGGACATGTTGCATGGTGTCATGATGATAGATGGAACAAAACGATACTAAAGTGGAGACCATATCTAGGGCAGGGATAAAACAGTCGACCACCAATAAGATGGACGGATGATATCAAGCAAACGGCAGAACTATCATTACTGCGAGAGGTGCAGAACCAACAAAACTGTAAATGAATAAGGGAGGCCTATGTCCAGATATTGACCGATACAGGCTGATGATGGTGATGATGATTTGTGTTTATGTCAATATCTTTTTTTCTCAGGGTGGAAGAAAAGTAATGTTCATGTTCCTGAATTTATGACATATGAGTTCAATGCTAAGTTAAGGCGCTATTTTATTTACGTTATAAAATACGTAAATAAATCTCTTAATAAGACGTTCTAGTTTTATTTTGGAAATCCTCTCGTGACCCCCTCCCCCCTAGTTAATTAGTGCGACTTACATTTTGGGAACCGCTATTCCATTATTTCCAAAAGCATTAACAGCAAAATTTATACTCGAATAATTACAACAAATTGTCTGTTGTATTTCAAATTAACACGACAGTTATAGACGTGCGGATATTGAATATAAACTAGTCCAAATTGTCTTTCAGGTACATGGGTCACCAAGTGGCACCTGCATATTAATGCGGGACGGTAATGGCATTTGCCATGCATTTGGCTAATTGCATTGTTCCGCCTTTATTATTCGGGGAGGGTCAGTCCCGAATGCAGATACTATGTCAAATTTATCAAATTCCTTAAGGAATTTTGAACGTTTATGCTAATATACCTAGTCTAATTGCGAATATTATGTAAATCCGGAGCACGTCTTTTGTTTTAGGCAAATTATGCTATTTGTAAATACGTGTTTGAAAACAAACGGAGACCAGCAACTTCTGCCAAAAGGATACCTTGCCCTTCGACGGAACATTTTCTTTAAGCATGGCTATATATATATATAAAAAAATTATCACTAATCTTCAACCACCCCTCTTAGAACACTTTTTGTATTACCAATTTACAATATTTTACATTTATTCGTGGAAAACCTTTCCAAAAGTAAACATGTAAGACGTCTGTAACATTTCACCGGTGGAAGTCATGGGTGTCTGTCCTCTCTCTTCAGTTCACTTTTAAAACTCCCCGTCTCTCATGCATGCATTTTATCGTTTATTTTAGCTGTGCCGTTGGAAGCGCATTACTTTTTGAAATTACACTGTTCAGTAATTTATGTTAGAACAATATTAAGATTAAAATTATAAGGATTTAAAATTTTTTAAGGTAACAGACGCCCTGGGTTATTCAAGGTTTCCTCATATTCTTAGGTAGGAATGTCTTACCAGCAAAAATAATGATTTATTATATGTAATTAAACGTGCAACTTATAACATGAAAAAGTTGCGTTAATGTCCACGAGCTATTAGAATCGGTAGTCAAATGATATTAGTCAAACTTTTAAAATTACTGTAATTAATATGATAATTTAATTTGCATTAAATTTTTTTTTAATGTAAGTACTAAATAACATGAAAATAATTGACCATAAAAATAATCTCTAAATAAATTTAATTTTGAATAACCTATCATTTTCAAGCAAAATATCATTTTACACAGGAAAATGGTAATTTACATGGAAAATAGTACAGCTGGCACGTTTTCTTTAATATCGAAACGATGAATTGAGTTATGTCGGAAATTCATTGAATGACAGCTCATTTGGTTTCGTGATGAAATCCTGTATTTGGCTACCAATTTTTATTGCGATGTTTCGGACGATTTTGTTCCGGTATTTTTGAATTAACTGTTTCTGTTTCTGTTCTTTATTGAATCATTATGTTTTACAAAATATTTAGTAATAAACAAAGATATTTTCTGTTAGAAAGTATATAGTTTTGTTAATGATAATTTCTGGCCTGATTGATTTAAAATTAAGAAGAAAAACTAATAAAACCTAAGCTGTATGATTTAGAAATGAAAGTATCATACAGTAAATATTATAATCTTATCGATGAAAAGAGAGTCCTAACGTAACGAAATATATTGTGTAAAGTGGTGCGTGTATGTAAATTGTAAAATTCGCATAATCATGTCAATTATTTATTTTATTTTCCTATTTTGAATGTATTTCAAACCTGGATTTACTCTTTATAATTTACAAAATTCTGTAGAACAGAAATATCTTTATGTTTTGTTTTGATAGAGGAATGACTGGGCAATAAATTTTGGAATATTTATTTGTATATCTATAAGTTTATGTAAGTCGGAAATAAATATCTTTACATACTACGAATTATTGTAACACATTAGTGTAATAGTATTTTTTGTAGACACAGTACAAGCATTGCAGGGGAATCCTTAAATTACTAGGGGGTTGCGTGCATGGAAGTAGTGATTGACGTTGATCTTCAATCACTGCGAGTTTTACTCGATGGAAAACATAGTCTTGAGAAAGTCATTCTGAAGGGGTCAGTTTCTTCAATAAAACGGTTCATAAAGAGAGTCCTGAGTGGAGCAACCTGAACTAACCTGACAGTGTTACATGTTTTCAAAATCACTGACTTCTGAATGTTTTTGTGTATGTTTCTGTTGAGTCCTAATTGCACTAAGCGTGGTGTGAATGTTATTAGTGTAATGCCTGTGGCTGACATGATGAGGGGGACAATGATGACTTTTTTTTTCCATAGCTTTTTATTTCTGTTGCGAGGTCTGTGTATTTGAAGATTTTTTATTTTTATTATTGTTATTATAAGTACGGTACATATGATTCAGAAAAAGCTCAAAATGTATATTTTGAAAATAATTTGGTTGAATCGTAATGTACAAACCTTCGACTACTTTCCCTCATGGTTCCCACTCTTTATGAAAAGATCCCGCTTGCGTTCCCAAGCATGTGCTAAAAGCAGTTTCCACCTCGTTGTCTGGATTGAACTAAAAAGGCTGATTTAAGGCACGAGAATAGGTGCAAATCTGGGCTGTAAGGGAATGTTTCCACCCTAAGTTCTGTAGCAGTTATTGTCTTGCAACAGTACTGCTTAAGTAACTGCCTTAGTAACCGAGCAGAATATTTTGGACAGATCAGGATAGATAAGAAGTTTGTTTTTAATTCTATAATTATATGCTTCTTTGGTTTTATTAAATATTTGTTTGCAACTCTTTGGAACACGAACATGAAATGTTACAGATTAAGGCAGTTTATAAATTTTAATTTATTTCCAAATGTTGATACATATTTAATTATCACTTGCTCAACGTATAACGTAACTGCTTTTGTCGGCTTTTTAATATGCAAAAAAATATAAAAAATATAGTGCCAGTTCAGTAAGTTAAATTGGAAAAGTTTTCAAGCTTGTCTCTGTCCAGAAGTGACATCGGCAATTAAATTTGCACTCTGTTTTTGAGTTGTGCTAGGCAAATTTTGTAATTTTTTTTATGTATTTTGTAATTTATTGCGAGATAAAATCGGCTATTGTGGCTTCAAACAGCGAATAATATACCTTTTTTAATTAAAAATTTGAACTTTTATTTTAAATAATCTGACAAAGAATTAATGTACGTAATAAGGATAAATGACTGTAACGTCACCCATCTAGTTAATTAAGTTATTTTTTAAGTATTGTTTGTTGTTGTCAGACTGAAATTTTTTAACAGAATCAAAGTCAGTATGTGTTATAACAAAGGGCACTGAAAATAAATTGAGATGATGCAAAAGATTTTTTTTTTTTAAATAAACAAGAGAAACCAATAGAACATACAAGTAATTTTTTTATTATTATTATTTATGTTCTTCTTTCTCACATTTAGTTAATGTGGTTCCATGTTTGGCTGACGAGCCTAAGCCAAGTCAGCACAACGGAATGACCTGACAGTGTTACATGTTTTCAAAATCACTGACTTCTGAATATTTTTGTGTATGTTTGGGTCGAGTCCTAATTGTACTAAGTGTGGTGTGAATGTTGTTGGTGTAAGGCCTGTAAGGTATTATTATTATTGTTATTATAAGCATGGTACATTTACTGTAGAGAAATCCCCAAACCGATAAACGGGCAGCGTTTACGTGGAGGTAACTAATCACTTTGATCTTAAATAGTTGGATTTGGTATTTATATGGTTATAAATAGAAATCTGCGAGCCTGTTATTCAAATCCCCTTGGCTTCTTCCCTTATCATACTTTTCTGGTATTTTCGAACTCTTAAATAGTTTCAAACCTAGTTTGCAAGGTCGCAATGTTAATGTAATTACAGCTACAGTTAAAATGAACAGATTTATACAAGAAATTTATTTTACGACCGGCTTCAATTAGAAAAATTAGCAGAATGATGACAACGACAGCTCGTGACTGTTTTTCTAAAGAAATTAAAAACATTTGTGACAATTACTAATGAAAACTGAATCCGATTATAGATGAATCCTGTTGACATGCTAAGATTCCATCAAACATAAAAGCAAAATTTTTCATGTGATAGGATATTGAAACTGGTTTTTTGACAGAAGGATGCAAAATAGTTTTTGAGCTAAACTTTCAAGTATTTAATTTCATTTGCAACATCATATTTATACTAGTTATGTTTTTTATTAGTGACTGTCATCAAACCAAAACCCAGAAGTCCCTTGAAATTTGAAATCATTGTGGGTCGAATCGAATACAAAGCCCAGATTTTAGTAGTTAGTTTCTAAATATCAAGCCCGTTCCTCATATTAATATTTTTGTCTTGGTAATTTTTGTTTGGAAAAATTCACAGAGACAGAGACACACACTATGTTTACTTAGGACGTACAATATCCTTGGAAAAAAAAATCAAATACAAGAGATAATTAGAAGGAGGAGATTAGCATGGTCAGTAATCAGAAAACTGAAGAACACAGTGACAAATAAAAATATTCCAATGCGTCTCCGTTCCCGTCTGTTCGATCAATGTATACTCCCTGTAATGACTTATGACTGTCAAATCTGAACAGTAACGAAGAAATCGATGGAAATGTTCAAAATAACACAAAGGGCTATGAAGAAGCAGATGTTCGGAGTATCCTTAAAATAAAGAAAGAAAACTGAAAGAGTAAGAGGTATAACAAAAAAAGGACGTTGGAGAAACTACTGCCGAACTGAAATGGAGATTTGCGGGACATGGTGCATGGTGTCATGATGATAGATGGAACAAAACGATACTAAAGAGGAAACCATATCTAGGGCAGGGATAAAAAGGTCGACCACGATGCAATGGATGGATGATATCAAGCAAACGGCAGGACATCATGGCTATGAGAGGTGCAGAATCAACAAAACTGTAAATGAATAAGGGAGGCCTATGTCCATAGATTGACCGATAAAGGGTGATGATGATGATGATGAATCCGATTTGTCAGTGTCTTTTTTTCTTAGGGTGGAGGAGAAGTAATGTTCATGTTCCTGAATTTATAACATGTGGATTCAATGCTAAGTTAAGGCGCGCTATTTTATTTACGTTATAAAATACGTAAATAGATCTGTTAATAAGACATTCTGGTTTTATTTTGGAAATCCTCTCGTGACCCCCTCCCCCCCAATTAATTAACTCGACTTATGTACATTTTGGGAACCACTACTCCATTATTTCCAAAAGCATTAACAGCAAAATTTATACTCGAATAATTACAACAAATTGTCTGTTGTATTTCAAATTAACACGACAGTTATAGACGTGCGGATATTGAATATAAACTAGTCCAAATTGTCTTTCAGGTACACGGGTCACCAAGTGGCACCTGCATATTAATGCGGGACGGTAATGGCATTTGCCATGCATTCGGCTAATTGCATTGTTCCGCCTTTATTATTCGGGGAGGGTCAGTCCCGAATGCAGATACTATGTCAAATTTATCAAATTCCTTAAGGAATTTTGAACGTTCATGTTAATATACCTAGCCTAATTGCGAATATTATGTAAATATGGTTTTAGGGTACCTTGCCCTTCGACGGAAAATTTTCTTTAAGCATGGCTATATATATATAAAAAATTGTCACTAATCTTCAACAACCCCAGTGTATCTCTTAGAACACTTTTTGTATTACCAATTTACAATATTTTACAAAAAAACATTTATTCGTAGAAAACATTTCCAAAAGTAAACATGTAAGACGTCTGTAACATTTCACCGGTCGAAGTCATGGGTGTCTGTCCGCTCTCTTCAGTTCACTTTTAAAACTCCCCGTCTCTCATTCATGCATTTTATTGTTTATCTTAGATGTGCTCTTGGAAGCGCATTACTTTTTAAAATTACATTGTCCAGTAATTTATAATTTACTTAAATGTGTAACTTATAACATGAAAAAGTTGCGTTAATATCCACGAGCTATTAGAGTTGGTAGTCAAATGATATTAGTAAAACTTTTAAAATTACTGCAATTAATATTTTAATTTAATTTACATTAAATTTTGTTTTAATGTAAGTACTAAATAACATGAAAATAATTGACCATAAAAATAAACTCTAAATAAATTTAATTTTGAATAACGTATCATTTTCAAGCAAAATATCATTTTACACAGGAAAATGGTAATTTACATGGAAAATAGTACATCTGGCACGTTTTCTTTAATATCGAAACGATGAATTGAGTTATGTCGGAAATTCATTGGATGACAGCTCATTTGATTTCGTGATGAAATCCTGTATTTCGCTACTAATTTTTAATGCGATGTTTCGGACAATTTTATTCCGGTTTTTGAATTAACTGTTTCTGTTCTTTACTGAATCATTATGTTTTACAAAATATTTAGTAATAAATAGAGATATTTTATGTTAGAAAGTATATAGTTTTGTTAATGATAATTTCTGTCTTGATTTATTTAAAATTAATAAAACCTATGCTATATGATTTAGAAATGAAAGTATCATACAGCAAATATAATCTTATCGATGAAAAGAGAGTCCTAACGTAACGAAATATATTGTGTAAAGTTGTGCGTGTAATGTAAATTGTAAAATTCGCATAATCATGTCAATTATTTATTTTATTTTCCTATTTTGAATGTATTTCAAACCTGGATTTACTCTTTATAATTTACAGAATTCTGTAAAACAGAAATATCTTTATGTTTTGTTTTGATAGAGGAATGACTGGGCAATAAATTTTGGAATATTTATTTATCTTTGTATATCTGCAAGTTAATGTAAGTCGGAAATAAATATTTTTACATACTACGAATTATTGTAACACATTAGTGTAATAGAATTTTTTGTAGACACAGTACAAGCATTGCAGGGGAATTCTTAAATTACTAGGGGGATGCGTGCGTGGAAGTAGTGATTGACGTTGATCTTCAATCACTGCGAGTTTTACTCGGTGGAAAACATAGTCTTGAGAAAGTCATTCTGAAGGGGTCAGTTTCTTCAATAAAACGGTTCATAAAGAGAGTCCTGAGTGAAGCAACGATTAAAAACTTTTGTAAAGAATACAACTTTTTAGTACGAAATATTATTCCGAACTTTTGTGAAGCTTACTTTGCTGTATATACAACGTGATCATGCCAACATATATTTGCTATTGTATTTGTTATTACTTAGTAAGTCGAGTGCTCATGCTAAGGACTACTGCCGAACGGAAATGGGGATTCGCGGGACATGTTGCATGGTGCCATAAAATCAGATGAATCAAAGCCATACTACAGTTGGACCATATCTGGGGCAAAGATCAAAAGGTCGACCACCAATGCGCTGGACGGACGATATCAAGCAAACCGCAGGGCTATCATGGTTGCGAGAGGCGGCAAAATTGGAAACGAATAAGGAAGTCCTATGTCCAGAGATTGACCGATGCAGGCTGATGATGATAATGATGATTTGTATTTATATCAATGTTTTTTTTTTCTCAAGGTGGAAGAAACGTAAAGTTCATGGTCTTGAATTTATGATTTATATGTTCAATGCTAAGTTAATACACTAATTTATTAATCTTATGAAATACGTAAATAAATCTCCTACATTCTGGTTTTATTTTGGAAATCCTCTCGTGACCCCCCTCCCCCCTAGTTAATTAACTCGACCTACATTTTGAGAACCACTACTTCACTATCTAAAAGCATTAACAGTAAGAATACTCGGATAATTACAACAAATTATCTGTTGTAATTAACACGACAGTTATTGACGTGGGGATATTGAATATAAACTAGTCCAACTTGTCTTTCTGGTACACGGGTCACCAAGTGGCACCTGCATATTAATGCGGGAAGGTAATGGCATTTGCCATGCATTTGGCTAATTGCATTGTTCCGTCTTTATTATTCGGGGAGGGTCAGTCCCGAATGCAGATACTATGTCAAATTTATCAAATTCCTTAAGGAATTTTGAACGGTCATGCTAATATACGTAAACTAATTGTGAATATTATGTAAATACGGAGCCCGTTTTTTTTTGTTTCAGGGAGATTAGGCTATTGGTAAATAGATTTGTGAAAACAAATGGAGAGCAGCGTCATCTGTGTTAGCCAAAAGCGCACCTTACCCTTGCTAATTTCGATTAGAAATTCTCTTTAAGCATAAAGTCTGGCTTGTTGGGTATATATATATATATATATATATATATATATATATATATATATATATATATATATATATATATATATATATATATATATATATATAGATAGATAATGTTTTTATTTATTCCTTGTAAATTACAAAGCTCCATATAGGAGCGTGGAACAATGTCAAAAGTTCTTAAACTAAGAAATATTGCATTTTATCAAATATTCTAGTTACACACATAAAAATAGCCGAGACTCATCAGCAAAGAACTCCTCCAAACTATAAAATGCCTTACGGACTAAATAATTCTTAATTACTAGTTTCAGCAAGTTCGTTCTTAAAATTCTAACATGATTAGGAAAACTATTGTACAATCTTAGAATACAAAAATGTACATTCTTTTGTATATAGGAATATTTACTTTTGTTTGGTTTTAAATCATTTTTTAACCTAGTGTTATGTTCATGCACTCTTATGCTTTCTTGAAATAGGTCTTTATTACTATGAACAAATAACACTGCTTCATATATACATAAACTTATTACAGTAAAAATCCGTTTTGAAATGAATACGTTTATATATATATATATATATATATATATATATATATATATATATATATATATATATATATATATATATATAGTATATAGTATATAATCACTTTTTAATTAAACAAACTGTTGCAAAAAGCAGTTGTCACTAATCTTCAGCAACTTCAATGAATAACTTAGGGCACTTTTCGCATTACCAATTTATTATATTTCACTAAGAAACAATTATTTTGGGAAAATATTTCCAGGCGTAAACACGTAAAACGTCTTTAACATTTCACCGGTGGGCGTCATGGGTGTCTATCCTCTCTCTTCAATTCACTTTTAGAACTCCCTGTACCTCTCATTCATGCATTCCATTTTTTATTTCAGTTGTGCTATTGGCGGCATATTACTTTTTGAAATTACACAGCTCAGTAATTTATAAATTTTTTAAGACAACAGACGCCCTTGGTTCTTCAAGGTGTCCTCATATTCTTATCTAGGAATATCTTTTCGAGGAAATGCCATATTTCCACGTAAACTCTAAGAGCAGTATTGGTACTTCATACACTGACAACGAGCTGTCTCCATATGTAAACAGAATTTTTACTGAATTAATAAAATTTTATTATTTATTTTTTCAACCTTCATTTATAAATTACAACAATACGTCATCCCGCAGTACAACAAGTGTTACTCGCCTAATTGAACTAAAGTTTCTTAATAGTCATCTCGAAATTTCGTCATATCCTGATTTAAAGGGTTAGATACCCCTCGAATTTTCAAAAATTCGATTTTTTTTTACGGATTTTTATTCTCTATACCTCTATTATATGATAGCATTAAATGTGACCTGACGCTACCTGTTTTTAAACACTGTCTACAATATTACTCGATCAATTTTTAATATTTTTTAACTTTTTTTTTAAATCTTAATAATTGCTTTTTCTACAAAATGTCGAGAGATTTTTAAAATTTTTCTAATAGACAATTTTTTATAAATAATTAAACATAAATTTTTTGATTAAAAATTGCATACTACAGTGTGAAACACCATAAAAATACTAGTTTTCAGTTTTGTAAAAAATTGCCAGTAGCGCCATTGTTTCTCAAGGTGGAATACTCATAATTGGTACGAGCGTTCTATAGGGATGAAAAAAAGATATATGTAAAGAAATTCGAGTTAGATTCTACAGGGTGTTCAAAATAAATTTATGCATTTCGACTATTTTACATTGAAAAATTTCAAACTTTTTAAATGGCACACCCTGTATATTATTATTTTTTCTAATAGATTTTACAAAACACTTCAACTTTTATTAACTATTTCTGATAGTTTTCGATTTATTTATTTTTCAATTTTTATCCTTGTTTTTAATACACTTACGCTATAACATCATAATTGTCAAGACAAAACAAAAATGTAGGCATTGTCAAATTTTGACATGTCTATTAAGCAAGCAAAAATAGTTTAATTTGTTGTAGTAAGTGACATATAAAGGTAATAGTTATAGATTTTCCTAAAAATGAATTAATTGATATGGTTTATATACTGGGCGAGGCGGGAAAAAATTGTCTTTTGGCAGTAAGGCTTTACGGAACGAAGTACCTTAATAGACGTATACCATCTAGAAAATCTTTTCAGTGCTTAATGGAACAGTTTGATGGTAGTGATAGCGTTGAATATACAAAACGGAAAGTAGTAAACCAGAATGCTACCAATGAGGAAAAAGAAATGGAGATTTTACTTCATGTTGAAGATAATCCCCAGGTCAGCAGCCGTCAACTAGTTGACTTATCTGGCACATCTCAATCTACGGATAATCGCACCAGGAGAAAATACAAGTATCATCCCTTTCATATAGAACTACACCAAGAACTTTAAGACCATGATTTTGAACGACGAATAAACTTTTATACCCCCATGAGTGGAGCAATAGAGGCCGATTTATCCAAAATAATGTTTTCTGATGAAGCTACTTTTCGCAGTAATTGAGCAGTTAACAGCCATAACATGCATTATTATTCAACAGTTAATCCATTTTTCCGGGAAGTTCAAAACCAAAACCATTGGTCGCTTAATGTATGGTGTGGAATATTAAATTTTCGAATTATTGGTCCTTTTTTTGTCCACGAACCGCTTGACGGGCCTAGATATCTAATTTGAAGAAGTTGATAACTTTGAAAGGGAAAAAAATGTGGATTTAACAAGACGTAGCTCCTGCTCATTACCACCGGGAAGTTCGGGAATTTTTAAACGATCGTTACGCACAAAAATGGATCGGTAGGGATGGATTCATTCAGTGACCCCCTCGATCATGTTACTTAAAACCTTTAGACTCCTTCTTGTGGGGCTACATTAAAGATCATGTTTATGTGACTCCCCCTATAACACCAGTAGATATGGAAAATAGAATACGGGATGTATACAGGACAGTTTTCATCTCTATAGAACGCTCGTACGAATTATCAGTATTCCACCTTCAGAAACAATGGCGCTACTGGCAATTTCTTACAAAATTGAAAATTAGTATTTTTTTTTTAAAATTGAAATATCAGAAAAACTATTAGGTTTAGGTATATACCATTATTGATAAAAAAATTATAAAATTTTACGCAGAATTTAAAAATAAATTAGAAAGTAGGATGCTCCATTTGAAAAAATATATGTTATGTCGGCCACACTTTTTTGAAGTACCTTGTATACTCAAAAATAATTTTAAACTGTGCACCTTAACATTCCCTAAAACTATTGTATTTAACATTTTTTCGTCATTCCCGAAACAAATGAGATAATGAACTTTACTCTATCGTTGACTCATCCTGTACAATAAAAATATATAATCGCCATTCTTTTGTATTATTCACTTAAAGATACCTTTAAAATTTTTTTTTTTTAAATATACATACTTTTTGCAGAGCCCAGGTGTATGTAATCCCTTAAGAAATACCTCAGATTCTTTCTGGCAGTTCCATTGAACACACGAACCTATTATCCATTTCATCAGGTATTTTTAATTTTCCTCGTTTTCGAATTTGTTTTCCACGCTTGATTTACCTATTTGGTAAAGGAAACTTGAAGTGAAAATTTTAAAGTGCCGATGCGAGTTTAAATTGACTTTCATTTTATCAAACTTATTAATATCCTCCAGCAAACGTCGATAAATCAGTTCATTTCAGCGACTGAAATATGAGGAAAATATTCATGAAATTGTTTGATTTATTACCAATTCGATATCACGCCTGGCTAGATTTACATATACGATTTTGTCTTTATAAATATTTAAAAAGGGGTGACGATATATTTTTTTGGCAGAATATATTATCCATAATGGGTTATTTGTGTTTTTTATTTGCAATAAAATTATTAAACGTCAATAAAATACAGCTACAATAAATTAAACCCATGAAATAAATGTTATTCTGTATTAAATATTTTTTGGGAATACAAATTATTTCTCGGCCTCTACCTTTCATTAATTACAGGACTTATTCGGATTTGAATTTTTTTTTTCCATCCTGTAGGCATTTTAAAGTCATATTTCAGATTTAAAACGAGATAAAATACTTAATTCTGTTGTAAACCTAAAAAAATCATGATGGGCCCGAAATCGTTCGTAAAGCAACATTCAATTATCGTACAATATCCACTTTAGGTGGAGAGAGTCCTTTTCTTTGAACCTGGAGAGCAAGGAGATAGCAGTGTCATAGCGTTTGCCCTTGTTGTGGGGACTAAGAACTTACTGCGACAACGTCGAAGTCCACGTGAGGGGTTCTTAAAACTGTTTTCTTTTCTGTGAGACAATTTGGATGTATACTTTACGTCGCCCTCATAATCTATCAGATATATATATATATATATATATATATATATATATATATATATATATATATATATATATATATATATATATATATATATATATATGTATGTACGAGTATATATCATCATTGTCAGCTTATTCTGTTCACTGCGGAACGAAAGCCACTCTCTTCAAATCATCGGTACGTCGACTTGGTAGTCTACCTCTACTCAGATAGACTTCGAATCTTGGTCGTCAGTCTGTAATTTTTTTTTGTTAATTATGATCTCTAAGAGTAACGCCTAACATTATTTTCTCCATTTTTCTTCGCATGACACACATTTTGTTGATATTTTTCTTCGTCAAGATGAAAGTATCGGCTCCACACGTAAGAACGGGTAGTACGCATCTGTCAAAAACTTTCTTTTTACACACATCGGAAGATTAGATAAAAAGCCCAGTTTGCCATATCCGCCGAGGAGAGACCTAGACTAGTCTTGAAGGGAAATCATGTTCTTTTCACGCTACCCGTCCAAAATCACCTTAGACCTATCCCTACATCCTTATCTATTCGCCAGACCGTTTGGCCAACATGGCAAATCTATGGCTAACCCATAGAATATGGTTCCAAGAGTTCGGTAAACGTTGGGTATCATCCCGATTATTTAAGTTGTTTGGCCTCTTTTCTATTTCTATGGCTTCTTTGATTACCCTGGTGGATAGGTTATCACTTTTTCGTAGGGTTCTGGTTTTGTCAAAATGGATTTTATGGCCGATATTATGTGCATGTTGAGCTAGAGAAGAGGTGGTGGATTTTTGTTTTACGGCGTTTTTGTGCTCGTCTCTTCTGGCGCTAATTTTCCTATTTGTTTGGCCTATGTATGAAAGACCGCAGTCGTGACAGGGAATTTCATATGCACCTTGGTCTTCTAAGGCTATAATGTCTTTTGGTGTAGGTAGAATATCTTTAATTTTTTAATTCGTTGTGTAAATGGTCTCAATTTGGTGTTTTCCTAGAAGTCTTCCTATTTTGTCTGTGATGCCTTTTATATATGGGAGAAATGCTTTTGTAGTATATGTCTTTCTTTGTTGTTTGTGTTGTTTATTAGGGCCCGCCGGATCGCGTTTTGGCTGTATCCATTTGAAAGTAAAACGTTTCGAAGGATCTTGGTTTCTTGTTGCAAATATTCCTTGTCTGTTAGGGTTTCTGATCGGTGAGCTAAGGATTAGGCAATGGAGAAGAGTTGGGCTGGGTGATGATGTGAGCTGGCATTTAAGGATCTGTTTGTATGTGTCGGTTTTCTATATACTAAGTGAGACAAAGAACCATCTAATTTTCTTTGAAATAAGACATCTAGGAATGGTAGTTGTTATGCTACTTCTCTTTCCATTGTAAATTTAATGTTTGGATGTATATTGTTGAGGTGTTCCAGGAACTTGTTTAAGTTGTCTTCATCGTGTTGCCATACATAAAAACATATTCTATCCCACTAAGTCCAACCTAGAGAAACAATAATTCAACAATATGTTACTTCAGCAACACAAACATTACAAAGAACCACAGGAGCGACAACGCGCAACCAAAGCCGAGCCTCTATTGACCAGATGCGTCCGACCAATAGAGCCATGCCCCGAGCACATAAAACGGGTGCCCTCGGAGCCAGTCTCGACATTCAACACCAAGACACCGACCAATGATCAATGGATAATTTTGTAGGATTTTAGATGATGATATAGATTAGTTTGAATACATCTAGAACATTTGACTTTTTCCCTCCTCATGTACGTATGCATTTACTATAATAGAAATCTATGAGTCAACTAAAGACAACACAACGTGCTATGAAACGACAAATACTAGATATATCTTAAAAAAAGATCGTAGGTCAATCGCTAAGGTTAAAAATATAGCAAAGATGGTGGCTGAACTCAAAGGGAGCTATGACTGCTATGTTGCTAGATAAACAGTTGAAAGATGGTCCCAATCTATATTCAGTGGTGACCATACCTGGAGAAGCGATCGAGAGGATGTTCTCCTAAGCGTTGGACTGATGACATCAAACGAACGGCTTTTATGTAAATAAAACAAGCACAAACCGTCACAAGGGTAAAGATATGAGGAAGGCCTATATCCAGCAAGAGATCGATGAAGACTGAAGAAGAGGATATATACACACACAAATACATATATATATATATATATATATATATATATATATATATATATATATATATATATATATATATATATAAAATACAATCTTAATTGGGGAGCTCGGCAAATTTGGGCGTGATAGGAGATCACACAATTTTCATTAAGCCGCCAATATTTCGGTCCTGGATTGGGACCTTCTTCAGGGCAGAACTGAAAAGAAGAACAGAGCGAATTCACTGATAGTGACTGGGATAACTTTAAATTAATAATGTTAATTAGGTTGTTATAATAAATTAGTGTAGAACAAGAATAAGATATTAGTCATAATAAGTTAAAAAACTCACATGAGAAGTGGAAAGATTTCGTTAGCCGGAATGGCCGTAGTTTGTACATAAAAAGTTGTTACATATAAATGTAGGTTAATCCATAAAATATACAAAATACACATTAAAACACTGTAGACAAAATTCCAAAAAACAAATTTAACACATGGATGTACTTGGGAACCTTGGATGCTGAAAACATCATTAATTATTTCACTTGTGACGACCACATATGGTCACCGCCATTTAGGAACAAATGACAAGAACGACAGGAGACAGCTACCCGACAGAGATAAGGCGTTCAGTCAAGAAAACTCAATTAACCAGAATGCGGGGTCGACACCTGGAAGGAACCGATAGAAAAGGAAGTACAAATATTGGACCCTAAGTGGGAGAGAGGTAGTCAATTGAGCGACCAAAACAACCCGGTATGTAATAGTGGAAGGATAAAACACACCCTAAATATAAGTAAATGTTGAGCGAGGGAGCGAGAGAGAGAGTGACAATAATGGGAGCAACAAAGAAGGAAATTATCTAGTGATTTAATTATTAGTTGATTCTTAGTTGGGATCTGATTGGAGGAAGAGATTGTTGGCAAAAAACCAACGAAGACTCGAGGCACCAGGAAGTGTTAGAGAGGTGACGCAAGGTACTGTCAATGGAAGGAAGACAGTAATCGCTAGGTGCAAAAAATGGCCCAGACAAAATGGAAGGAATCTATGAAGCTCAGAATCAAAGAGAACCGTAAATAGAGAGAGGAAGGAGAGAGAAACCCTGGAAATTACGGAGCTAAAAGAAGAGACAACCAACGCGGTTCAGATGGATCTTAAGACACTTAAGACAGGGAAAGATTGTGAGAAGTTGATTTATCACAGAAGAGGAGGAAACTAAATATGTTACCTCTCTAACACTTCCTGGTGCCTCGAGTCTTCGTTGGTTTTTTGCCAACAATCTCTTCCTCCAATCAGATCCCAACTAAGAATCAACTAATAATTAAATCACTAGATAATTTCCTTCTTTGTTGCTCCCATTATTGTCACTCTCTCTCTCGCTCCCTCGCTCAACATTTACTTATATTTAGGGTGTGTTTTATCCTTCCACCATTACATACCGGGTTGTTTTGGTCGCTCAATTGACTACCTCTCTCCCACTTAGGGTCCAATATTTGTACTTCCTTTTCTATCGGTTCCTTCCAGGTGTCGACCCCGCATTCTGGTTAATTGAGTTTTCTTGACTGAACGCCTTATCTCTGTCGGGTAGCTGTCTCCTGTCGTTCTTGTCATTTGTTCCTAAATGGCGGTGACCATATGTGGTCGTCACAAGTGAAATAATTAATGATGTTTTCAGCATCCAAGGTTCCCAAGTACATCCATGTGTTAAATTTGTTTTTTGGAATTTTGTCTACAGTGTTTTAATGTGTATTTTGTATATTTTATGGATTAACCTACATTTATATGTAACAACTTTTTATGTACAAACTACGGCCATTCCGGCTAACGAAATCTTTCCACTTCCCATGTGAGTTTTTTAACTTATTATGACTAATATCTTATTCTTGTTCTACACTAATTTATTATAACAACCTAATTAACATTATTAATTTAAAGTTATCCCAGTCACTATCAGTGAATTCGCTCTGTTCTTCTTTTCAGTTCTGCCCTGAAGAAGGTCCCAATCCAGGACCGAAATATTGGCGGCTTAATGAAAATTGTGTGATCTCCTATCACGCCCAAATTTGCCGAGCTCCCCAATTAAGATTGTATTTTTAATAATTTTGGTAGATACGGCAACATTTTGCTTTCTTTCTTTTATATATATATATATATATATATATATATATATATATATATATATATATATATATATATATATATATATATTTATATATATATATATATATATATATATATATATATATATATATATATATATATATATATATATATATATATAGCTTTTATATTACTTTGTATCAGACAGAAGAAATACTGGCTGCATTTATTTACAGTAAATCGTAATAAAAGTATAATAAAACTTGGCAGTAGTTTTTTTTTAAAGGAGAAGTGATGATCATTGACTCTAACTTCAGATGATTTTTACTGTTCCGTACGGAACACTTATAAGATCAATTCGGTGTCTGTCCGACTGTCCGTCCGACCGTCCGTCTGTCTGTCTGTCACACCCGATTTTATCCGAAACAGTTTGACATAAAAAGTTGAAATATGGTACAATTGTACGAATTGATGGTCTCATCAGAGCCGTATAGTTTTGAAAGTTAAATTTCGACTCAAGGGGTTAGTTTTGGGGGGTAGGTCATCGAGTGGGGTGTCAAATGAAAGCTTGTAAAAACACGAGTTCAAAAGTATATATAATGTAACACTTGCGCACACTTTCCTTTGTATTATTGTTAAACAATTGCGAAAAATCACTGTCCGCCCCCATTATCTCGAAAAGTACTGATCAAAAAATTTGGAAAAAATTCTGGAATATTCTCCACAGTCTGTAGATTGAAAAAAAATGATCACGAGTGTATTACCTTTAATAATTTATCTGGTATATAAAAAAGAAAATCATAAATTTTAAAGTCATCAGTTTTCAGTAAAGATCGGAAACAATCTTTGTTGAAAACTCATTTGGGGTGTGTTTTGTGAAGTCACTGATCATTTTATACCTCCGTAACAAAAATTTTTACTCTAAAACCAATCAACGTACGAAACAATAATTGCGCAAGTTCAACTTGAACTTGGCAGTTTTTTTTAAACTTAAAAAATTTTTGATTTTAAACTATAGCGACATTATGCCAGTCCACGTTATTATCAGAATCCACGTCAAATATTTTTAGACCTGTCTGTTTACTACAGCCATTTGTGTTTATATTAAAAAGCCCCAAAACTCCTATTTCACTGTTCTCATTAATTAAAGAAAATTGCCAATTATCATTATTTTTCTGCAATTGTCGTTGATACGAGAATGTAGTTCAGGTTCTTTTACATCTTATATTTATAAGTAGCATACTGGGAAAAAAACCATACTAATTGTGTTTTTGTATTCACGTGAAAGGGGACCTTCGAAAATAATTCCATACTCTCCTATTTATTTTCCAACTTCATGCTAGGATTCCCTTTCTGCTGAGCTAAACAACATATATAATCTCTAAAGTTCTAATATACATATTGTGACTTTGCATTTTAATTTAATTGACTAATAATGATCGAAAAAAACACCCCGCTATTTGTAATATTTCAATGTTCGAGTAAATTGATGCCGTCATTGAAATTTAAATATGGTAATTATTGGCTTTGTTGCTACGTTGGGCGTAAATTATCAATTTGTGTTCTTTTGTTGTTTTGTTGTGTATTATCGCACCAGATTTTGTATAAAGGATAGCGAAATATGATACGCAAAAATGTATATTTATCAAAAATGTTCTGACTTTTATTTTACAGTATTCTTTTTTATTATTGAATTTTAATTTGTTTGATTAGCATAAATTCTGAAAATTAAAAAAATAAATAAATAAATCCACGCATGCAATAAAATTTTAGCAAAATCATCTGTAAATTTACTTTTTTTCTCCAAAAATTATTTATAAACTTTTTCTAATCTTTCTCTGTTTATTGTATCGCAAAAGCATCGCGTTTTATCCCAGAGAATTACATACTGAGTGTGTACAAAAATAGATTCAATGTTTTACTGAATAATTTTTAAAAACTGCAGTAATATAAGAGTAAAAATTTGTGGTCCTTTGGATCAGACTGTGTAAATTTTTGATAACTTTCTGGCGTTTCACCTACGATTACACTAGACACGATCAGAGATCTTATCTCCTCCAGATTATAACTCTGAATTCAGTTTTCTAACCTCGAAGAGAAAGGATCCCCGAAGATGTCTCGTGCAATAGCACGCGAAATGTCGTACAGGTACTCGAAATTGATACGGTCTAATCCCAATAACCACGACTTCTCATCATGAAAGCTTCCATTTCATGTTGGCATACCTCGAGGAGAAGGAAATCAAAAAGAAGCCAAGTTGTTGGTGATCTCTGCATCATCAAGAAGAAAATGCTCGACTAGCTAGCCTTTTTCTTAAAATGTAACAAACTCTACAGACGAGTAAAAAGGGCTACTAAGAAAAAGAATACAAGTAACACGTCGTGATTTGGATGTCAATGCGCGTACGCCACCAGGACTTCACTTAAAATTGTCTTTCTTTCTAGAACGCGATATTTAGATGAAAGAACTATTGCCCAAGCAGCAAAGATTCAATAAGAAATCAGTGAGAAGCAAAAAAGGAAGTTAGCTGTGCTGTGCTAAAGCAAAAAAAATCTGTAAATCCGTATTTCCTGTTTTTCAAGAAATGGTTTATATAATATTTTATAATATTATAGATTATAATTGTGCAATATTACTGTTTTTTTGTGTTGCTGAAACTCAATTTCCAAACTTGTAGTAATTTTCTCCATAATATTTTATAAAACTGACATTTTGTAAAATTTGTACCAATTTATACCAAAATTCCCTACAACTCTGTAGAAAAGCATCACTGTAATTTGTCAGTGGTTGTAGGGATTCGCAAAAAAAATCACTCTTTTTTTTTTCTCCATAATATTTTACAGAACTGACATTTTGTAAAACTTGTACCAATTTATACCAAAATTCCCTACAACTCTGTAGAAAAGCATCACTGTAATTTGTAAATGGTTGTAGGGATTCGCAAAAAAAATCACTCTTTGAGATTTCTGCATTTATTCGCATTTCAGGATCTCTATATCACGAAAAGTTTCTCGTCAGTCTATTAGACTATCTACCTGTAACTCTACAACGAAATGAAAGATCAATTGAAATTTAGTAGACATATGAAACTTTTAGTAAAAATGATTTTGGTTTAAGGGAAAGGAATGAAAGAGGATCGAGAAATTTTGTAAATTTTCAATAGTATTACGAATTTTTTTTTTTCATATTTATGAGAGCGTATTGATATGCTTCTAGCCTAGCTTTAAAAGAACAGTTTTAAAAAATGTTTAGTAAGGGTACAAGGTAACTTTAGGCCTCCCCAAAAAAATTTTTTGTTTTAACTTGCAGTCTTCGACAACGTCTATTACTTCTTCATTTGAATGAAATTTGTTCTTTTTTAAATGTTTTTTTTTTTTCAGTTTCAGGAATAAGTAATAGTTAAAGAGAGGTAAATCAGGGAAATATGAAGGATGACTAGTTAAAAGCCTAATTCTTTGATTGCAGCAAGATCTTTTCCTTCTAATTTTTGTAAGCAAAACTTTTTGGGGCGAGGTGAGCCAGCGTCGTTCCACTTTTTTGACTATTCCTTTGTCTCCGACTCTAGTGACAGTCCCACATTTTATCCAGGAACATCTGTAAATAACTTGTGTGTTGTGACTTTCAGTCGTTTTTGGACGGCGTTGAGACATTTGGGGATTCATTTGGTTGATAATTTTCTCGTACCCAGTATCAGAATAGCAATGTTCAGGTTCTCTGCCATACATTTCAGCCTAATTCGTCGATTCTGAAAAATCATTTTATGGACAGTCTCAACATTATCTCGGGTAGACGCAGAAACAGGTCTTTCAGCATCGTGTTTAAAACTGAAGTAGATTCTACTTCTCTTGAAATACGCAACCCAAATTTTGATAGCTGTTTAGGAAGGACATTGTTCCTTCCTAGTATTAGACATGTAAATTTCTTTAGCAGGCAGTCTTTTCAAAAAGAAAAAATAATCGTTCAATATTCTATTTTATTAAATTTGTAATTTTTGTTGGTCACATCTTCTAAAAAAATAGCACAATTAAGTCTGAACACCACACTTTGTGCCCAGTTACCACGAATTTTTTTACTAAAACTAAAACTAGTATCCATAGCAATCGAATTTGTTTTTGACAATCGAAAGTGGCTTATTAGTTATCAGTACAGCAGTATTTCTAGTCGAATATGTATGGGTTTTAAAAGGATGCGTAATGAGAGAGCTGCTTTAAATGTCTCATATACGTTATTTTGAAGATTCTTGGAGTTGGAAACCTGAAAAGTATGCTATTTTCTCATAATTTCCAATTCCAGAAACAGTATGTAGGGCTATAAAAATGTCTAAAGCCTCTGTCCAGCTTTCTCTTGTCTTTTATAGATTGCTATAAGCTACTTATTTAAAATAATTAGTTTGAAGTAAGTGAATCTCTAATATAGGAAGTAAAATTTGGAAAATCACTTTTTTTTCAACACTTTCGAGTTAAAAGTTGTACAAATATAGTACAAAATATTATGTTTTTTCTTTATCCTAAAAAATTGCTTTTAAAAATTTTTAATGTCTTTTGCTTTTTATTTCAGCAGCAGTGACTTACAGAAACACTAATTATTTAAAAAAAAACATAACCCACAAAAACCCAATAAAAGCCCTAATCTTAAGGTGGCTTTTAAAAAAATTTTGTAATAAACTCGACAAGGCAAGCGAAAGATTACACTTAAAATTTACATTTTTATTAGTTTAAAGCTTAGTAAAACAAATTGGTCTCAGTCTTATTTTTGTTATGCTTTTAGAAATTGGGTGATTTTTGGCAATTTAATGGTACGTTGCTTTTGTTTAGGCGGGATTTTTTTGTTTAATATCTTTGAAATTAATTTATAACTTAAATTAAGGCGAAGACATTTCATGATGGTTGAAGTGTAATTAGAGGAAGAAAAGGCTCTTGTAGTCAAACCATCCCTGTCTTTGCCCTACGTCAGAATTTATAAAAATTTTATTATATTTTTACAATTATACGAAACACTGTTTCACTTTAATTTATTAGAAACAAGCATTGAAAATTTTGAAAGAGAAATGTAGAAATATGAGTATACCTTTCAACGATAAAATGGTGTATTTTCTGTGTTTTGCGGATGATCAGATAGTACTTACGTACGACTATGAAGTTGTAGAGAGTATATGACACGGAAATTAATAGAAGAATATAAAAAGTGGAGCACGGAAATTAACATTGACACAACAGAATATATGTGTATCGACGGAGTACAACAAAATATAGTACTGGAAGAACAGCAGCAAGAAATAAAACAATGTAAGAAATATAAAGTCTAGGCATGTATATTACGAATGATGGACGGATGGGTGAAACAATTAAACATAGAAACAACGAAGGAACAAAGCCTATAAGATAATTCAGCAACGTATTGTGGGATATGAATATATCAAAGGAAAATAAACAGAATCTACAACAGCATTGTAAAAAATATACCACATATAGTAGTGAGGTGTGGCTAATTAAGGAATAACCGGTCAAGTGCAAGTTGGACTTGCGCAATTAGTGTTCCGTACGGTGATTGCTTTTAAAATAAAAATTTTTGTTGCGGAGGTATAAAATGATATGACTTCACAAAACACATCCCAAATGAGTTTTCAACAAAGTTTTTTTTTCCGTTCTTTACTGAAAATTGATGACCTTGAAATTCTACACCCTGTAAAGAATATTCCAAAATTTTTTGATCAGTATTTTTCGAGATAAGGGAGACAGCAATTTTTCGCAATTTTTTAAAAATAATACAAAGAAAAGTGTGTGCTAGTATTACATTATATATATTTTTGAACTGGTGTTTTTTACAAGCTTTCATTTGGCACCCCACTCGAGGACCTGATAATTTTTTTTTTCACTTCCGATTTCACCCCCCAAAACTGACCCCTTATGTCATAATTTAACTTTTCAAACTACACAACAATTGATGAGGCCATCAATTCTTATATTAGTGCCAAATTTCAACTTCTTATGTTAAATAGTTTCGGAGAAAATCGGGCGTGATAAAACAGATGGGCAAACAGACAGACGGGCACCGAAGTGTTCTTATAAGTGTTCCGTACAGAACACTAAACTCTGGAGGCGACAGAAATGAACTTTTGGGGACGTGCTGCCGGGAAATCAAAATGGGACAGGGGTAAAAATGATAGAATTCTGGAAATCACGAAAATCAAACATACAATAATGGAAGATATTAGGATAAGTTAATGGAGATAGTATGGCCATGTGCAATAGATGAATGAAGATCTGTTACCCAAGCAAATATTCAACTGGACACCGCAGAGAAAAAGAAAGAAAGGAAGATCCAGACTGAGGTGGAGAGAGGGAGTGGACGGAAGTATTAGGGAAGGAGAAATAGAGGAGAATCTATGGAAGGATGGAGAGAAATGAAAAATAAGTAAGCCACTATTAAGTTTTTCTTAACTTTATGGATTGACTTATTATATTTTGTGTATTCAGTATTAATTACTTATTGCTTACACTTCTTGCATCTTTCGTTTAAATTGAGAACAGCAAGGATTTCTTTTGTCAGTTATATTTTCTTTTACAAACATGTAGGTACTAACTTTTTAAAATTGAGTAAAAATATTGTTTTGTACTTTTTATCACTTTTTTGAAGTCGGATTAAGGTTCATTTATAATTTTAGTTAAGTTCAAAAGGAGTGTATTTGAAAAAATAAAATTCTGGATGGCATTCCATCTTCTCTGATTATCAGTTAACAAGAAGTGCAAGGGAGGCATTATCTTTCTTTTCACCCCCAGTATAATACATTATGCATTGCTAAGCTTAAACTAAAAACCAAAAATTTATTTTTTGTTTTAAAATCATTTTAAAATAAATTAAAAAACAGAGGTTTAATTTTAAACAAATATGTATAATTTATATTTATTATTGGTTTTAAATAAATGGCTTTTAGTAACATAAATCTCTAAAATAATTTTTATGCTGTAGGCAAAAGGTTATAAATATAAATCTAAAATTAAAATTTAATTGTAACTAGATCAACGGGTAAAACTATGAATTATTGATATTTAAAAATTAAGTTTTTGTGCTGTTATTGGCCATTTTGACGTTTGTATAAAATGTCGACGAAAAATATTTTATCACATATAGTTATGTTTTTTGAGAAACAGCCAAATTACTAGACGTTTAGTATGTGGTGCTGTTCCGCCTGCGTGGATTTTACAACTTGCATCATTTAATTGATATACGTTATTGAAGAAGTGTCAAAATTTTGTCAACTACTTTGCTTCCGGCTTTTTCGCCATATTTGTCTAACGTCACACAAATCATTAATTCTCCAGAACTGCCAAACACTAACATATTCTAATGTGAACTAACACGTTGCAAGATAACTTACCTAAATACGAAAAATAAATACGTGAAAATGAATCTTTATAAACGGACACACACACACTCACTCAGAATTTCCCCTTGTGCCCTTACGACCTGGGTAAAAAACCATGGCGTGTTTAGTTCCTGTAAATAAAGTAATTGCGAAATAAGCACAAAACCCGAAATAAGTATTATTACTGCTAAATCCTTTTTTTTAATGTCGGGAAATATCTTGATATCTAATTAAAATGAAAACGCTTTATTTTTTATGCAGTCACCGATGATTTTGTCTTGTTTTTTTGCAAAATTCATAGTAATTTAAGCCTGTACCGACGGTTTCGATTATATGACCATCAAAAGAATTTATCACTGCTATTTATTAAAAGTATAGAGGGGCGTCGATAATACAATTTCTTCAAACTCTATTTAACAGGTGCCTCATAGAAAGTAAAGTACCAACACCAGATTACTAGTGGAAAAAGCAAATAATTTAATAAATAAGGTCACCTTATGGGTTGACTACGAAAAAACATTTGATTCGGTAGGAATATGGGCAGTCCTTAACGCCTTAAGTAACAGCAGAGTCGCACACAATTTTTCTTGAATACATATATAAAAATGCTATATCACAAATAATGCTTGAAGAAAAAACAAATAAAATCAAAATTAAAAGAGGAATTAGACAAGGTGGCGTTGACTCTAGAAGACATATTCAAATCGCTAAAGTGGGAAAATAAAGGAATACTAATAGACGGTGAACGATTAAATCACTTAAGGTTCGCAGATGATATCACTTTGATCGCCAACACAAAAGAAGAATTACAAGAAATGCTGATGGAATTAAATACCAAGTCTCAAGAAATAAGTTGCACCAAAACCAAATATTTAAACAACGAAAGTGAACATAACAGCCAGGAACTATTAATAGAAGGTGAAAGAATAGAAAAGGTACAGACATTCATATATTTAGGACAAAAAATCGAAATATTAAAAAAAAATTTAAAGGCTGACTTGGATAACGTTAACTTGGTCTGCGTTCGGAAGGTTACAATCTACATTTAAATTGGACATCCCAAATACAACAAAAGCTAGAGTATTCGAACAATATGTACTGCCAGTATTAACATATGGCACTGAAACGTGGGCTTTAAATAAAAGTATAATAAATAAACTCCAGGTAACCCAAAGAGCAATGGAGAGCAGAATGCTAAATATTAGACTTCATGGTCGTATTGCTAACACCGAGATACGAAGAAGATCAAAAGTGACAGATATAATACAACGAATATGTATATTAAGAAAGTTGGGAATGTGGAATCTTTGGCACAATGATACTACTCAGTATATATCACCACTACACCAAACACTTTATTTTTGCACTCGATGATTAATCATCGCTCCTGATGAAGCTAACATGGTTAGCGAAACGCGCGTCGAGTGCAAAAATAAAGTGTTTGGTGTAGTGGTGATATATACTGAGTAGTATGTATATTAAGGTGGAATTGGGCGAGGCATATCGCAAGGCTGATTGATAACAGATGGACACGCCGTATAGTTGAATGAACGTCTAGAGAACATAAAAGATGCAGAGGTAGACCACAGACAAGATGGACGGACGACATAAAAAGATTAACAGGACACGATTGGATGCAGAAGGCAAATAACAAAGCTCATTGGAGACAACCTGGGGAGGCTTACATCCGATTGTGCATGTAATAAGCTAATGATGATGATGAAGGTAATGATCATGATGATTTACTAAAATATTATGCCCCATTTATGAATTTCATTCAATCTTTTAATTTTTACAGTTATTCATTGTTAAATATATTTAATATTTATAATTTGAATTTCATTATAATCAGTGTCCCAGTAAAGGAGATACAAAAATTTTAATTTCGGCAGTTGTTTACGTCAAAAACTTATTTGACATGTACTGTTCTAATTTAAACAAAAGCGAGCCATAAATAGAGAAGATATAAATCAGACCCGTCACATAAATAAATAAAATTTAGGCCTTTTAGTGTTGTGTGATGTCAATTTCAAAAATGACTATGATAATAATTCTACATCTAACCTTTTTATTCAATATCGATTTATATATAAAAAATATAAAATGACTAACTGTTTTACTATTTATCAATTATTTATGATATATATTTTCATATATTATCAAACGAGGAGTGTATGATAAGTACCTGGCCTCGGCCAGAGATGGCGCTACTACTGTTTAAAAAATTATCTTTCTCGTAAACATAACCTTTTACAGAAATCCTGTCCAATTTTCAATTCGCTGCGTGTTTTTGGAAAACAATGAAAAAAATTGAATATCGAGCAGTGAAATAATGTTTGTTTTTAAAAAAGAAAACCAAAGATGAGATAAAAGCGGAACTCGGCGAACTTTATGGGACTCTGCACCTTCTTTATCGATCATAAATATTCGACAGCTGAATTCAAGTGCGGCCGTACAAACATTTTTGATGAAGAACGTACAGGTCGTCCAAATGAGATCACCACATCAAAAATGATTGAAAAAATCCACGATATAGTAATAAATGATCGGGGAGTGTAAGGGCGTGAGATTGCCGAGACTGTGGGTACCTCAATTGAACGGGTGCAGAACATTTTAACAACTCATTTGGATACAAGAAAACTTTCCGTAAGATGGGTGCCGCGATTGCTCACAATTGACAATAAACATGCATGTATGTCAACTTTAAAAGCATGTTTGGCGATGTTAAAGCGTAATCAGAATGAGTTTTGGCGTCTATCCATAACAGTTGTCGAAACATGGATTCATCACAGCACACCAAAGACCAAACAACAATCCCAACAGTGTGTTTTTCGTGGGGAACTGTCGCCAAAGAAAGACAAGGCGACTTTATCGACCAACAAAGTCATGGCCACAGTGTTTTGGAATGCATGCAGCATAACCCCCGTCGATTACCTTGAAAAGGGCAAAACGATTAATGGAGAGTATTATGTCAACTTATTGAATCATTTCAATCATGCTGTGAAAGGAAAACGTCCTGCATTTGGCGAGGAAAAAATTCCCTTTCATCAAGACAATGCACGCGTGCACACTTGTGTCATCGCCATAGCAAGATTCCTTGAGTTAGAATACGAATTGCTTCCGCATCCACCATATTCACCAGATTTAGCCCTCAGGGATTATTTGCTATTTCCGAATATGAGAAAATGGTTGTTTTGAGGGGTTGGAGAAATTGTATTTTTTAGTTGGGATACAAAAGATAGAAAATCATCGGATTAATTGTATCGAGCTAAAAGAAGACTATGTTGAAAAATAAAATAAATTTAACACATAAAAATGTTTTCTTCTTGTCAAGGCCAGGTACTTATCATACAACCCTTGTATATTAGTAACGTTTGATTGCAAGAAATTTATGAAGCAGGAAAGTTTATAATCAAATATGAGCAATTTTTTGTCTTATCGAAAAATACGAGAAAAAAAATTCTAATCTAATGTTAACGAATTTTCATGGCCATAACATATATTTTTCCATAAAACGTTTTATAAAAAAAATATGTGTATGTGTTTTTGTTAAATATTTTAGAACTCTATTAACACGTCTATTCAGTATAAAATAAAAAAATACTTATATAATTTCAGTATCCTCTTTTAAGTACCGCCACTGGTTTAGATTAGGCAACCCATTATATTATTCATTATAATGTTGCCCTCTCCTAAAATTTATACCTAGGTCTTCCACACGTGCTAGAGGGAAGTCCCTAAAGCGCTCTAGGAGCGGCATGTGTGCGGAAAAAGCGATTCACGTTGTTCTTGAATCGCTGTAAATTGTACTCGGTGGGAAACATAGCCCTGGGCAAATTATTCCAAAGGAATGATGTTCTCCATATAAAAGACTGCTTGAAAAGCGTTGTACGCTGAGTAACAAGCTGAACCTCATACGGATGTGAAGTATTAACGCGACATGTATTTCTAACATGCACCGCTCTGGGAGGAATTAAGCGGGCTACATCCCTCGAACACTTTTTATGAAAATACTTGTAGAACAGACTCAAGTCGCCAACCGTTCTTCGATGTTCCAGCGAATCAAGGCCGCCGGTCAGTTCCGGGTCTCCAATCAGACGAACAGCTCTTCTCTGAACAGAATCCAACAAATGCAGTGTGTGTTTTTGGGAGCGGAGCCCTAAACATGGGAGCCGTATTCCATAGTTGGTCGAATCTGAACTTTGTAAAGAATTAACAGTTTTTGTGGAGTGTAAAGCTTTTTGGTTCGAAATAATATTCCCAACTTTTGAGAAGCTCTCCTTGCTATGCCTGCAACATGTTCATGCCAGGACATATTTGCTCTCAAATTAACGTCCAACAAATTGAGTGCCCCGACATGACTATGTCGGGTTCAGCAACGTTAACTTTTTTAGAAAAAACGGCCTCCTGGGTTTTTGTAGCGTTAAATTCCACTTGGTTACTGTGACTCCAGGATAGAATTTCAGGTCTTTATTAAGTTGGGGGAGATTAGGGCGAGGACAGAGGCAGCGAGGAAACGCTTTAATAGTATCAAGAACACATTCCTAGGCAAAAAAGAAATACCAAAATCAACAAAACTACAAATCTTCAAAAGGGTGGCGACACCAACACAAAGTCACAGAAGTAAGATACAAAGTATCGAAATGAGATTCCTCAGAAAGATTGAAGGAAGGACAATACTGGATAGGATAAGAAACGTTGATATACGAGAAATACTGGAAATGAAGCCGATACAGGAGAAAATAGAAGAAAGCCAGTTGAGGTGGTTTGGACATATACAAAGAATGGGATAGGAAAAACTGGTAAGAAGAGTGTATGAAGCAAGAGAGAATAGAAAACGAAGTCGAGGAAGACCACGAAGAACATGGAGGGAGGAAGTAAGGGGTGCAATGGAGAAGAGGGGAGTGAGGTGGGAGGAGGCAACAAGGCTAGCCCGAAATAGAGAAAGATGGAGAGAAATATAAAAAACTCCAACCTAACTCAACCCACTCACACCAGCCTACACCGAGAGGTATCATGGCTAAGGATTAAGTAAGTAAGTAAATTCCACTTGGTTACTGTCACTCCAGGTTAGAATTTCAGGTCTTTGTTAAGTTGAACGACCTCTTGCTGTCTGCGGATATTCGCCTGAGTAGCCGAGGTCCGAGCGTTCAAAGTGAATAAAGAGATAAGCGTACTGTCATCTGCAAAGCTATAGATTGGATTCCCGGTCTCTTCCAGCAGATCGTTAATGTAAATGAGAAAGAGAGTAGGAGACAATACGGAGCATACCGGCGTTGATAGTGAAGGTGTTAGAAAGAAATCCGTCGACCTCCACTCGTAAAGAATGTTCTCTGAGGAAACATGAGAGCCACAAACAGAACTTTTCAGGCATACCATAAGAGCGTAGCTTAGCCAAGAGTCCATCGTGCCAAACACGGTCGAATGCCTTGGATATGTCAAGAGCAACCGCACGAGATTCTCTAACTAGATAACGAGATAACTAATTTACTCTTTATTGTTCTTAATATCCATGCTCCATTACCGATTTTAACAACGACACCAGATTAGGTACAGAAGCGTAAAGACTGTAACTTTTTGGTTTTTTTCAATTTGATATTAAATAAAGATAAGATACCCATACCCAGGAGAGATCTTACTTGTCGGACCATCTATTAATTCTATTTGAAAGTCGGTCAAAATATTTTTATACTGAAAGCTCGTCAAGAATAGATACATTAGTACGATGTTTGGTATATGATAAGATTCGATATGCCCACATCTCAAGCGCATCAATTCGTCTTTTGTCAGCTTATTTAATGGTACATCTTTCCGATGCATAAGTTGCTATGGGAAATATAAGGCTAGATAACAATCTTAACTTTGTGCTTTTTGTGATAGCTGTGAATTTGATCGTAGAGTTTCTAGCCATAGCCGAACGTCTTCTGACTTCCGCTCCACAGCCACCCTTGTTAGTTATGAGAGATCCCAAATAGTTGAAATGGTCCACAACAGTGAAACCAGCAATTTCATTTGTGTGTAACAGATCTTCGTTACAACTAACAATCATTACTTTAGTTTCATTCAATCCATAGCTTTTAGTAATGATTTCCAGACGCTCCATGATTGATTGTAAAAGGTATATTAGAGAAACAGAAAATCGAGGATGAAAACTACGATTCATGTGCATAATTTTCCGTGTGCTAATTCCAATCTCTCAGTTCTTCTTTCGTCCACATTCTCCTCTGATTTCTGACGACCAGGTCCTTTATGTTTAAAATTTACTGTTTCTTACATGCGAAGTCGTACTATATAACTGCATCTTCCCTTTATGTTTACGATAATGTCCTCTATCGAGCTTGATAACGGCACATTTATCCAATCCAGATTCCATACCAATATCTCGCGTATATTCTTCTATCTACTCTAAGCAAATGATTTAGGTCCCATTCTGAAGTAGCATAGAGTTTAAGGTCATATATACATAACATAGATGAGTGACTTTATGCTTGCGTTAAATAAAGATTATTATTATTATTGCAAAAAATATAAAAATAATTTAAAGGGAAACCTGATTTTGATACATATAGAAATTGTGTTTACCCTTAATTATTTTTACGATTTTCCAGGTCATTAGAAACCATACTGCGGCCCAATTAAAACAGGACTTAATTTTATTCAAGGTCGACTTAACAAAAAATATTAAACCACGTAACTGTAACAAACAAAGATTGTAAACGCAGATAACATTTTAAATTTACATTTTTATTATTTAAAGACTTAATTAGAAAAAATTCAGTGCCGCGGCTGAAACAGACGTTGGAATGAAGTGCCTAATTATTTTGCTTTTGAAAAAACGGTATTTCCTAAAAATCAACAGCGTCCTTTTTATTTTCTCTTTATTCATTTATTATTTAAAGACTTAATTAGAAAAAGTATTTTTAGAGGAATTGCTCTTTAATGGATAAGGTCACACCTGACTTGACGACGTTAAAGTGATTGATGGTATTTACTAGAGTGTGCCAAAGGGATGTTTTAGAACCTCTTTTGTTTTTCATTTTTATGATCTGCCTGCCTTAAACATGCACACTTCACACTTTTTGATGTGGCATTAACCAAACTCTGTGACATCAAAAAGCGTCGTATTTCATTATCTCATTAGGACTAAATCTTGGTGTGAATTAAATCTTCTAATGCTAAATTTTATCTAAAATAAACTTCAGTTGTAGACAATATTTCGGTCGAGATTGAATTTTTGGGTTTAGATCAGGTCACATATAGTTGCTCACATATAGTCGCTCACATATAGTCGCACTGCTATATACTCAAAGTCACAAAGGATAAATTGAGTCGGGTTATTATGTTCCCACAGAATCACGTCTAAGATACCTTTCTAGGAAATATCCATCCCATCCCTATTGAAATCTATTTACTATTACAAAAGCATACATTGAAATATATTTCTCATGCAGAAATAAGACACTCGTGCAGATTATCATTTTTAAGGTTGACATATTTGACTTTATACACTTTATTTATATCAGAATTTGAAATCATGATGAGTTAGATAAAACTTCGTACTTATCACTGGCGCTTCTCAACCTATATTATAAAAAAGGCACTGGCAGAAGAAACAAGAGAAGTAAAAGTCAATCGAGTGTCTATCAATCGCGTACGATACGGGGACGATATAATTCTAATAGAAACCAACCAAAACGACCTGGGAATACTAATTAGTAACGTAACAGCATCGAATGTAGAATATATAAAGGTAAAAGGGACGAAATATATACTAATTATAATATGAACATATAACAAATAAAGGGCATATTTATATAAACAACCGTTCTACAGTAAAATTTTACATATGCAAGTATCTAGGCATAATAATGACATCACAAAAAAAATTATTTGGCTGTCAAATTACTGTCGCTGTTCTTAGTACTCTGTGATTTTATATGAATTCGTTGCGTTGTGCAGTTTTTTGGAAGTGTAGAGAAGTTTTTCACTAAAGAGGGAAATGGACTAAAAGTTATCCATGAAAGAAAGTCCTAGGTGTTTTTAAGTAAAATTTAGGTTTAAATATGAAGTTGAGACTCAATTTAGGATGACCTTAAATCATAAAGACCGATTGAGGTAAGAACTAAAAAAACCATCAGGCTTGTTGAAGATTTGCTCTTGTAGAACCGACGAACGAAGATTCTGGTGTTTGGTTAAGAAACTGGAGTATCCAAAAGTACAGTTTTATGGAAAATAAGCCAACAATTAATGGAGAGATTTACAGAAGGACAATACAAATTTTGAAGCAGGCCATTTCAGATAATATTTAGATTTCATAAAAACCAAACCTTTGTTGTTGTGCCACTATTGTAAGGTTTACAAGGATTCACCGTATTAAAACATCCCCTTATAGCCCTAATTTAGCGCCCTATTACTTCTGTCTAATTAAACATCTTAAGCAAGACCTCAGGGGCTGAAAATTTTCCTCAGATAATGAATTGAAAGTCGTTGTAGAGTAATTTTTCGAGAGGCAAAGATAAATTTTTTTTGGTTGGAAAAAAAATCATCACCGTATAAACAAAAACAACGACTGTTCTGAGAAGAAAATAAAAACGGGCCAAGTACAATCGGACTTGCGCAGTTACGTTGATTGCTTTTAAAATAAATAACCGGTCAAGTGCAAGTTGAACTTGCGCAATTAGTGTTCTTTTAGCTTTTAAGATAAAAAATTTTGTTACAGAGGTATAAAATAATCAGTGACTTCACAAAACACAACCCGAATGAGTTTTCAACAAAGTTTGTTTCCAATCTTTACTGAGATCTGATGACTCCGAATTTTTTTTTTTTTACCAGATAAATTATTAATGGTGATGCACTCGTGATAATTTTCGTTCAATCTACACCCAGTGGAGAATATTCCAGAATTTTTTCAAAATTTTTTGATAAGTACTTTTCGAGATAAGGCGGGGGATTTTTCGCGATTTTTTAAAAATAATACAAAGAAAAGTGTGCGCAAGTATTACATTATATATATATATATATATATATATATATATATATATATATATATATATATATATATATATATATATACATATATATATATATATATATATATATATATATATATATATATATATATATATATATATATATATATATATTACTCGTGTTTTCATAAGCTTTCATTTGACACCACACTCGATGACCTAGTAAAAGTTTTTTTTTCACTTTTGATTTCACTCCCCAAAACTAACCCTTTAAGTCAAAATTTAACTTTCAAAACTGCATGGCTCTGATAAGGCCATCAATTTCTATATTATTACCAAATTTCAACTTTCTATCTCAAATAGTTTCGGAGAAAATCGGGTGTGACAGACAGACAGACAGACACCGAAGCCATCTTATAAGTGTTCCGTACGGAACACTAAAAATTTTGTTACCGAGGTATAAAATGATCACACACAAAACACATCCCAAAATAGTTTTCAACAATGTTTGTTTCCGATCTTTGTTAAAAATTGAGGACTCTGAAATTTTTGTTTTTTTAAATATATCAGATAAGTTATTAAAGATGATAAATTTCGTTCAGTCTACACTCTGTGGAATTTTTTCAAAATTTTTTGATCAGTACTTTTTGAAATAAGGGGGTGGGTAACAGCGATTTTTGGCAGTTTTTTGAAAATAATACAAAAAAAAGTGTGCGCAAGTATTACGTTATATATATTTTTGAACTCGTGTTTTCACAACCTTTCATTTGACACACCACTCGATGACCTGACAAAAAAAAAAAAAATTTCCACTTCCGATTTCACCCCCAAAAACTAACCCTTTAAGTCAAAATCTAACTTTCAAAACTACAGATCTCTGATGGGGCCATCAATTCCTATATTAGTGCCAAATTTTAACTTTCTATGTCAAATAGTTTTGAAGAAAATTGGGTGTGACAGACGGACAAACAGACAGGCACCGAAGTGATCTTATAAGTGTTCCATACGGAACACTAAAAATCCGGACTTCACAAGTAACTTTTATGTAGCGCCAATATCAGCCTAGAATAGAATATCACGTTAGTAGGTTAGTTGTTCTAGGGTATGAAAAAAAAAATTGGATATGCAGCTATGGTTCTGCGGCAACAAAAACTGCCGTAGTTAGGATATGTTATGGGGAAAATCAGGTATTATTGGTTGCACTCAAGGCTCTGATTATTTACATCTAGACACGGTCTAACAATAACAGTGAACTCAAAAAAGGGCTAGTGGAAACGATGAGTTACTATTTGGTTGAATGTAAGTGTTACCAGAGTAAATTTTAAAATATTCAATGGGTTATCGGCTATATCAATAAAAGTCTAATATAATGCAGTAAAATTATCGTGCATAGTTTTAACTAACAAAGAAGAAAGTAAATAACATTATATTTATAAGAAATAACCCAATATTTTCTAAATTTTTACTTTAATAAATTATATATCACCACATATAACCTGCTATTATAATAAACAAATATAAGTAGCAACACTGGCACAAATTCTCAACAAATTTTACTAGCAGCAAATCATTTGCCATCATTCTGGATTTAGCGGTGCTGCACAGACGTGGGATACGGTAAGTTTTTTACATAATAGAGCGTTGAAATTTGGCCTAGTGTTTTCTACTTGTCCTTACCGCACTTACTGCAGTTTTTAATGGATCATTAATTAGGCGGGAAACGATATTATAAATGACATGCTCTGACTATTCTTTTTTATGTCTTTGATTATGAAGTGTATTACGAAGACGACATTTATCGTCGCGGTACTTAACGATACTGGTTTATCTATATGACGGCACTTGCAGAAGAAGAGAGAATATTTTGAATTTTACTTTAAAAGCGATTAAACTCAGTTAACTTCAAAATTCAATTTTTATTTCTTAAACGGTTTTACGATGTAATACTGACTCTTTTATTTTCCTTTTGAATACAATGTCTTTAACATTTCTTTTATTTTCCTTCGATCATATTGTAAAAATTTCATTACCCAACAATTTGCTCAAATTTCGCTTACCAGACGAGAATACTTTAAAATGAAAGTAACTCCAAATCACTTTACGATATAAAGAAAACAAAATCAAGAACGTTCTTTTAGATTTGACCGCGATGTTTACTTTTGATTGAAGCAATACGAGTTATTTTAAAATTCCAAGTATACACAGGGTAAAAAGTCCCTAGACTTTTGAAGAAAAGATAATGTTTTTACCAAAAATCGGTACATTTACTCCAGTGGTCTTCCAACATTTGGATACCTTTCATATCCACTGGTAATCAAAAAAATCGACTCAGACGATTTTTGCTTCATTTAACACCAATCCTTGAATTTAATTTTCAAACAGTGGTTTGATTTTCTTCTCTTTCCAATAATACCAACAGCATTTGGATTCCCAAAAAGTTTTATTAATTAAAACGGTTTTACTCAACAGAACGGTTTTTACTCGCTCAGCAATGTACTCGTTGCCCGCTATTTATCCCTATAAAAACACATACAACTACATTTTCCTGTCATTCCTTTGTCGGAATTTGAACCGTCAACATCTCTGTTCACTAATTACGCCTTTGGAAATGGATGCCACTCCGGAAAAAACTGCACAATGCCCTATTGCAATTGGCATAGTTAACGAATAGTTGCTGCGCAACTGCACCGGAATCAGTCAGATGTTTCCAGAGTCTTCAGAGGTTATCAAGGGACTGGCGCCTTACGGAGACCAGGATCAGGAAGAAGGAGGCTTCACCGGCATTGAGGTCCAGCACGAGCTCGGACAAGTTCGTGGTAGGGCTGTCAGTCATTGAACACTCAGAAGAAGACTTAAAGAAGGGAACCTAACTCCGAAGTGACCAGCTAACAGACCCAAATTGACAGGAGCCCATTGACAAGCGCGACTCAGATTTGCCCGAGAATATGTTGACTGGTCCTTAGAGCAATGGCGCTCCGTTTTATTCTTCAACGAGTCCCGAATAAGCCTACATGGCAATGATGGAAGAAGACGAGTCTATAGAAGGCCTAGGGAGAGCTATGCGCAGTGCTGCGTTACTAAAACGGTCGCCTGCGTACGGTGTTTGAGCCCGAAATCCAGCTCCTGCATCGCTGAGGGACTTAAAGGTTGTGATGGTGGAAGAGTGGAGAAGAATCTCACAGATAGCGGTGAAAAAGCTCATCCACTCCATAAAAAACCGACTGGAAGCAGTAATAAGGGCTAGGGGAGATAATACAGATTATTGCTTTTGGTTTTTCAATAAATTTAATTTTTAAACTTAAAATTTGTTTAATTTTTTCTTTCTCTCATTATATCAGTAAAATGGGTGAAGTATGCTATGGAATTTGATATCATTTGAAATATAATAGAATGGGCTTTCAAATGATACTAAAATCCGTAAGAATATATGAACACTAAATTCTAGGATCCGTGTTCATTGAAGCAAAAAAGTTTTGAGTCGATTTTTTTGCTGACCAGTGTAGTACAATTTGTCGAGCTCTCTAAAATAAGCCTCTTCATTTGAGCCAAATCTCTTTCCCTGGAACCACCTTTTTAGATTTAAAAAGTGGTGATAATCGCTGGGGGCCAGATTTAGTGAATACGGCGGCTAAGGAAGCAATTCATAGCCCAGTTGGTCGAATATCACCGTCAATTTTATAGAGTTGTAAGCTGGTGTATTATCCTGGTAAAAAAAACAGTGTTTTCTCCGCTAAATGAGGGCTCTTTCTCTTCATTTGACCATTTAAACGGTCCAATAAACCAATCTGATAGTCTCCAGAGATTGTTTGCCCCTTCTCAAGATAGTCGATCAGTACTATTCCATGCGCATCACAGAACATACTTACCAAAGCCTTTCCAGCTGATGTTTGTGCCACACTGTGGACTGCCTTTTAGACTCAGGCGCGTAATGGTAAATCCGTGTTTCGTCCATTGTTATAAATCAACGCAAGAACTCTTTTAGATTACGCTGAAACAGTGCCAAACAGCTTTCTGAATCTTCGACACGTAGCTGTTTTTGATTTATTGGGCACATAGCTTTTTCATATGCAAATGTTCATGCAAAATATATCTTTCGCGTGCTGTTTATATCTTGATGATGTCAGCTATCTCACTCACATTCACTTTGCGGTCATTCAGAACAATATGGTGGATTTTTCTTATGTTTTTTGACTGCCTCATTTGGACATCCGTAACATGGTGCATTATCGATGCTTATACGACCGCATTTTAAGTTCACTAAACGATCAACATATAGTTGCTTCCAACGGATCATATATGTCATAACACTTCTCATGCCACTCTTGGGTTCGGGCTGTATTTTTTCCCATCAAAAAGCAATGTTTAATCAACACACGAAATTCTTTTTGCAAAAATCAAAAGTAGCTTTACTCAAACAGCTGTAACTCGCAAACTAATAGACACATAACATGTAATCAACAGGAATCTTCTGAGAGTTGACACTTATTGAAAATCATATGATTTTGTTTGTGCTGCCATCTCTCGGAACTTTTCACCCCATGTTAGTATTTATAATGATAATAGGGACAGAGTAAAGTTTAATATGTTAGTTTTATATCAGAAAACTCCAGGATATTTTGAACATAGTTTTGATTAAATTATTCGTTAACATGCAGTTGTAAAATAATACTGGATTTGACTTTCTCACACTATTTGAAATAATAATAATAAAATCTCTTCAGTTAAAATTGTTGTCTTATTTTTTGATACAATCTATATATAATTTTTCGAGATAAAATATAGGCCTTAATTTGATCCACCGTTCCGTCGTTTTCTTGTGATGCCTAACCCATAGACAAAAATCTACCAATGATTGTGTCCTCCATATACACTCCCTCATGATCATCAGCCAGCCTCTCTCGTTTACTGCTGGACATAGGTCTCATCTAAGTCCTTCCAGTCCCCTCGATGTTGTGCTTTCGCTATCCAGTTCTGAGCAATTCTTTTTAGGTCGTCTGTCCATCGGTTAGGTGTTCTACCTCTGCTTCTTTTGTCTTGCCGCGGTCTCCACTCCACAACTCTCTCCGTCCACCTATTATCCGTCAAGCGCCGTGTGATCGACCCATATATATATATATATATATATATATATATATATATTGTGGCGTCTTTTTATGACATGCTAAACTGTCCTCAGTTTGAGGCATCTTTTTTCCGTACCCTGTGAGAAGTTGTTTGTCCCACGCTTGAGCGCAATTTTGTAAGGTGTGCTAATTTTGCTTTATTTTTCGCCCCATGTAGACTGCGTCATTTTGTAACATTTTTAACTACTGGACGCCCCAAGCTTGAGCACAATTTTCTTGCAGCCCCCCGCTTTAATTTCTGATAATGAATTGAGTGAAACCTGATTTTAAAAGAACTAAAGAAATTAAAGAAATACTAGCTCAGTTTTCCTTGGTAGAGAGATATGGGTAAGAGATAATTTTTGTACGTCTTTTTGGAATTTAATTCTATTTTTAAAGAAACCTCAGTTGTACGACTTTTTTTTGGGCACCACTCATTTTAAAATAGAAAGGATTTAACTTCAGCTAAGAAAAATGAGAAAAAACTGAAGTGTTTTATGGATATTACTAAAAAGAATTAGTCTAGTACAACTGATCCTGAAAGGAGAAATAAATATTCAGTGAGACACTAGCTTTAATCAACAAAAAAAAAGAATTTATTCATGTTTTTAAAATGAAAAGTTCTAACCTTTACAGTTATACCAAAAAATTCTAGCCTAAATAGTAGTTGTTACATTTAAATTTTAAACTTTTACAACCCCCGAAGGCGAGACATCGTGCTTTACACTTCACTTTTTTGTCTGTTATACATTGCTGTTAATGCACTACTCTCGAATAAGTCTATTGGAGGGAGTTTTGTTGACTTACTGTTTTTCAGTCCTGCTGTGATGGACTACGCCCGATTTCACACTTTTTCTTAACACTTAGAAAGCTCACTACAGCTTTTATTGTCGAAACTGGTACTTTTACTTTGCGGCTCTGAAGAAAATTAGCCTACTTCGGCTAGATGGAAAATAGCCTCTCGGCTAGACGGTACTGCCTGGTCTGCGGCTCGATCGAAAAAAAGCCTCGCTGGTAGTTTCTCAGGCCCTTAAATAATCGTGCGACTTTTGCCGGTAGTATCAGGACGCTCCAATCAAAACTCCGGGTCAAACATTTCACCAATCGCGGCCTGGCGGTAGGTTCGATCAGCAACCCGCACAACACAGTATATACTGAATGTCCTGAAACTTCTGTTTAATATACCGGTCGATATTTTTAAAATAAAAATAAATACAATTTGAAGTGAAAAAAATCAGTAACATTACATGGTCTTAAAATCTGAGAAAAAATGAATGTTACATTTACCCCCTTCCAAAAAGAAATAGACTACACTAGTCTATTAAACTTAAGCTGCTTATGAAAAGGTACAAAGTGGTACACTATTACTTAATACTAAGGTCAGAACTTAAAACAAAATTACAAACTTCGGTCCTTACTACTAGACTTAATTCAATTAAGCACTAATATTAAGTACAATGAAAACCAAATGAAAATTTTTGCATGTACACAAGAATCTTATAACTAGACTTAACTTAATTAGACACTAAGGTTAAGTACATCAAAAAGCAAATAAAAATCCTTGCATGAACATAAGAAATACCTGTTCAAAGTAACAATCGCGGTCTTCTTATATAAAAGAATCAGCTCTATTATTGTTACCTAAACAAAAAAAATATAACTTTGTCTAGACTCTTGTCTAAATCAAAAAAAAAGTGAACTGAAATAAAATATGAACACCCCCCTTAAAATCTTTTAAGGATTGTCTGAAAATTTTTTATTTCAGCAAAAGAAATTTATAAAAATTCTTAAATAAAGAAAAAAAATAAAAAATGATTCTAGTGCAAACACTTACACTAAAAAGAAAAAGTCTTGTCAGACCATTTAGCACAAGGCCAAAAAAAAATAATATCTGGATAAATATCCAGACAAACGCTCGGGAAAAATCGCTATCCATGCTCTAGCTCATCGCTAAGAGAACATTCTAAATCTAGTATCACTACTAGTCGCACTCAGAAAATAATCGCACTCTATATCGCAATGTCGACGTCCTAAGACATCTAGACATGCTAAAATCGCTAGGGAAAACGCTCTGGTTGATCGCCAGAAAACACGTCAGCTTATCGCCAACAAAACACTCTCGTATATCGCCAGAAAAAAAAAAACTCGGCTCCTCGCCAAGAAAACACTCTGGTAAATAGTCCTCGACTACACAAAGTCTGCGTTCTAAAAGAACAAACTCGCCATGATCATAGTGAGCAGCTATAAAAGCTAACTAAATCACTATAAGCGCAGTGAATAGCTACAAAAGCTAAAATTCACTCTTAACACAGTGAATAGCTATAAAAGCTAAAATTCACTCTAAACACCGTGAATAGCTATAAAAGCTAAAATTCACTAAACTGAATGATCCTGCTTCAAAAAGCAATGTTCACTAAGAACAGAATGATTAGTCCGCGCGCAACTAACATTCTAGGAAACATTCCAACATAACTATATGAGACAGCAAGTCTCGAAATAGGACCTCCCTAAAGTCATAATCCTATATAGGAATCCATAAGCAAAACGACTCAAAATCTTGCATTTTGAGCACATGCCCTCAGGCAACCAACATACACCGAAATATATACAGAAATATGTACAGTAATATATACAGAAATATATACAGGAGTTCAAATCCCTAACTCTTGGTTATGATAACTCCATACTGAGCTTGGTGAAAGCTCTTAGCAAAAGCTAAACAAATCTTCGGCACATCGCACCAAAGTGACAAATCTGCCTAGAAACATGAGCCAGAAAAAAACGCTCTCCGTCATTCTTCAGGGTGGCTACACAGAGAAATAAAACTTAACCAGCATTGCGCCTCTTCAAGTTGCATGAAGAACCCTCGTGTACTGGTCTCGCCCTAGAACAACAACGAAAAACATTCAATCCATCCCACATAACAGGAGACAAACACTTCACCACGATATACTGAAAGGTGGAGACAAAAAAAAATACAGAATTGGTGACCCTGGAGTCCACCAACAAAAGGGAGTAGATTATAGCATCCACTAAACTAAAACGGTGTCTACCACACCACCATAAGTCAAAAAAAAATTAATCAATAGGGTGTTCCGAAATACACTACTGCCAACAGCCTGTCACCACTAATAGGCTAATTGGAGCTGAGGTCGACTACAGTAGTTAGGCTCTCCTTTGGTTCAAATAGAAATAACCATTGGGTAACAAAACCTTTAAAGGTCCCAAAGGTCAAACGTTTCCCCCCATAGACTACCCTTCCAATCAGTCTGTTCCTCAGGAAGACTAACTCCCTGCCAAACGTCGTAACGGCATCTGTTAGCACCCGGTGCATCACAGCCTGTAAAAACAGATAACTCATGGGATACAACCTAAAAGGTTTACAAGGTTGACTTAACCAAGCTTCTAACGAAATTTTAAAAAACGAAAATGAGCTTAAAAAGGCTACATGAAACAAAAATTGCTCAATTTTCCGGTGGCAACGCAACAAAACTTTTGAAGACGACAAGAGCTTTCCCAGCTTAATCAGAAACAAGAAGAAAACATCGTTGACAGCTAAAATATTCGATCATGGTGTTAATCGTCTCCCTAAACAATAGCCTCTAGAAGAAACTGCTACAGGTATCAGGCATAACCGTTTTCTGTCAGCCCAAACTTCTAGATTACCTCTTGGAAATCTAAAAATTCGGTTAGGAATCTTCCTTCACTGCGCTTAGCCTCTCTTGACAAGGTTCTCATCTCGGTATCAGATTTTGATCATTTCTTTGTGAAACGACTGTCTTACTCTGCTCTCATCTCCTGTAAATGATCAGCCTTTAGTTCTCCTGCAGAACTTCAATTTTCTATCAATCTGATAGTAAACCGAAAAAAACTCATCAGACGCCTATGAGCCTAAGCAAAAAAAATTTTAAAAAAATTTGTGACTCAAAGGTAACGTTTAAACGGCTCTGAAAAAAATAGAAAATACCCTTAGTTTGTCAATTCAGAAGAAGATCTAAATCAAAATAATCCAAGTCTTAGACTTACTGGATAAACCAAAATCAATTTACTCTTAATTGCACCCAAAATATACCACTAAGGTAATAAAAAATACACCCTCTCGGGTAGCAAACTTTGAAATTGCTCTTATTACATTTTGACTCTACATCATACAACACGAGCTTCATCCTGCGCTTGTCCTAACTCAAGATCACCTTGGATTGCCTCTAATCAAAATTTCGCTTCCAAGTGTCAAGAACTGGATATTATTTGGGGTCATAAGCAAATCAAATCCCGCGACCACCGACATACCAGTCTTATGATATATCCTGAGTGTGACTCTTTCGCAAGCTCGCAACAGCTGAGTCGATGCTAAACATCAACTACAATCAACCTAGGTTTGGGATATGGCCAATACCCAAAACCTTAGCAAAAACTATAAAAGTAAGCTATCCTCAGCTCAACTTTTATAACAGTCCAAAAAAGACGAGGTCGTCACCTCTACAGAGCAACATCAAAAAAAAATAAACTAAAGCAATTAAGATAGTGTAAATATAAATTATTCTTCTTCTGACAAACTTTCATTAGGGTTAGGTTCATTGAATGGTTTTAAGTCTTTAATATGCCATCGTCCTATTTTAGTCCCATCTAAATTAACTAAACCATAAACTAAATCTGAAATCTTTTCTCTAATCACGCAATGCACATACTTAGGTACCAACTTAGATGTGAATTTATCTGCTGCACTGGAAAGAATTTTATTTTTTCGCCAAACGTGATCACCTATTTAAAGGAAAAATCCCTTTTCCTAAGGTTGTAAGACTTACTGTTCCGTTCATAAGCCTTATGTATCCTACTACGCACGTCGGTGAAAATATCTTTTAAACCCTTTAAATTTTCGGCGTACGTACCCCTGTTACCCGGAATTATTTCGCTGTCAACATTGACATCCAAATCTAAGTTTTTTATAATATGATCCAGATAGAGGTATATGTCTGCCGTAACCTAAGAAAGACGGTGTAAACCCGGTTACTTCGTGTTTGAATCTTTGAAATTCCTTTATCCCGAATTATCACGTGAATCAACGAATATTACTTTCAACGAAATTATTGTAGAGGGGATTGAAACGTATGTTAAAACTATATGTCTCACTTAAGCTCTTAAAACACACAGAAGTAAACTGAGTACCGTTATCGCATCTCGAAAGCGATGAAACTCCGTGGATTAGAAAAATATCGTTTTCTAAAATTTTCAAAAAGCATTCGGCTTTAGAGCTTTTCAAAGGAAATAACACGGTATACTTTGTTAACCAGCAAGAAACCACGAGAAGCCATTTATTTCCTTGTTTTGAACGTGGAAAATGGGCCTACTAGATCAGCTGCTATGACTTAAAAAGGGTTATTGACCGTTTTTTCTCTTTTCCCATCAGTCCCATAGGTAGTGCATTTGGAGATTTCTACGCTCCACATACTTCATAAGTCCTCACAAACTTTAAGATATCAAAACGCATTTTAAACGCATGTTGTCTCCGCCTAATCGCCCAACGCGCTAGTTTGCCACTAGGGTTTTTAATAGAATTAAGCCACAATAAACTATAATAATCTGTTATGACCGTGAAAGGAACACCTTCTATGTAAGGTCGAAACTTTTCGATGTTAAAGAGTACTGCTAAACATTCTTTTTCAACAACCGAATAGTTACGTTCAGCCTTTGATAAAGTTCTATTGGCATACGCTATCACTCTTTCCTCACCATTGATTTTCTGTGTTAGGACGCCCCCTAAACCGGTATTAGAAGCATCACTAGAAATATAAAACTGTTGGGAAAAATCTGGTTGGGATAAAATGGGAGCTGAAATCAATAGCTCTTTAATCTTTATAAAAGATTCTTCGGCTGCCTTTGTCCAATCTATCGATTGTCCTTTTTTTTCGTCCTTTCAAAAGATCATTAATAGGCGACAACAAGGTAGAAAAATTCTCGATAAAACGTCTATACCATGAACACATTCCTACGAAGCGCTTAACTTCCGTAGTATTTGTAGGTCTCGCATAATTAACCATGCTTGCTACTTTATCCGGATCGGTACGCAAGGAATTTGAGCCTACAATATAGCCTAAAAACTTTAGAGAAGTTTTGAAAAAATCACATTTGCTCAAATTTATCGTCAGTCCGGCCTCTTTCAATTTATCTTTTACTTTCTTAAGTAAGCGAATATGCGATTCGAAGTCTTCCGATGTTACTAAAATATCACCGAGATAGGTAAAAATATGTGGCTCATATTTCGGACCAAATATAGCGTCCACTAAACGTTGCTGAGTTTGAGCAGCGTTCTTTAGACCAAACGGCATAGTGACGAACTGAAATAGACCTCGGCCTACTACTGCAAAAGCGGTCTTTTCCTTAGAGGATTTGTCTAAAGGAATTTGCCAGAAAGCCTTTCTAAGGTCTATCGAAGATACATACTTAGCATTCCTGAGTGATGTCAAAATTCTGTAGATGTTCGGTAATGGATAGTTATCAAATTTGCTGACCTCGTTGAGCTTTCTTCCGTCAAAGCATAGACGATTTCACTCCGAGTTTCAACATTTCGTCTAACTCCTTATTCAATACTTTTGACATGTTCGGAGACATGGCGATGGGCCTTGTCTTTACAGGATTGGCATCAGCCGTATCTATAGACATGGTGATTTTATTCGTTCGGCCTAACCTATCTTTACTACTTATTTCTTTGAAAGAGCTTATTACGTTTTCTGCGTTTAAGCGTTCCGTCCGCGAGAGATCATCTAGGGTACATAGACGCGAGAAAAGGTTTTCTAAAGGACTTTCTGAATAACAATCTTTAAAACTTGTATGATAAATTGACTTCTAGGGACTGTGGATACCACGAATTATCTTTAAAATTTACTAAAATTCCGAATTTTCGTGCAAAATCACATCCTAAAACCAAAGTATGTGATAGAGAAGGTACTACTAAAGCAGAAATTACTAAATAATGACCATTGCAGGCTAGCGGCAACTCAACCGTACCTAAAACTTTTAGACGGCTGCCATCTGCAGTGGTAACACTTCTATTTTTGACGTGGCATATTTTTATACTTAAACGACTTAAAATTTTTATACCATTCTGACCTAATACGGAGGCATTTGCACCAGAGTCAAGTAAAGCCGAGAAATGGGCACCTAATAGATCTATCTTTATATGCGGTCCATTATCTAAATATTTATGCACGAATAAAGGAGACATGTGACCATTTGGAGAAGCAGGAGTTTTAACTTGAAAAGGAGGATTTATTAGACTTAAAAAAAATCAGAAACTTTTTGTAACTATTTAGTCCAATCTGATCTATTGGAATATTTCTTTACTTAAGATCCTCGTTAGAATCTTTCTTTTATCCGCGACCGGACGTTCTGAGAAAGTACGACGGATTTTTTAGTTCATAGTCTAATTCATATTCCAATAGGTGATTGACTTTAAAATTGAAGGCTTCCATGATAAATGAATACTACAAAATTTAAAAGAATTGTTTAAAAAGCCGTGAAAATATTTCTCCTGTGCTCCCAATAGTCAAAAAAATAACAAAATCTGTAAAGGCACTTAAAATATGTAAACTTCTTTACCAAACTTTAAAAAAATCTTCAACAATTTCAAAAAAAAATTTCTAAGTATTGCCTCGTATTAAAATCCTTTTATTAAGATATCTTAAGAATTTCCTATAAAAAAAATCTCTAAATATCGTTTCGTATATCAGCAAAGTATTTTTAATATTCATGCAAAATATAGGTGAGAAAAAAGAACAGTTTTTTGTTCCGTTATCCGCAAAATAAATCAACAATGCAAAATTAAAGTCGACCAACACATCTGCTAATCTGAACTATAAATTTAGCTTTTAAGAAAAAAGTAGGAATCTCTTATCTTAGAGTCAACAACAAAATTCAAATATCTATATCAGATAAATTGAAATAAAAAAATTCTACAAATTTCCTGCTTTTGTCTTACTGCTATAGTGTAGTTTCGTTTAATAAATATTATGAAATAAAAATATCTGCAAAGTTAGAGCTTTTATTTTGTTCGAAAGCTAGTACACTGAACCCTTTTTTTAAAAAATAAAATTCCGAAAGCCCCACGTTGGGCGCCATTTTTATGTGGCGTCTTTTTATGACATGCTAAACTGTCCTCAGTTTGAGGCATCTTTTTCCGTACCCTGTGAGAAGTTGTTTGTCCCACGCTTGAGCGCAATTTTGTAAGGTGTGCTAATTTTGCTTTATTTTTCGCCCCATGTAGACTGCGTCATTTTGTAACATTTTTAACTACTGGACGCCCCAAGCTTGAGCACAATTTTCTTGCAGCCCCGCTTTAATTTCTGATAATGAATTGAGTGAAACCTGA